>JBAMCK010000059.1:0-389724 GCA_037075185.1 Drosophila pseudotalamancana | reverse complement strand
CTAATTGCCGTAGTATCCCTGCCTGGGATGATAAGTGTAGTAAAAGTGAATACTGAGAGGAGTTTAACGAGAGCATTTGCTGTGATCCGTGATTATCAATACAATTTGTATATTCCAGACGATGAACGAACAATGCGGGAAATACTGTTTTGTCATAGTTGAACCACTTCTAAGATATGCTGAGACTTTTCAATCGAAAGAAAAACAGTTCGTCGAATTGAATATTAAAACTCAAAACCTCGAAGCGACGATCAAGTCTCTGGGAAATCAACTCGAGGTAAGCAACGCACGACAAAAATACTGCTTGACCAAAGACGAAATATTGGATAAGGTCCAAAATGCAATAGCTACCAAATCTAACATTGAAGATCGGTTAAACACAGAACTAAAAGAAAAGGATTCTGAAATATTGAATCTGAAAGCTCAACATATTGCAAATGCCGCCAAAATTAAAGATCTCGAAGAGAGGCTAATAGAAAGTGAGAAAGCAGCCGACGAAACGGAATCTTCAAGCTGTGTAGGTAAATTGTCGGAATATACGAAATAAAAGTCCCTGGTTCGAACCCCTTCTCAGTACCCTGTGATTCGACTCTCGTTGATTCCGGTTGGACAGTTATCCAGCGTCGTAAAGATGGATCTGTTAACTTTAATCGCACTATGAAAGACTATCGAGCGGGCTTTGGGAAGTCGGATGGCGAATTCTTCATTGGGCTTGACAAGCTTTACTTATTGACGAAATCTCAGCCATATGAGCTGTATTTCTATCTACAAGACTTTGAGAATCACGTTCGATATGCGAGATATAGTCATTTCCTTATTGGCGGAGAGGAGGAAAACTTTAAACTAAAATCATTGGGAAGTTATTCTGGAGACGCAGGCGATGCAATGATTAACAATCTCAATATGGATTTCTCAACTCCGGATGAAGATCACGATAACAATCCCGATGAAAATTGTGCAGGAGATTGCAGTTCTGGCTGGTGGTTTAATATATTGCTATAAAATGTGAGTTTATGAAACTTTAGATACATGGATAAGGAAATAAAAATGTATTCTTATTTCGTAGCAATCCCAATGGAATATACAGAACAGAGGATCAAAATGGCCTAAATGGCATTGACTGGTTTCTCGTGGCACTATAATTCACTTAAATTTACTCAAATAATGATCAGGCCAAAGGAACAAGAATAGAAATTCACTTGACTGTAATTTATAACAACATTGTTGAATTGCTTTATATGCTTTATATTTAAATAAAAGTGCAATTAAATTGGGTTTCTGCATGGTATTTCTCAATCTGGACTATAAATGCTGCAGATTTACATTGCTTTATGGCTGTATTTCTACTCCCTTCTCTTTAGGTCAGTTAATGTATTTAAAAAAAACTCAATATTTCCAATATACTTCGTGAAAATACCGTAGAGCAGTTGAAGTTGAGCTGGGTAAGTCTTAAAGGTTCAAGGCTTTAAATATATGGATTATTACTATTCGAATTTCAGCATAAGATGGATGAATGGATAGCCAGGGCTTATCGACTCGGCTGGTTCAAGATGCTGTTCAAGATCATATATATGTCATTCTGTTTGTTAGATACATTTTCAGAAAAGAATAATACCTTTTTTACCCACTTTGAATGGTCTTAGGGTATAATTGTGTTTTAATCTTCATTTAAACATAAAATAATTTTGTTTGCTATTTAGTAACGCTTTATTATTCATTTTACTTATTTTACCAATTTGCCGCACTGTCAGAGGCTTACTGTATAATTTAGTAGTTGATCTGTAGAGATATGTTATCATTCATCCCATGAGAAATATACACATACACATACATATTTAGTAATATTACGAATGTATTTAGGAAAAAAAAACTTTTAGAATGAATTTTCAAAAACCTATTCTTTTTTAAAATCGGGAATAAAAGAAATTTCTAGAAATATTTAGTTGGGTCACTATTTTAATTAACAGGGCGTGTACTGCCAAGCGGGCAGTCGAGACGCAAACCCACAGGCATCTGTAACTGGCCAGTAAGTTTTCTTTTACCCACTGTATTCGCTTTTGACACAGTTTCAAATGCACAAGCAAATTATATATTTGCTCACAATGTGCGCACATTAAATTCTCTCTCCCACAGTCTCTCTCGTTCGCGCATGCAAACAAATACACATACACAAATGTTTTGCATTGTAAAGATGCCGGCCGGCAGTTCGATTGTCGGCTCTCTCGCACAAGTGCGCCAAGGCGCCTAACATTGAGCTCAGTCTGCGTTCTCTCGGCGACCTTTTAACTTGCGTTCGGACTTAACTGCCAGCGCTCCCCCATATTGAACATGTGTGACGGTGTGCGAGCATTCGGCTCAGTATAAGTGAGTCGCTCCCTATAAGCATTGTTGGGTTCGCCGCAGAACCGTTTGTTATGAATAAGTCAACGTCACCGTCAGCGTCAGCTCAGCTTTGCTCACTCACTTTTCATCTGTCGGCTGTGTCGGTTTAGTCGGTCCTGCTAGCCGCGTGGCCCATTGCCAATAGCTGCGTTTCAATTCAATTCGTTTCGTGTGTGTTTATTGCGCTGTCCAGTTCGTTTTATTCGTGTTAATTACCCGCTCAATTCATTTGGCTTCACAGCTGGCTAAGTTGAGAAATATTTTGATTGCAATAAACAAATAAATTGATAAATTGTGTGTGCCAAGAATTTTGTGTATGCTCAACCAAGAGGCTAACGACAGGCAGAGCCAGGAGGAAGCGCTACAGGTTGGTGAATACCGCACACAAGCGTACAAGCGAGCACGCAAAGTCAATAATGTGTCTGTTATAGCATTCGACTCTGTTGCATTCTGAGACTGTTTACAAATAATTTTAGTTTTTCCGCGGTGATGTAATGTGAGCTCCTGCTTAAGTCCTTAACAAAACAAACGGTGGCAAGTACATGGTTCTTTTGTGTGTGTGTGTGTGTGTGTGTTGTTTAAACAGCGAGTCATGATATCATGCAGTAACATTCTGTTGCGGCGTCCAATCAGAATCTAACTCCGAGTCACGCGTGCCACCCGCATTAGCAGTCGTGAGAGAATTAACAGCAGCAAAGCAGAGAGCAAGGAGAAGGAAACACAATTAAGTTTATTTATAAGCTACACACACACACGCGAATAAATTGCCCGCCAGACTGTCAAACTGTATGTGTGTGTGCGTCCACCGATTTGTCAATGATTGTGATATGTAAAAAAGAGTGAATTTTACATTTGTAGCTATAATAATTCCCTTATTGTAGTTCTTGATGTGCCGTGATGGCAATTGCTGCACTTAAATTTATGTTTAAATTGCATTGTAAATTCATTTAATTCCCCCTCCACATGCACACACTCAAGCACATACACATGCACGACGCGGCGTCATTTCCAGCGTTTAGTTCAATGCGCACAAAACTGTGCGTCCAGCTATTTGAATATTTACAATTGAGATTTACACACTGATAAGTTGAAGTGCGCTCATTGTATCACGTATGATAAATGATAATTATATTTAACGTGTATCGCTTCGTTACCCCCTTCCCCCTGGATTGTGCAAAAAACAAATTGTTGGCTGACAAGTAGGCTAAGCGCATGCTGAACTTTATGTCAACCGCTTGCAGTTTTGGAGGCCAACCCGTTGTTCATACAGTTAAACGGTCGCTGTCCCTGCAGTGGCTTCTCAACTAGTGCCGCATTAACATAGCTTATCAGACCAAGTCAACAGTGGTTCAATTTGCATGGCTGCTGACAATTTTGATACCCTTTACTTTGAATTGAGAATATTTCAAATGATTGCCTATCATATCGAAATCAAATTATTTAAGTCGAACACAACTAATCAAAACATTTTCACCCTTCAACTTATATTTACACAATATAGAAGGGTCGTGCTCTGCTATTTAATCTGTCACAAACGTTGTAGAGTACATCGGAGCGATAAGTCGAATTCGAAATCGATTAACTTTAGATCCAGCAATACTCATTGATGAGCTAATGTGCACTGCCGGTGGATATGGTGAGCGTTATGGCCAAATTCCCTTCCGACCAAATGAGTAATAATCGCAGGGCCGTCTTTTTTAAAAGGGTATCACGCTGTCGGCTAAACTGCACACATTCCGATTGTCGTCCGCCCCTTTCTATATGTATTTATGAATTATGTATATACATATGTATGTATGTATTTATGGGTTTCTCGACGATTTTGCTTGTTAGGCTGCTGTTCCAAGCATTCGCTTCTCTTTTTTCCGGCTGTAAGCAAACAATTGAATCAAGAATCTAGAATCGAGAATCTTGTGAGCTGACCTATTATTATTTTACAGGGTATGTATTATTTAATCTTATGCAATCTGTAAAAAAGAGATACTGAGAACCAGAGAGAGAGGGAGAGCAGAGAGATTGTGTGCTCTTGAAAATCCATAAAAATATAACAGCACGATATAATGTAGAATCTTCCAGTATGTTCTGTTCGTATTATCTTCTCCCATTCTTTTCGTTAGACTCGATGCTAATTGCTTGGAGATGTTGTTAATTTCATTATCTTGCAGTTTATTGAGCTCTCTAGACATTCTATGTGTGACAGTGGAATGAAAATCAAAAACTATCAGAAGCTATTTTACTGGAATATATTCTGATATATTTGCTATTCTTGCTGCTATTTGCTTTTGTGAATTGCAATTTTATTGGGGGTATAAACATTATATGTCCGAGTTACTTGCTCTCTGATAATTTTTATGATTTTTTGGTTATAATTTTGGTAAACGCGTGTTTATTCTCTCACGAATATTTGTCCAAAAAGCAACGAATTACATTTTAACAGGCGAAGCAAGCGTGTTTCCATTGCCGTTTTTCACTTCCATTTGCTGTTAATTTCGAGTGATGTTTATGGGAGTTGACAAGAGCCAAAAATGAAATTAAGTTTAGGACCTGATATGGTCAAGTGTGGGTTATAAATGTGGTAGATGTGAACAAGTATTATTGATTTTGCCACTCAAATCAACGTCAGATTCTTGTGCGGCATGAGTTTATCAAACACTTGAATTATTCCGATACTTTAATTGCGTCTGGGCTTATCTTCGATCGTTTTGCACCCGACTCAAAGATTTCAAGAATTTCAATTTAAGGGCTGAAGTCCACTAGTGTTGACGTGCTCTGACATCGGTTCACTTTTCGGGAGAAATCTTGTCGTAATCAGTTGTCTACAAATGCGATAACAGAAGATTGGATGATGGATTGCAGGCTGTGAAATATGTTGCTGGCGGTCCGACGATGATAGCCGCTACTGTGTTTCTGTTTAGCAATGAGCAATTCCCCTTTAACTGTAGCTTCTCGCTTAGCTAAGCTACGTTTCAGTTGCTCTAAAACCACTGAGTAGTAATTGAGTAACGATGTCGACCCGGTTTTCGATATTACTGTATATGAAATTATTTTGCTGGCGGTCTGATGATATTAGACGTTACATAGCAATTGACAATGCTTGTGCAACTGTAGTTTCAAGTTTGGCTGCCTTCAACCGATGTAATAATGTGCTTAAATATATTGCTGGCGGTCCGAAGATGTTAACCGCTACGGTGTGGTCTGCTTAGCAATAAACAATTCCCCCTCAACTGTAGATTGTGGCTTAGTTCATTTGCGTTTCCGTTGCTTCGCAACCCTTGAGTGGCAATTCGCCCCGGTAACCGATATTACTGTACATTGAAATATGTATATTGTTGGCAGTCTGAAGATATTAGACGCTACATGGCAATTGACAACGGCTGTGCAACTGTAGCTACGATATTAACATGCTTAAATGTGATGCTGGCGGTTCGAAGATGTTAACCGCTAGTCTGTGATCTGCTCAGTAATGATCAATTCCCCTTTAACTGTAGCTTCTTGCTTAGTTTAGCTACGTTTCAGTTGCTCCGCAACCCACGAGTGACAATCGGGTAACGATGTCGACCCGGTTACCGATATTACTATGGCTTCGCCCGCTTGTGCTTGCGGATAACGTGGCTGAAGTGTCCCACTTCATTGCAATTAAAGGCAGACGGATCTCGATGGGCTACAACATTGTGAACGTGCACTCACAACGGTTAACAACAAAGCTAATAAGATTTGTACATTTCCGTTGCAGTTAAATAAAAATAGAATACAGAATGGAAAATGTGGACACAAGCTTTATACCGGATCTGCCTTCGGGTGGAGCCCTTGCGGCTTATCGCAAGCGCTCCAACTTTGACTGGAAGCGCTTGCGTCTGATCTTCGAAAAGGAACAGGGACTGCGTATCAAGGTGAGTGAATAGTGAAGTGAGTGAAAAGGAAGGTCTAACTTTTAAAACTCACTCCTTTTCCAATCTGTTCATCCAGTACAAAGTGTGGCGCCGTCTAGAAAGTGATCCACTTTTTGCGCACGCCTCGCGAACTCTGCCGATGGACGAACAAAAGCGGCTGGCGGCAATGCAGGTGAATCGCATGAAGCACCTGGAGCTGGTGCCCAAGGAGATTGAGAGCCTGAGCTTCTCGGCGAAGACGAAGTATTTGATGTACATCAACGAGGCGCTGGCCAGCTACTCGCCCAGCCTCTCCGTGAAGATCGCCCTTGGCGTGGGCCTGTTCAACAATGCCATTCGGGCCATGGGCACGGAGAAGCATACCAAGTATATCGAGGCTGCCTGGAACAGAGAGGTGATCACCTGCTTGGCCGTCACGGAGCTCTCGCATGGCAGCAACACGAAGCGGATTCGCACCACGGCCACCTATGATCCAAGCTCGCAGGAGTTCGTGATTAACACGCCGGACTTCGAGGCGGCCAAATGCTGGGTGGGCAATCTGGGCAAAATGGCAACCGTGGCCATGACGTTTGCCAATCTGATAACGGCGGACGGCGAGAATCACGGTCTGCACGGCTTCCTCATACCCATCCGTGATCCGAAAACCCTGCTCCCCTATCCGGGCGTCCTTGTCGGCGACATTGGCGAGAAGTGCGGCCTGAACGGGATCGATAATGGCTTCGTCGTGTTCACCAACTACCGCATACCGCGGGACAATCACCTCAACAGAACGGGCAACGTGACGCCCGAGGGAGCGTACGAGAGCGTGTTCACGGATCCCGGCCAAGCGCTGGGCGCCGCTCTGGAGAGTTTCTCGGCTGGCCGCATCGGCATAATGCAGGAGTCGGCCAACACCTTGTGCAGCGCGGCTGTTATCGCGGTTCGCTATGCGGCAGTCCGGAAACAGTTTGGCCCGGAGCGGCAGGGCGAGGAGATGGCCATCATTGAGTATCAGTTGCACGTAAGTGGACTCCGTTGATTCCTAGCCAAGCACTAATCGTCACTAATTCGTCACGTACTTGCAGCAATATCGCATTTTTCCCTATTTGGCTGCCGCCTGTGTGCTGAAGATTGCAGTCGAGGAGCTCACCAACACGTATCTGGAGATCATCGCTCGCTCCCAGGCGGACTCCAATGGATTTGATATACTGGTAGGTAGAACTGAAGACAGGACTGAAATAGTTCCGCCACGCTTGCCAAAAACTATGTAAAGCTGTTATTGGGTCAGAATTGTAGCCGCGATTCATTTTGCTCGGACAATTTTTCTCAACATCACAGAAGATATTTGTGAGATGTCTTTTATAATTGTTAAGGTAGAAGGGAGATTCATATTATAACTTAGAGATAAGATTAATAATCTTATATGATTGTAACATATTAGTATGTTGTTGCATCCCCAATGAACTTAGAGCTGAACACTTTTCATAATATCCAGTCTTACGTCCCTGATGTCTATAATAATATAGAATTACTTTTTCAATACTTCATTTCTTCATTCCCTAAAAATTGGCGTACAAATCGGTAGCGATCATTCTCAAGATTTTCATTGCGTGATGCGATGATTATAGCATAACTTTACAATAAATGAATTGTTAAATTCAGATAGATAAAAATACAATTCGTATTGGTCTGACTTTTTAATAAACCAGGCATGTTTTTTTTGTATTTGTCTGACTTCATCACATTTTCCTTTATTCCGCTTCGGCTCCAGTTTAAGGATATTTTCCCATTTGCAAAGTCATCAGATTTGATGTGAAATATTTCAGTCTTTGTTTTATTTATTAATTTATTTTATTGAAAGGTTCTTAATTTTCCGTTTGGTTCGCTTTCCTCATTTTTCTCTCGGCCAGACCCAGGGGTCTAGGGACCTGGACTTAGGCAGATATGTATAAGAATTAGATATTGACGTTTATCAATTAAGAAGAAAGTTTCACTTTCTAACTTATTGGAATCAGCGATATCGGCGAAATCGGCAAAAGCTTTCATATATAAACCGGAGGCTATTAAAATTATTACAAACCGAATTCTTTGAAGTGCCTGCTGAAACAACATCATTAAACATCATTATCAAAATTTCGATAATTTCTTATCAAACACTATTTAAAGTCGAGCATTACTCAATTCGTAGAATGTTAATGGGGTTCTCTAATAAAACGAAATGTATTTCCCATTCTATGTTGTCAAGCACTGCAATTTTCATTAACAAATTCTAATGCCCTTCTTTAACATTTTCATTTCTGGTTTCTATTTGCTGTTGGAGTGAAGCAAATTAAACACTCGTATGTGATTCTTCTAGCAGAAAATAATAACTGTGATCCATGGGGTAGAAAGTAAAGACTCTCCTATTCGAGAAAGCAAAGTCGATCGTCTGTTCGTCTGTTCGCCTGTTCGTCTGTTCAAGCAATTCGCTGTATTTAAAGACCTTAATAGTAATTATAGCTTATTACTCTGTTCTAGGTATTGCATAATATAGTCACATTTCAACGATCAATGAACAATGAACAATTAACAATTTAAGCACAAGATACTTTTCACTTGTTTGTGCTTCTATTTCGTGATTGCCAGTCGAATGACTTTTTAATTTTTACATTTTTATTTTTACATATACGTTTGCAGACACAGAACGCTGCGGAGATCCATGCGATCATCTCGGCCTCGAAGCCCCGCATCACGTGGTCGGCACGCGATGCCATTCAGGAGACTCGTGAAGCATGTGGCGGTCACGGCTATCTGCGTGCCGCCAAGCTTGGCCAAATGCGGACGGACCACGATCCTCTGTGCACCTACGAGGGCGACAACAACGTGCTTGGCCAGCAGGCCTCCAATTGGCTGCTCCGCCAGTGGAGCGCCAAGAAGTTGGAGTCCCCAATCGGCAGCGTCAAGTTCCTCGAGCGTCGCGAGACCCTGCTGCGGCTGCAATACGCTCAGCTGGTGGAGCAGAGTCCTTTGGACAGCTGGGAGTGTAAGCAGGCCATTTATTCACCCAACTTTGAAAACTGACCTATTTTACTTTTGTGCAGTTGCGCTCACCTGCTACGAGTGGCTGCTGTGCCACCTGATGGCCCACACGAGCGCCCTCATCGAGGATCAGTTGGCCGCTGGTGTCCACCGCTTCGAGGCGCGCAACAACTCGCAGGTGTCGGGTGCGCGGGAGCTGTCCCTCGCCTATGCTGAGTATTTTGCTATCAGCCGCTTTGTGGCCCACGTGCGGCAGATGAGCCTCGAGGAGCCGTACGCGCGTGTGCTGCGCGTGCTGTACGACGTGTATGCCATGTGGCTGCTGGAGAGCCACATGACCACCTTCTATGTGGGCGGCTTTGCTGTGGGCCGCGCCTTCGCTGCGACAGTGCAGCAGCGCCTGCTACAGAGCTGTGCGCAGCTCAAGGACATGGCTGTTGGCATAGCTGATGCCATTGCCCCGCCGGACTTTGCTCTCAACTCGGTTATCGCACGCGCCGACGGACTCCTCTACGAGAACCTGCAAACCGAATTTATGACCAACGAGGGCGCCTTCCAGCGGCCCACGTGGTGGCGGGATGTCATCATACCACAGCCAAATCCCCATCCCCAAGAGAAGTCAAAGCTCTAGGAGAGGACGGGGAGGTTGCAGGAAAAGTGCCTGGGCAGGTCGATCGGTCGGTCGGTCGGTCGGTCGGTCGGACGGTCGCCCAAGTTAGTCTTAGTTACTGTTATATCATCACCTTATCATCGCCTTATTGCAACATATATAGATACACTCCAGACGATCTGGACTCCATGCGAGATATCAATTTGTAAATAATATGTAAATGTTTGCGTTGATTGTGAGATCTCTAGACGACTTAAAGTATTGAAACCCTGGACAAGAGCCGGTATTGTTTTAAAAAACAATTCACGGTATTTTCGCAACATTTTTAATTTGACGTGTTTTGTGATTTGGCTAAATTATAGTGGTAGCGAAAAGTATTCTACATGTATACAGTAGAAGAGAGGAAAATCTTTTAGATGCATGAAACTGAGAAGTATTTTAAGAAGTATTTTTGTAGACACGCGTTGATTTCTAAAGTATTGTTTACACCTTTACAACCCCCCAACAAGACAAGACACTCGATTCTATCGTTAACTATCAACTGGTGTTCCTATCAATCATATTTCAGTCCCACTGCAATTATATAAAGAAAGATGCACATCTACTGCATTTGAACCTTTCTGTTAATATTTAAGATGATGTGAGTTATGTGAATAAAAGCCATTAAATATGTTGCAATCTGTTTAACTGAATATTCTATAAGCTTAACTAGAGAGATGGATGGAGAGTAGAGAATAAAGTGGCTGAAGTGTGGGGGCGGGGGCGGGGGCGGGGGCCGGAGCCCGGGCCACGAAATCAGAAACTACCTTTTGTTATTATTAGTCAGATAGCACAGTATATAGACAATATTTTACACTGATGCCGCACCACAGGTATATATATATTAATATGCACACACATTCATGCCACAGGTGTGTGTATGTGTGTGAGTGTGTGTGAGTAGGCGGCGATGGGTAAAGGTGCTTGTCATTGTCAACAAGCTCGGTGTAAGCCCCGTTTATAAGAGGACCTGCGCTTACCTGTTCCAGCTCAGAAGCGGCCAGCTTTCCGCGCAGTAAACACGAACGAGCGTGAGTGAACGGGAACTGTGAGCGGGAACTGAGAGCGGGCTGCGGGGCAGAGAGAATCGTGGCTAAGAATCGCCTCTGCGAGCATCCAAGCGGGTCGCTCGGCTCTGCCGCTGCGTCGAGCTCGTTATATCAATTACGTTCCAATGGTTGAGCGGACAGCGAGAGAGAACAAGAAAGAGAGAGCGAGATTGTGAGAGAGGGAGAGGGAGAGGGAGAGGGAGAGGGAGAGGGAGAGGGAGAGGGAGAGATTGACAGAGAGAGAGGGAGAGGGAGAGATTGACAGAGAGAGAGAAATCGGTTAAATATAGACGCTTCGTATGTTTGTATAACTTTGTTGACTTTGCAAATCTCAGTCGCAGTTCGATTCCATTTTTGGCTAGTGTGTGTATAAACTCTTCTGTCTGTTCTTCACTGTGGGAAAGGGCATTTGCGTATTGTGTATTGGTGTATTGGTGTATTGGTGTATTGGTGTATTGGTGTATTGGTGTATTGGTGTATTGGTGTATTGGTGTATTTGTATTGTCAAGTGCGACTGATAAGGCCGAAACCATGTTTTGGGAATAAAAACATTCATTAGACAAACCCTCAACATAGAAGAAAGAGCCCAGCAGTTAGTGTTGAGCCAAGCAAAGAGAAGATACCCATTAGCATCACCGATTCGGGTCTCTACAGCAACAACAGCAACAACAGCAACAACAGCAACACAAACCTGTGCGAATTTTCGAATCATATGTTAATTCGTAGACTGGTTTTTTTTCTTCATTTTACAGCACTCGTGAAGAAAGCTTGAACTGGCATTAGATCATTTATTATTCCGTATTCCGGTATTCAGCCTAAATGCGGCGATCAAGCCCGTGTGGCTAGTCCGAAATGTATTTAAAATAGAAATAAAATAAAGAAGAATCCACTTTGAACCACAAACAAGAGCCGTACAAAAGTGGAGTGCAATAATAAAATATTCTGAGATTGTCACAAATGAATAAAGAAGCTCGAGCTTCCAGTTGAAGTGATTTACAAATTGCGCACCAAATTGAACAACAAAACTTTTAAGCTGCTAAAACAAAAAGAAAACAAATAGAAAAAAAAAAACAAAAACAAAAACAAAAACAACCAATTAGCGAAACCGGTTTAGAAATCTCTGGACAATCAAAATATACAAAGTCATATAAAAATCAATTAATTTACATTTTGGGGATTTCCGCTTCGAATTTGGTTATCTTCTCACTTTGCGGCGCATCTGCCGCCCCCTCGAGTATACCCTGTATACCTCGTACAGCCCGGACAGCGCCTCTCCATTATTTTCGCCAATCCCTAATTGAAGAGTCGTGCAATTGCAATTAAACGGACTTCACTTTAAGACCGTATTTTATCGATCTTAATTGTCGGTTACGTTCAGCCTCGTGATGGACTCGCAAGTATCTCCGGTTCTGGGGGAACGATACTTCCGATCACGATGAATTACAGGCAGTGCAAGGGTATTAGGTCGTCGACTAGATTAGAAATGATTATCAGATTTTCAGTTAGGTAACCTCTGGCTAATCGATCCAACATTCAACACTAGCAAGTGAGAAGGCAGCGAAACAATGAATTTGTTTCAATTTGCATAGATGGAGGGTTACGAATTCGCCCAAGACTATTCATTTATATAAGTACTACAAATTAACGGAAGATGATAACAGAACGGTGTAATTTATACAACAGATCGAGACACTCAAGAGCAACAACAAGAGCCCAAAACCGGATGGAATACGATCCACCTGATACCAGTTTCTCATCTCATTACTTAATTCTAATATTTGATTTCTAATTTGTGTATTTTAGTTAAGCCAGAATTAACCGAATGCAAATTCAATAAGATGTGGAAATTATTGTTAATTTGTATCGTAATGAGCGCATTATACAGTGAGGGAGACGCCGCATCGGGTAAGTACAAAAGTCCATATTATATATAATAGACATCATGCTAATATTTGAGCTGCCAAAATAATCCACTTTTTGTGTGTTCATATCCAGTATTATATTTAAAAAAATATATTTTAGTATCGTATTATGAAATACTTATTGTAAAAATTATTATTATTTTGATACTGACGTAAAACATAATAATAATAAAACTGATAATTATAAGCCTTATAAATGTAATACTAAAAATACCCTAAAATTATGATTATTATGATCAGTAGCTTTTTAAGCACCTGAGACTTGAGTCCGGATCTTCCGTAATGAAATTTGAATGGATCCCTTACACAATTTCTTAAGGGCTAATCCAAATAATAATAATGTAGGATATACTTTATCCGATATATTGCATTTGCTGCACACTTGCCTCTCAAACCCAGATCTTCCATATATGTGGCAGAACTACTGTAAAATAATAATAATGAAGGGTTCAGGTGAAGTGCTAATGATGTAGGATACACTTTATAGGATTCACTGCATTTACTCCACACTTGCCACTCAAACCCCACTCTCTTGTGTTGCAGGTCGGAAGGTCTCCCGACGCCGTCGAGGCTATGCAGGCGGCTATGCGGGTGGCTATGCGAGCAGCGGGGCAGGAGCAGGCGGCTATGCCGGAGGCTACAATGACTACGATGATTATGGGGACTACGCTCCTCACTTTGGCATCACGGATCCCTATCTGTTCCATCAGCAGCTCACCAACCAGATTCTGGCCCAGAACTATGCGACCCAACAGTGAGCATTTATCCGATCTTTACCTTTAAATATGGGGATTTTCATTTCGTGGGGTAGTCTTGGTGGGTTGTGGTGGATGGATGCTAACGGTGTTTGCTATCTATCTGTCTTGTAGAGCTATAACGGGACTGGCCACGTCCGGCAATGCTGTCGCATCCGCGGATGCGACCATAAGCGACGACGACACGTAAATACTCTGCTTTCCTATCTCTCTTTCCCTACACTAATCCGCATGCGCTGCTTCCGTATGGGCCCAGTGGCTAATTAAAATCCTTGTGCTTGTCTTCTCCAGTCGCATCCAGCAGCAGATCGCCGCCCAGCAGGCCTACCACAACAATTTGGTGCGTCAGAACAGTTATGCAGGCGGATCGGGCGGCTCGGGCGGATCGGGTGGCTCTTACTACTCGCACCGCTATGCGCCCAGCTATGCACTGGCGTCTGGCTCTATTGGCCCGAATGGACACAGACAAACGGCCTACATCAGTCCTGCCAATCCGGTAAGAGTTCGAATGCGATTGCCTTCTGGAATGCACAACTTATTGAGTTTTCACAGGCCTCTCCCAATATTGTGAATCGCTTCGGCGGGGGCTCCAGCTCCAGCTCCAGTTCCAGCAGTGGCGGCGGCGGTGGTGGCGGTGGTGGCTACAAAGGCGTCTCTGTGTCCTCGTACAGCACCAGCAATGGGGACGGCACCAGTCGCCGTGGAGCTCACACCACCGTGAACGACAATGGAAAAGTGACGTCATACTCGGTGCACTCGTAGGGTGGACCCAACTCGACGCAGAGCAGAAGTCAACTCGAAGCTTGCTGTTTGGCACATATTACATAACCCTAACGAGAGCTAACAATTCTTGATTTATATATTTCAAGGACAAATATATTCATATATTATATATATTGCATATAGTCGAATCTGTTAGACTTTCTCAACTACGAGGGCTTCACTGTCAGACAGACAGGCTTCGCTTCGAAAACTTTATATTCTATTTGAGTTACTACTAATAAAAATAAGAACCAGACGGACAGGATTGCATTTATTCCTTATTTGTATGTGTAATTACATGACGCAAATATATATATATATATATTACATATATATTACTTATACAGTAGAATCCGGTTATAGCGACTCGGCTTATAACGTTCGTCCGGTCATTGGGACGAAAATTCGCCGGTTTATTAGTCCACGTACAAGCTTATATAATTGAATTCCTTTCGGTTAGAGCGTCTTCCGGGTATAACGACGTAATACCTTCGGTCCCTTGAGTGTCGTTATAACCGCATTCTACTGTACATTATATGTATATTATGTATTTTATATTATGTATTACACCTAATATACTTATTTTATCGGAGACGTATCGATTTCGACTTCCAACTGGCATTATTTAATTGTTTATAAATAAATGTATAAATAATATAAGTTATATATGTGTATGTAGGGTGGACCCAATATTTACATATGCATATACAAATAGCTATAGACATACGTACATTTATATAATATGACAGCAGTGTGCGAGGACTTTCCATTTACTGGGGGTTTACTGTAACAGGTTTCGTTTGTTAGAAAGTTATTTATTTTTTTTTGGCTTTCTACTGATAATTCGCAACATTTAAATGATAAGCATATGCAATTTTTTTTTCATTTTTTATTTTTAAATGTATTTACTTTTTGCTCTCAAAAAACTCATGACCTTGTCTTAATTTGGTGACTATATAATTGGTAAAAGTTGCACAGATGATAGCCCGAACAAAGTTTATCAGGCAGCACAGGAAACTGTCTATAGTTAATGAACTTGACTCATTAGAAATACAATTCATGCTGCTATATACATATACATATGTATATACAATATGTGTACATACATATATATTTTTGGCTAAGCTACATAACGTTCTCATCCTCAAATACGCTCAACCTGTAAATGGAACCACAAATACAAAGTTCTAAAACAATAAAAATTGGCTTAACATATTATAAAGATTCTTCGTGTTCAGGGTATTCAAATACCGTAAACCCCACATATCAGGAGGTTTCTCAAGTACTAATCGCCTAAATTCTTCTGATTAGCATTTAGCGGAAGCAATAAAACAAAACTTTTGTTTGTAAACAACTGACGTTACTTTTTTTTACAATTCAAACGAAATTGATTCCGGGAAGCGCTATTGAAAATTCGATTCAAAACAAATGCGCAAAAATATGCCAAGCGGAATAAATCCGGTTCATGTAATTCCCATCGGTTAGCCCTTCCAACCGAATAAATAATGCGGGCTTATAAAGTTTATAAAGGTATATCTGGCAATAAATAAAAAAATAAAGAAAAGTGATTCAAATATAAAAATCTATTAAAATCCAAAAATTACATTATGAATGTATAATAATAAAATAAATAAACAAAAGTGATTTACTTAGAAGAATCTATAAAAATCCTAAAAATACATATATAATATGTAGTATAATAATATGGAATGACAAATTATTGTGCATATGTAACAACAAATATTTAATAAAATAAATAAAAGTGGTTAAAAAATACTCTGCATAAAATTAAAATAAACAAAATTTAACCAACACAAAAGGATGTTTGAGAATCTAGACTCTAGGTTCTAAAATAAATATTATATCTAGCAGGTGGCGACTAGGAGATACATTAAACACACAGTCGAGGTTTTGTTCATGCCCAAACGCCTTCAATACTTCCATACACACATACACACATAAATCCAAATCGCACACAACACTTACAGTACACTAGATGCAGCTGTTGTGCTTCTTTTCCCTTGACTACAGTGGGAAATGAGATATTGAAAACCTTATTGTTTATTGTCTGATCTTAATTAAAAGTCAGATAGATGAGTAGACAGAAATTATACATCTTTAATTGATTTAGTGTATACAACTAAATATTTTTATAAATATGATGTATTCCATTATACTTGTATATTTACATATATAAATGTGCATAGAGATAGAGAGAAATAGAAAGTGAGAGATCATTCAATGACATACTTAAATCTATACATTGAGGCTAATTATAATTAATAATAATAATAATTTGATTACATTTATTTCAGTTGGTCTTGAGAACCAGGATTGGACTCAGAGATATGATATGTAGATATAAAAAGATTAGAACCGCAGTAATCCATAAATGTTGTTGGCTTTGCTGGCTTGACTATAAAGTATGAATCTTAACCATAAAATCAAGTTATTATCGTTATATCGGTTAAATGTGTACTTTGATTAATTGGATAAGGATGCGTGAAACCGTATATTGAGAGCAGTAGCTTGTAGCATTAAGTTCAAATATGCTCTAATGCTGAAAAGCTTTATCAATGGCCTGTACTTGAACAGAGACACATTCTATATATAAGTATGCGTATGTGTGTGTTAAACCAGAACTGTACATGGCAACTATGTACATATGTATATAGAAGCCAAGGTTTCGACACGAAAACAATTGCTATCAGCTCTCTGTACAAATGTACATATTAAAAGTTATGCGCATGTGCATGTGTGTGTGTGTGTGTGAGTTTGTGTTTGTGTCGCAATTACTTTCATCATAGATTTAAATAAATAATGTTAAGATTTTCTGCACCAATTGCGAGTTTCGTTTTGTAGAGCACAATGTATATACATATATGTGTGCGCATGTGTATGTGTGTGGCGCTCACTATCTGCGCCGCCCAATGGCAAGCTCTCTAGGTCAAGCAGCGATCTATTTCAAGTCCGAGTAGAGATCGGTGTATTATCAAGAATCGTCTGGTCGACTCGTTTGGTTTTTAAAGCGCGTTCCCGCAGCTCCTACTCATTAGTACAAATTCAGGCGCGAGTCTCGCACGGTTTTACGAAGCAAATAATATTTTCCCAATAAAAAGAAACTCAAAATGAGATCATTGCTGGTGCTGGCCCTCTGCCTGGGAGTCGCCTGTGCAGGTAAAGTGCAATCAGAAAACATCCTTTTCATATTTCTCTCTCTCTCTCTCACACTGTCTCTCTCACACACTGTCTCTGCCACTGTCTCTGTCTGTTGGTCTGTCTCTATCTCTATCTAAAGTTTATTTATTCCTGAATGAACTTTTTACACAACACAATTGTGCAACGCCTCGTTACCTCGTTGCCTCGTTCCTCGTTGCAGGCATGTGTCGAGATAAGAACCCCTCACGCTTAGAATTTCCCAACTATAATCTCAATCCATGCAATCGAATTACAAAACTAACGCTGTTTCCCTCTCTCTCTCTCTCTCCCATAGATTTCCACAACAGGTAAGTAAAGGTCTTGAAAGACATTGTCTTATAATGAATTTTCACTTTTCACTGCTTCTGGGGATAATATGTTTAGATATAGACGGGACGATTTTCACAGTCGGTAAGTGCCGTGCGTCAATGTTGAATAGTTCAGTTTGTTTTGACAAAGTTGAAATTTCCAATTGGCAACATGGTACTAACCCACAAAACCCCGAAATTCACAAAATTAGAAAAATTGCAATCACTTCAGAAGATAACTAAATGTGAAAGTTGTGTGCAACAGCTTTATAATTTATAAATAAGAATATGTTGCACGGTGTTCCTCTGATCAGACTAAACATGTGTCTAATTGGACTCCCGTTCGCAGCCACTACAATGCCCATCAGCAAGCAATTGAGACGGCGCGCAGGAATGCCTACGGCTCCAGTGGCTTCGGCTCCAGCGGATCGAGCAACTTTGGCGTTGGCGGCAGTGCGGATCTGGCGGTGGGAGGCGGCTGCAGCAGCTGCGGCGGCGGTGCCGGCGGCGGCGCCTCGTTGGGCAACTTGGAGAGTTCATACGATTCGGTGGGTGCCGTCGAGGGTGCGGGAAGCAACAGCGGAAGCGTTGGCGGCGGTGCGGCCTTTGGTGTCGACAATGCCGCCTCGTTTGGTGCCCAGAACGCGGCCTCATTTGGTGCCCAGAACGCGGCCTCATTTGGTGCCCAGAACGCGGCCTCTTTTGGTGCCCAGAACGCGGCTTCGTTCGGCTCGAACAGCGCCTTCGCTTCGAACGCCGCCTTCCAGACCAGCCACAGCGCCAACTTTAACTCCGCCAGCTCACACAATGCGGGCAGCAACGTGGAGTTTTCGGACGGCAACAGTGCCGGCACTGAGGTGGCCTTTGGCGGTGCCGGAACGACGAATTCGGAGTCGCTGCTCTCGAGCAATCTTCAAGCCCCTGTGACCTACTCCGCGCCTGTGGCCTCCGGCGGAAATGTTGAGTACTTGCACCACGAGCGCGTTGTCTCCAGTGCACCACAGCAGGTCGTTTACACCGTGCCCGGCGGCTCCCAGAAGTACGTTCAGCATGTGGAGCGCGTGGTAGAGCAGAAGCCTACGGTGCAGTACGTCCAGGCTCCCCAGCCCTCTGGCACCTCCGAGCATTATTACCAGCGCAAGGTGACAACCACCGCCTCGGCGCCACAGATCATTCAGCAGCCTTCGGCTAGCTTCACCTACGGCTCCAACACGGGCTCCTCCTTCGGCACCAACTCCGCCTTTAAGGTCAACCAGAACGTCGGCTTTGGCAGCAACTTCGGACAGCGATCGGGCGCCCAGTCGCTGCTAACTGGTGGCCAATCGGGTGGCATCAGCTTTGGGGCCGGCAGCTCCCAGCTCCACCAGCTCATCAACCAGGCTCATCAGACGGCCAAGCAGCAGGCAGCCAGTGGCAGCTCGCTCAGCAGCGGTGCAGGTTTGGTCAGTGGCAATCAGGTGCAGCTGGGTGGCTCGAACGGCTACAATGCCAACTACGGCTTTAACTCCGGCAGCTCCCTCAACTCGGCCAGCTCCCTGAACTCGGCCACCTCCCTGAACTCTGCCAGCTCTCTGAACTCCGCCAGCTCCCTGAACGCTGGCACCAGTGGCTCACTCCTGAGTGGATCGCTGCTGGGCGGCAGCCAAGGCTCCCTCCTGAGCGGCTCTCTCTTGGGCGGCAACAGTCAGCTGAATGCGCAGAACAACTTTGGGCTGGGTCTCTCCTCTGGCCTGACTAGTGGCCAGCAATTGGCCAGCTCTGGAAACTTTGGCGCTGGCCTTGGCGGCAACAGCGGCTACCAAACCAAGCAGTGGGAGAAGCAGTCCAAGTGGTCTTCCCAATCAGAGGTGAGCCGCAATTAGGTCCTTCCACCGAGACGCAAAGCTCACTTTCTTATCCTCTAATCCTCAGTTTGACTCCGATGGCCATGTCAAGAACTACAAGGATCTGGCCACCGGCGAGAGCGAGAACTACAATGTGAATGGCAAGCAGTTCGGTTACAATGCAGCCACCGCCTCCGTGGACGACAATGGCAAAGTGAGCACCTACAGTGTGCACTCGTAAGATGCAACTTACCACAACTCTCGCCATCTCCTTCTCTGCCATACCAAATATAGTAGTATCAGTAGTATCAAATTGCATACCTTCCGCTTTGTAGAGAGCTCAACAAAGTGCTTAAAATAAATAACGAACTTTTTAACTGTATGAAACTTATTTAATTGAATAAACAGGGAAATAGTCAACTTAGTCCATGAATTATTCAGATTAATTTCAATTTGACCTGAAAATAAATAAAATTCATAAAATTCATAAAATTAAATATAAAATGCAATATAAGATTACTGGTGGTCAGGTATATATGTAAGTACGTATATATATATATGTATGGTTACTTTCTATTTACTATTGAAATGAACAATTTTTAAAAACATTGCTAACAGATTGAGAAATATGCTTTGCACACACACACACACAAGCAATCACACTTAATTGATTATTCACTTGGAATTTCCAAGTTGGAAATCATATTGCGAAATATGATCATTCGGAGGCAGGTTGGGCTGCGGCAGCTAAAATGGCATTGATAAGAAGGAACGCTGCATGGGAAGGGAAGATTTCAACATTCCTGCAGGCTTTTGACTATTCATACAACTTTATTCTCCTTAACCCTATTCTAGCTTCTACAAGCACCTTAATGTTACTGCTAGAGGAATGTAGAAATAAACAAGTCTATAACTTTTTGTTGATTTTTCGATCTTTTTAAGTTTTGGAATGTCTTAACAGGCATATACATATACGAACGCACTCAGAATAGCTGGCTAGTGAATTATTTATAATGTTGCTATCTGCTTCAATTCGATGAATTAAATTGTAATGTTAATGTTTATTAACCGACTATAGTGAATTTTTTGGTTAATGTTAATAGCTGAATTATATATGTACTTGTTTTGTTGACTCTACCACCTACGATGTACGTGATATGTTCGAAAAACTAAGTCGCGTTATCGATAACAGACAACGGAAAGAAATCGTATTCGATATAGGAAAACCTTTACGAAAAACTTCAAAGGTCTAGTTCTTTTGGTTGCTAAGAATGACGCGTTCATACATACGGACACGGCTAGTTCGATTCGACTGTTGGTCTTGATCAAGAAAATATATATCTTATGGGGTCTTCATCGCCTCGTTCTGCCTGTTATATACACTTTTACAAAAACCTTGTACCCTTTTTTAATGGTTTATTCATTTTTTCCCGTGCAGATTTGCTGCCTAGAAAATGTAGTTTACATCTCTCTTTGATCAGCAACGTATTAAGCAAATTATAATTTTTTGTCGATAGTGGGAATGGGGAGGTATCCAATATCTAAAGATTTCAAATTGTGTGTTTGTGTTTTGGCACACTCAACACTCACTCCGTTGAGGTAAATCATTTGTTATTGCTCTGTCTGTTTGACTGTTATAGTATATTGGATAAGGCCCAAGATGCAATAGTTACCAAATCTAACAATGAAGATCGGTGAAACACTGAGCTGAAAGAAAAGGATTCTGAACTAGTGAATATTAAAGCTCAAGACATTGCAAATGCCGCCAAAATTAAAGATCTCGACGAGAAGCTAACAGAAAGTGAGAAAGCAGACAACGAAACGAAACCTTCAAGCTGTGAAGGTAAATTGTCGGGAATATACGAAATAGAAGTCCCTGGTTCGAACTCATTTTCAGTACCCTATAATTCGACTCTCGCTGATTTCGGTGGGACAGTTATCCATCGTCGTAAAGATGGATCTGAAGACTTCGACCGCATTTTGGGAAATGGGATGGCGAAGTTTGAAATGCTCGGTAAGTCACTTTCTTATTGGTGGTTCAATAAGTGCTATAAATGCTGATTAAACGAAAATTTATATATATTGCTCAAAAGTAAAAATGTATTCTTATATCTTAGCAATCCTAGTGGTATATACAGATCGGCAGATCGTGTTAAATTCAAAAATGGTATTCAATGGTTTCCTTGGGACTATTAATCATTTAAGCTTATTCAAATGATGGTCAAGCCAAAGGAGTAAGATTGCAAATAAACTTTGCTGTTATTTATTACATTGTCGAATTGCTAATAATTTAAATAAAAGTAAAATTTAATTTATTTTCGCCATGGTATTCTTCTCAGATTGCTGCTACAGAGGTAGATTGCTTTAAGGTGTTAGTCAATCTATGAATTTCTGTTAATTATTCGTCTCAAATATTATATATATCCGCTTAAAATTCAGTGTACTTCTTTAAGGTCCAAAGCATACAAAATAAATATATTATTATTCTCCATTCTTTTATTTTGAAGCTTTGCTAAACATAGGCCACATTATATATTTTTATCCCATTGATTGACTTCATGGTGTTCTTTTCTTCGTGGTATAGACTATTTCACTCAAACATCCTACCCTGTGTAGCCATAGAATATTTTTAAGTAATCATCATTTTTATTCGTTCAATGGGTAATCAGTTAAAACATTCTGTAGGTCGACAACTTAGGAGAAGGGTTGCTCCAACTTGCCATCGATGTGGAGAACAGTACTCTTGACCACTCCCCTTCTGGCAGCTTGGTCCCTTCTGCTTGACTTGCTATCACGCCTGCCTCGATAGTCGGTGCCATAGGAGGACATGCAGTAGCAGGGCTTCCAGCTGGGGCGTCTCTGCAGCTGGCTCTGCTCATGAGGCGCACGCTCCGTGGTCCACACTGGGACGTAATGCGTCCAAGTCTCTCCGTCGCGGTAAATGCTGCCTGCACTGCTTTCTCCGCCGGTGGTGTAGACATGCTGTGGGTAATACTGGGGATAGTAGCCACCCAAGCCGGATCTCGAGCCCCCGCGGCTGCTGCTATCAAGGCCGCGGTGCTCGCTGGAGAAGTTGGGATTCCACTGTGCCTTGGGATCACTGGGATTACTGGACTTGTGCTTGGAGTCGTTGCTGCTACTGGAACGACCCTTGTAAATGGGCACGCTGGCATCTTCTGGCACGGGTGAGGTTAATGGAAAAACAGTGGCAGTGAAAGTTGATGGCCAGGTAAAAGTGTTGCAACCCCCACTTACCCTTCTCACCTTGCTGCTGTGCAGAGCTTGTCTCATTTGCGTCCCCCTCGGCCGTAATCTCGAACGTGATGTCCGTGTGGATGCCCACACGTTTCTTGTGTTTACCCAAGTCAGTTATTTCGACGCTCTCTTTGGATTCTGTTTGGAAGTACTTTTGGTCAAAGTCTCGTTTGGATTTCATTTTGCTTTGAGCCAATTTAATTACCTTTCGTTTGCTGCTGTCCATCGCCCGTGTCGACTGTTACACGAACGCCGTGTATCTTCGGCCGATTCCCACTGTTTCCTCCTCCACCTCCACCTCCTCCGCTGCCAGCTTTACTGGAGCCTTGATCATAGTCACCGCTACCCTGTTGCCCCTGTTGCCCCTGTCCCTGCCCCTGGCCGATTATAACAGGCACTGCCGTCTGGTTGTTGTTGTTGCTGCTGCTCTCCATGTCATCGAAATCCAGCTTAGATGACACTTTATTCGCCTGACCTGGTTACGGCACGTACCCAGTCCGCGTCATCGTTGTTTGTTTTCGGTTTAGCATAGAAATTAGATTTAGCACAGAAATTTCATTTAAGTTATGCAAACACTTCGACACCAATCCCCCCATCTCCTGGTCCCACAGTCCCACCCACATCCAAAAGAACACCAGCTGAACTGGAGCGTATCTGGAGCTGCCCGCGGCGAGAGCATCTGTAAGTGGAGCAATTAGCTCACGCTGACTTATTTATGGAAACAACTCTCTCGTAACCACACACAGTTGACTGCCTGCCGAGTGGACCAGGTGCACTTTGGCCAGTTTTAATTGCACTTCAATATGCAAAGTTTGCCCTGCTAACTAAGTAGATTATAAATGGGCTGTCATCGGAGGTGGTTTCAGATTGAAGCGATTAGTTAGTTAGTTCTTATATTTATTGATTCATTTGGGTATTTTACTCTGATCATTTGCTTAGTTTGGTATCACACTTGAAAGACCTGTAAGGATTGCATATTTCCCTAACGAGGTTGTTGAATATGTTGGTGTGCCTAGCAGTATATCTAAGGCATACTTAGCTTCTGACATCCTAAAATGTTTCTAAATTGCAGTAATTAGGTTTGAGGTATTAGAAGTTCGGGAGAATGCAAAACAACCAAGAAATTCCAAAAAATATAACCATATGAACTATTCGAAAATATATTTCATACTGAAGAAAAACATGCATAAATGAAAATTGTATTCTAATTATTTTAGTAAACTATTTGTGAGCTTTCCGAAAATAAATATTTTAGAAAAGTCATTCTGATTCCATTCTAACATCTGGAAATAGTTATGGCAAGTTCCTTCACCTCTGAGGAGAAATTTCATGTTTTCTATTTTTAGGCTAGGTCCGCGGTAATTCCCGAAGTACTGGAAATGCCCAAACTTGGTGAACTGATTGGCGTGGGTGACCTGCTGAGATTGAATCTTGCCCAAAATAATGACAGGTGACTAAAGGTGAAATAGGCAATTAAGAAACCAATTTGCTGAACAACCTTGGGTACAGTGATGAGTTAACAGAAAGCAGCAGATTCCCAAGTAGGCCACAGATCGAAGAAACATTTCGGCAAAAGCACAAAAAATTGTTTACAGAAATTTACAGAAATCCAAGTTAGGGTATTTGGTTTTTTAGGTTTTTTAGGTTTTTTAGGTTTTTTAGGTTTTTTCTCCACAGTTAGTTGTGCACGGCTTGACTTATGGGGGTTTTCGCTGGAATTGTCGAGAACTTTTGAGTTGGATTGGAGCGCGTCTTATGTGCGCACTTAAAAACCGCCGACAAACGACTAAAAAAAATCAACGTAAACGCAAACCGACAGCAAACCGATTTCAAATATCTGCCGAGATTCATTAAAAAATTAACTAGCCAACTGTTCAGATGTTTTGGTTTCTGTCTCTGTTTCTGTTTCTGTTCTGAGGTTGACGTTTGAGCTTTTTAGATAACATCTTGACTGGGCCCCCAGTGAGTCGCCGAGCTTGTTACCAGACTGCAGTTGCACCTAAACGGGGCCCGACGGTCGAGGGCCGAGAGATGGGGGAAATGGTCGATGGGGTAGCTGTAGCTTATGAGCGTAATGCGTATAAAATCGAGCCTCCTACTCCTCCTCCTCCCTCTCTAAATTGCCCGTAATCGGTTGGCTGGCATCTTTTGTTATTGTTTCACTAAAGTTTCCGCTGTAGTACGTTCGAGTATGTATCTTAAAGATTTCATTGTGTCTGTTGGAGTTTTTTCTATTCAGATACTGAATTCTGTTTTTGTTTTTGTTTTTTGTGCTGGTCTTTTTCATAGCGCTCTCATCGTTAATCATGAGTTGGCGATTCGCGGAGCAACCACAATTATATTTTGTGGCAATTTTGACAGCGCAAACGATTATCTTCATTAGCCGCCGGACCATCACATCCAAATCGCATTCAAGTTCAAGTTGAGCTTCAAGTTTATTGCGTTGCGATTACGGCCAGCTTAACTGATCCCTCTGCTACCCTGGGTAATACCCCATCATCCGTATTACGGAGTCAAATGACTCCCAGCCCCATTTGCCAGAGCTACCCACTCAGGCCTCCGTCTATTGCCAAATTGCATTCGAAGCACACACATGTTGGAATAATAATGTCAAGCCAAACAAATGTAAGGACCATAAATTGTTCTATTCGATGGCAAGGACTCTTTAGTTTTGGCCCGGCTCCTGGGCAATTAATTAGCAATTGCATTTGGCGCTGTCATTACGTGTGATAATTAAAAGGGCGCACGAGTCGGCCAAGCACTCAACTTGGGGTCATACAAAAGAAATTCTGGCCAAATGTGTGGCCATAAATTTGATGGCCAGGTCCCGGACACTGATCCGGACGCGGCTCATGCTCGTCCTGTTCCTACCCTAAGCCCAACTGCAAATGCACTTTAATCTCGAATTTATCAAGTGAAATAGTTCGGCCCTGGGTTGGGTCTTCCTAATGGGGACGAGATTATTGCTGCCCTCTGGCTACAGCTCCAACTTTACCGCACTCTTTTGTAATCTGGAGGATTAGAAGACCACCCCTAACACACCCGCCACAACACCCACAACCAGGCACGTGTGTTCCTGTGTGTGAGTGTGTGTGGGTTGGACCTGGTCTTGCCTTCAGCTGCACCGCGTGCAGAACCATTAAACAGATGGATTTCGCTGTCCACATTTTTAATATACTTTTGGTGCCCAGATACCACTGTCTCGAATTCCATCTGTCCCCAGTCGTTCTGTCAGTCAGCCTGTCACTGCGTCGGTCTGCCAGTCCGTCACTTCGTCTGTCCTTCAGGCATGGGCTGCATTTGCATAAAGTTTTTCACCGCTTGCAACAACTTAATTTTCATTGTCTCTATGCATTTATGTTGCACTGCCGGACGATGTGGAATCACCCGAGTGTAGCTTCTAAGTTCAAGTGCGTCTTCCACTCAAGCAACTCTCTGCTCTGCTCTCGGATTCACTCAATGTCCGCGTTGGGCAATTGAAAAGCGACGCTCAGAATATTCTGTTGCATACTTTTAGGGTTTGCCAATATCAGAGTTGCTTTTGGATTATGCATATAAAATGAAATATTTTCATATATATTTTTATTTGAACGAGCTGCTTAAGTAGTCGAAAAAAACAAAAATGTTTAAAATAAATATACATTTGTATAATTAATAATCATAATTTATGCCTGTGCTCAGTATGAGAAATACATTATTATATATCTTTATATATACATATGTATATGCATGTTATATTATTTTATGTGGCATAATATAATAAAGAACAACAACGTTTTGTCTATAATATTACTTATATTTACTCATAGAAACAATTCTGTTTCAATGACAGACAAATGAAATCCATTTCTAATAACAGAAAAGTGTAAACATTATACATGTCAATCTAATAATTATTTGTATCATAAGTTCTAAAAAATTGTGTACTCTTATTTTAAATATTTGTTATTTCATTTTGAGTAAATGCAATTTATAATTTAAAATACATAATTTATTTTTTGTTGTATTTTTCTATTATTTTCTAATATCCACATTTAAGTTACTTAAATATATAATTTGCAAGTAAAATCTTTGTTTGAAGAGAATGTGAAATTCAAAGATTGTTTTTATCGGAAGCAGGCACTTTTCTCTTCCATCAGATAGCTGGAATGTATTAAGTTTTTGGCCATAAATGATAATTATACAAACACTAAGCACACATTCGCATGCACACAATGATTGTTGAAAGCCTGTTCAGATACAGATACAAAGATACGGCATGTTTGACCAACAAAGACAATGCGGACTGAGGCAGACAGACAGGCCAACAGACAGACAGACAGACAGACAGTCGCACAGATTGTCAGATAGGCAGCTAGAGTGTGGCCAGACAGACAAAGGAGCAACTGGCAGTGCGTGTGGCCAGTTTACAAACAATTAAAATGGCAAAATCAAAATCGAAATACACAAATTTATGCGTCTAGCTGCCAGAGCCATTTTACAATACTTACTCCGAGTACAATGCTGGAAATAAATTGCACAATTTTTGGAGGGGGTGCTCAACTAATGAAATAATGGGCCAGCTGAATTAAATTATGGCCCAACAATTCCCTTGAGTGTCCCGGATTCCGACTCCAGCTCCGACGCCGCACAATAACTAAATTTGCAGCAAGGTGAAGGAAACGTAAATTTTGATTGCTTTGTTACCGTTTGATTTCCACCACCAACACAAATATTAACACCAACAACCACCCCCAGCGCATCCAGTCACCCACAGTGATCCGAGGACCTAGCACTCGATCCGCATCCGACCGGGTTACCCCCAACCTCTAATAGTTAGCGACTATTCACACTCATGTTTTTCATATTCAACTACATACATACATATGTATAAAGTATATACATATCTCTCCGGTCGCATTATTATAACATTTTATTTTCTTGTTGTACCGCTTTGCTGAATAAAATTTTTATTATTTGCTCGTTTACGGCTTTAGCTCTCCGCTTTATCGTTTCTCGCTTCCCATTTCCCTTTCCCTTTCCCTACTTCTCGTTTCTCATTTCTCGTTTATCGCTTCTTGTGTAGTGCGAAATTATCACAAAACGCATTGAATTTGCTTTTATTGTTGTTGGCTGTCGGTCACCAACTCACCCTCAACCCCACGCTCACCCTCACCATCACCCTCACCCTAACTTTCACCCTCACCATAACTTTCACCCTCACTCGCATCGACACCCTTACTCCGGCTCCACCTTCCGGCTCGGGTGCAATGCAGCAGAAGTCGGCCCCTTTTTCTTCCGTCTCCCCTGGCGCAGCGTCTGTCGTCTTATCGTTTCCCGTTTTGAGTGCACAACGCAGACGCCATCGCCGCCGCTGCTGCGGTTTCTGCTTAGCGGGTGGCACAGTCAAGTACAGTGGTTCCAGCCAGATTGAAATGGTTGCGAATGTGAAGAACAAATACCAACTGCAACTTCGTTTGCAATAAGAGGCAAGAATTTATTATTAGGCCTGAATTAGTATTTTAAACAGTGGATTTTATGTAGTACGACAGAATTGTTATTATAGTTATGTACTTTTAAAAGACAGATTGTTTGGATTAAAGTAGCATTAAGTATTCAGTCTCGCTAAAGTATTCCAATTAGATGCTTGAATACTTGTGGCTTAGAACTGTTTGGAATCGTCAAGATATTCAAAAAAAGAAAACATAAGTTCTTTAAAGAATAATTTCTTGATTTTTGTTTTGTTCTGTAGTGCAAGTTATGAAATGATGTTAACCTTTCTGTTGTTCGACTTATAGATTAAAATGTTATTTAAATGAAAATTTATTTCAAATAAAAAATAAAGTGTATATTATTTATTTCTATGATATTATAGTAATTTTTTTTCTGTTTATATTCACATATGAGCTGCACTTAATAATAAATCGAGTCTAGTGTAAGAATTGATATAAATATAACATAAACATCCTTTACGGACCAGATTTGAATATTTTGAAAGACTACGACTTAGCTATTTTAATATAGAAACCTAAATATTGGGAGTCTGATTCCATAAGGTTATTCCAGTGTGCAAACAGGGCATCTTTTTTCCACCTTCTCATCGAAGCAAGCAGGTTGCGCTGAGAGCAACAAATTTGGTTTAGGACCCTTAAAAATGAAAATGGGCTCAGTCGCTGCAGCCGCTGCTGCCGGCGCGGCTTGTTGAACGTCTGAACAAACATCAGCTCCTCCTTCCAGGAAGCAACTCCGCCCATTGCCCGGCACTTAGTTGACAATGAGCAGTGACAGCTCCGGGGACAATAACGGGACAGGTTGGAGGCGGGGCTGCTCTTTCGAGAGCCGCTTGTGGTTTCATCACAGACTCCGGCAAGCCGGCCGTCTGCACGTCTGCTGCATCTGTCGCATGCCGGAACTAAACAACAACTGTGGCACCCGGGAGACCGACAGAGCGACGGAGCGACAGACCTATGGACTGATTGACCGGGAGAGTGAGAACAACCCCCCAAGCCAGGGCCCGATCCCGATAATGATGCGTACGCGTTGGCGATTATGATGGGTTTGATAGAGACGACAACTACTCGACTTGACATGCATGATTTAGTGCGTTGTTACAACCCGCCCCGCCCCAGGGGTAGTTACCCCATAGTCCACTCGACTTTCGCTTCGTTTCCATTTCACAAATTGCAAATAAGTCGTCGGGCAGTCGCCGTGTGACATTTCTCGCAAATTATGTTTTTGGCGAGGACGGCCAACCTAATCCGATTATCGTCCGCTCCTGGCCCAAGCTGCAGATCCAGCTGCACTTGCTGCAGTTTTGTAATGCGGCCAGCATATGGCATAAACATAGACAGAGGCAGCCTCTGCATTTACGAGCATTGTCCTGGCCACGAATCGGGGTTCCACACACGCCCCGTAATTGGATTTCGATGACTGCAAATTGGTGATAATTTCGATTTGCTTCCGGGCAGCGCACGTGATTCGACGCAGTTCGCGAAATGTGAGCATCTGCGCCAACCTCCAATCCGGACTCTTTATGCCGGGTCGTGACTGGATAAACATGGATTCATATTGCGACCAAAGCAAGCCCCTAAATATGCCAGTCTGTTGCTCGCTGTGGCAAGAAACTCCATTGGAACAGCGAGACAATAGCTTAATATATCTTAAAGCCGAAACGATGAAAATTATGTGAAATATTGATACCAATTTGCTGCTCCTAAACAAATAGGTCAATCTATGGATTATCTTAAACATAGTTAGATAAAAGGATAGAAGTTAGATACAAGGAAAAATTTGGCGGGTTAACTAATGGATAGAAAGCTTAAATTTTTTCACAGGGACTACAGTCTTAATGGAATCAGAAAATGAAACTATTATTCTTATTTATTTAAATATCAGCATTTTTGATATATATCATTACGCATTTACTTAGTTCAGACAAAGTTAAACAGACCAAATTTTACAAAATAACATTGAATTTACATTTATTTGAGCTATTGGCAAATTGACAGAGCTGTACGAATAACTGAGAGTGTTCATTAATAAACAATAATAATAACGCCAAACACTGAGCAGGTTAACTTTGTGAATACAAGTTCAGGAGCCAGTCAGACCAAAAGTCGACTTAGTTTTTCCCTCAAGTTTAAATCGCCCAACAAACATTTTATACAACATGTCAAAGTGGGGAAAGTGATGTCGACTTTAAGTTCGGATTGATTCTCTAAACTGTTGCAATCTCATTTATGACCGTGGGTTCCAATAGAGTCAACACTCATTTTACACTTAAACTAGTTGAGAATTACAATTCTTGTAATGAGACAGAGTGAGCGGAAATAGTTTCAATTTTATATTCTGAATAATTCCGTAAGCTGTTCTGCAATCATATTTTGATAAAAGAAGCACTTAAAATGATGGCAAGTCCTTAAGTATCTGTATCTGAAAGGAAGAACTCAGTTCTAATAGCGTTGCCCAAATCGACCTCAATTGAATGTGTGCAACACTTTCGCTTTCCCTGCCACGTTAATTCTAGGACTCATTACACTGAATTGCGCCCGCGGGGCGTTTCGTGTCAATTTATGCAACGCTCTTGCAATTTCCGGTATATTAAAGCAATTTCCAGCAGAACGGCCACCACACATGGACATGGTCATGAGTTAATGCATATGAATATGTGAGTGGTGCGAGCGTCTGTGACGGAAATGCTCCCTTGGGCATTGAACTAACCTGGCCGTGTGGGTCTTTATGCCAGAGGCAAAGCTGTTCGGATGTGGTGCCAAGAGTCAGAGTCAGAGTCAGAGTCAGAGTCAGAGTAAAGAGTCCTGGTCTGGCCGATATCTACTTAGAGTTGGCCAACAGCTTTTCAATCTCTTTGCGCTGTTGCCCACCTAAATCAAAGTTGAGCACCCTGCGGCGAAACCCTTTGCCCCCCATTGGTGGAAGAGACATCCTTGGATGAGACGCAATAAAAATTTTGAAAATACAAAAATAATGCGTAAAAATGTCAAAACGTTTTAACAGCATTGGAAGCAGCACAATAAAAATGAAAATGAAAATCAAAATGAAAATTCGCAAGCAGCCAAATGCAATTTATTTGGCGGGTGGGTCTTCAAGTGACGCTGCTGCACCCAGGGGGACTGTTTGATTTACCGTCAACAGGAGATTAAAAAAAAAAGACCCGAACCCAAAAAGTGAATTAAGAACTTGTGTGGTGGAACGAAGCAACCAATCGGAGGGTGGTTTGGCCCACCATTAAGGAGGATGGGGCAAATTGAGTTGCAACACTTGGCAGGTTTTTATCTACGCACCACAATCAACCAGTCAGCCAGTCAGACAGCCAGACAGCCAGCCGGGTGGTTTGGAAAACCAGCAAACCGACTTTGGCGGTGTACTGACCAACCAGGACCAACCAGGACCAACCAGGACGAGGACTGCGAGCTGTAGAAGTAGCAACAACTGTTTTGTGTTGGCTCGCGTTGATAACAAGATTTGTTTTTCAAAATTATGGAGGGTCGTACTTAATTACGTTGAAAAGCGCAACACAGCCACAGAAGCCACAACCCAACCCCCAAGCCCCGGCCCAGTTTCAATTCCAGGCGGCAATTTAACTAAATTAATTTTAAAGCATGCCCCGTTCTTCGATCTGGAAAAGTGCCGGCAGTCAAAAGTCAAGAGTGTGGCCCAATGCTCGATTCTGGCCAGATACGTGGAACGCAGACAGACAAACAGTCAGACCAATAGATAGACTGGCGGGCAGGGAGATCGTTAGGTTGATAGGAAGGGGAGGAGAGGAGACACACCCTCAACCGGGCCGGGGCACACGCGTCCTTAGACAAATGTGGCTGCCAGGCAGACAGTCAGCACTCTACATGGATATTCCATTAAGCCAGCCAGCGAATTGAACAATTTTCACTTTATGATTTATTGTAATGAGCTTTTTATTTACGGCCGCTCGTTTCATTGTTGAAATTGTCTGCACGGCAGAAGCTTGTTTTGAAAATTAAAAATTAATTAGGCATTTATCATTCTTTTTATCCATTGCACGTCGTCGAAATCGGGAATCGCTAACAGATGGCCCGACTTTTAGGTAGAAGCGGGTGTGCGTGAAATGTGGAGTCCCAGAGACTTAAAAAATTAAAAATTAGTGGTACATAAGAAAAGAAAGTTCACGGAAATAAAATCTATTCGCTCGAAACACAAAAAAAATCTGTTCGTTCCTTACTCGGGACTACCCGACTTACAGATACCTTAAACTACGTGCAGAGCTGCAGCTTAAGCATAATGACCTCTTATATAAGTACTTCAAACGCACTTGTATAACCCGTGATTCTTCATTCTACAATAAGATTATGCGGCTTGTGTAATATTCGTTTCACTGTCCTATTCCTGTTAGAAATAAAAAAATTGACTGGATAGAGTTTTCCTTAAATTTTAAGAATTTTTGTTAACTTAGTCGAATTAATTGAAATGTGAGTGACCTATTTGTCTGCTTTTCATTTATACTGATCAGGCTCTTAAGTCTTACCTACTACTCATATCCCTTGTTCCCCAAGTAATTATTTTTAAAGCTTGCCAAATGTGAATATTTTATAAACATTTTATTGTAATGTATTTCTTTTGTTTTTTGTCAATACACTTATTTGTGGCAAGTATATCCGATTACAAAAGGTTTTTTTTTTTATCTTTTCTAGTTCATTTCATGGTGAAAATTGATTTTAAGGCTATATTCACCAAAAATGTAAATCGAAAACCATCATGATTTTAGTATAGTTATGTTAACCGTACTGATTTCCTTTATTGCATAAAATTTCGAACCTAATTGACGATAATTTTCTGTTAATCATTAACCTCAGCAACCGAACCAAAACAAGTTTGTTAAAAGTTGGAAACTTGAAAAGTCATCAATGCTTGGGACCAGACTCCATGCCTTCCGTCATCTGGCAGCGCGGAAAGACGCTACTCTCATAGGTCGGTACCATATACTTGATGTTGATGAAGGCATTGGGTCCTCCGCAGTACTCCAGCAGCTTCAGAGTGTCCTCAATGACATCGCCAATGCGCTTGCTGCGATCAGGATCGACGCCCTCGCCCAAATTTACATTCACGTTCTTATAGAGATTGCATACAGCCAGCAGTTGGCGATAGAAAGGAACCAGGGCCTGTCCAACACAAGGTCCTAGACGGTTGGAGGCGTTAGACAAATGCCGAGTATGAGAAACCATAACTAACCCAATCGCACCATCAGCTGGAGCACCTTTAGGGCCGAGATGATGATGCCCTTGTCACGGGTCTGGAAGGCTCGCTTGAGCGGGAGTATTAGCTTGGGCAGCACTGGGAGCACCTTGTGGGGCTGCCGCATGATCAGATCGACGGCGGCATTGACTGCCAGCAGGCGAGTGTCGCTGTCTATGTCAGCCAACCCATCTAGGAAGATCGGCAGGTAGTAGCAATAGTCAAGCTCTTCAGGTGTGCAGTGCCAGCGTAACGGTCGATCCTTGGTGGGATCCTGCTTGTTGCTGCGTCCAGAGAGAGCAACCGGAATGTCACCCCGCATAAAGTAGATCTTAAAGACGGTTTCCTTAACAGGCTGGCGCTTAAAAATATCAATTCTGTAACCGAAAATTAGAAGTGAATCGAAACCCAGCTCAGCTAACATTTGCAGTAACTTACTTGGTTGGCGGCTTCACAACTGTACCCTTCTGCAGCGCCTGGTAGGTAAAGGCAGGCACTTCACGCTTGGCCTAAACAAGTGCATGGATTGAGTGCTAACTACTAGCAGTACTCCAATACTTACCCGCTTCGAGCGTAAGTAGAGCAGTTCGCGACAGATCCTGCCTGGTTCGTGGACGCGCTTGGCTCGCTCGTGAAGGTCCGGACACTTTTTATCATTCATATTTATTAAATAAACGTATAAGATATATATATATATGTATAATTCACGCACAGAAAGTTTTTAAATAGAACAAGACTTTTTGAGACAGCGACCAAAATATTGTTGATTGAATGGGCTACTCTGTGGAAATGCCAAGGACCTATGTATTGAGTAGGGCTAGGTCAGGGCCTACTTCAATGCGTAAATAACTCGGATAAATATTTCAAAATTCATATATTTAAAAGAATGTATTTAGAATATATATGAATATATGTATCTACCTAGAATATTTGCTTATCAAGACGTCAGCAGGCACTCAGCAACGACCGACCCCAAAATGTTTCAGCCCCATCGACACGTTGGCAAGAGGATATGGAAGTGCTAGGGGAAAATGGGGATGGGATGGGGGGGTTAACACCTAAATGTGTCTAAAGAGTCATAAAGGGAAAGTGCAAACATTTGCGCACTTTATCATCTTTTTCCATTTCCATGTAACGGTAACTGTAAATATTTTGTAACGCCACCAATTACGTCGTCTGTCAGCAGAGCTCCAAGACCCAACCGCTCACCCGCTCACCCGCTCACCCGCTCACCCGCTCACCCGCTCACCCGCTCAGCCTCCCGCCTACTTTATCGCCGCTTCTCTAAGCGCATTAACCTACATTGATAGCTGGTGGGTGCGAAGGAGACACGTGACTCGCCTGTCTATCTATCGTTCCATCTGACAGTGTATTCCCCCCTCACAGTCTTTCTCTCTCTTTCTTTCTGCAGCCGCTTCGCTCTTAATTAATTAAAATTCAACATGCGAATTAGGTTTCATTTGAGAGCTGCCTCAGCCTCAGCCTCAGCCTCAACCTCAGCCTCAATTTCGACGTTGACTTTTTAATTACCCACGCACAGGTTTCCACTTTCATTCAACGCCGTTGCACGTCGCTATTTATCCGTTTTAATAATACGCCGGAGCCCCAAGTCCTCCAGCCCGGGGCTGGTAGCGATTAGAATAATGGGACATAAGGCAAAGCTATCCCAGATGCTAAACTGGCGATATGACATTTTGTTGGCTTGTTAATTGTTCCAATTGAAGTGATAATAAGATCAGAAACTGGATTAAATGAAGGATATGGAATCAGACTGACTTGGTCGAGGCAATCAAATGTGTTTAAAATGGGTACTACTGAAGATCAGGTATTTGATTAACATTAGCAAAATGAAATCTAAGACAAACAGGAGCTTGACTTCTGTTACCAAAATAACATTAATAGGACAGTGAAGTGCATGTTATCAAGATTATGTATCGATATCACATTGTACATCCGCATCTCTGCGGATAACCAAATAATAATGTGAATATTTTGAACATTTTATCGACCATTTCTGACGTGGAGCCGCCGTAAAACAAAGGCAATCGCCGCAATCCTGGCCAGGACACATTTTAATGACACAGAAGGCCACACGCTGTTGGGCTCGATGCACACAAAAGGTTGCCTAAAAATCAGCCTGATCATAATTTATTGGCCAAAATGGAAAGCATTTCCATGAGCCGGTTGCTGTAAGAGACGACGAATCCAAACAAATGGGGGAGGACTCTGTTCAATGATGTCCTTTGGTTTGGGTGCGTTTGTCTAGCTGACACTTTCATTAACAAAAAGTCAGAGCGATGACAATCAGCCCTGAGCTGGTGTGTGTCTGTGTGTGAGTGTGTGGATGTGTGGATGTGTGTGTTGGTTGTTGTTTTTTCATTGTTACAAAGTGCAGTTGGGCTGGGGCTGGGGTTAGGGTTCGGTGCCTGTCACACCTCTTGATGGTCGTACGTCCATCTCTGACTCCGACTCCTACTCCGTCGCTTACTCTGACTCCGACTTCAACTCCGACTCCGGCTGTCGTCGGACATTGCTGCAGTGCGGCACGTAAATCTAAACAGCCACTGACAGCTTTCAACTGGACTCTCACTCCAGCTCGAGCTTCCAGCTCCCAATCCCCTCTGCCCAACCACACCGTAAGCGCCTTTTTATGTAGCTCGAAATGTGCAATCGTGAAGGGAAGCGAGGGGGGCATCCAAATCGGTGGGCGGCTGTCACATCTTGAGCGTTACACAAGCCATATATCTATATCCTGTACACTCACACATAAGTATATATAGATGTAGATGTATGTATATAAAGGAGTGTGCATATTGCCGGGCTGTTTGTCTGAAATTGACATCGCTTGTTGCTGCGCCTGGTCAACATCATCGTCATCCTGCCCCTGAGTCGGATTGGACTGGACAGTGCCATCAGTTGCTTTGTTTGGTCACCATCCTCGTTGTCTGGCCGAGATTTTATGTATGCTCGCATACATTTTGAGCGCTTTATTGTTTGCTCAAAATCTGGCAGTATCGAGTAATCGAACATCCGACTATTCAAGTGTTCGGTTCCATCTATGTAGGTGTTAATCTAATAACTGTCAAATGCAGCAGTATGCTTCTCCACTCGAAGCCAGAGGGTCGATACATGTTGATCTGACGACTCTTGTATTACGAATAAATTGCTCTGCAAATTGATGTCGGGCTTAAAAACAATGCAGTCGGTTCCTAAAAGTGATATTTAGATTGGTTTATTACTGTGATTAACATATTGCATTAGAAAATAATATTATATCCCTTTAAAATAAATTTAAGAAAATATATATAAACATATATATATTGTCATATAGGTGTCATTAACATTATCATTCTATTACTGTTATCATTATCAGACTTATAATAATTGCCACTGATGCAATTATTTACAGTTTGATTCATTTAGTTGGTTTTGACCATATTTTTTTTTGTAGGCCATGCAAAATTATTATTTTTATACATTTTTGTACAAAAATAAAAATTAATAAATAATGAAAATGTTTTTATGAAGTCTTGGCCTTATATATTCTGATAAGCATCAACAACCGGGTCGATGTAGGGTTATACGTCGATCTGTCTGTCCGTCTTTCCGAAAGTATCTCTGGCACTTCTGTTGAAGAAAATATACATATTGGATATTTTCGGTTTGGAATACATTTCCCTATTTCCAACAAAATTTTAAATTTGAAGACAGAAAGTGAGGTTTCGGAAATATATGCATTTTGGAGCCATTAACAAAGCTTATGTCTGCTTAAAGGCTTTCATTTTGTTATTCCATGCGAGTATTATGACAGTTTTGGATTTTTATTTGGATTTTTCAATTTACTTCGATGAACTTATTTACTTTTCATTGAACAGGTTATAACACATGTTTACGTATAGTAAAAACTTATATATATATACGCAATATATTGTTTTTAAAATAGAAAATCATATATACTTTTCTTTTCTTATCTTATCTGAACACCGTGAGCTGAAGTGCTGCTGCTGAGATCATCAGGAATTGCTCATCCGTCCGCTTATTCGTAGTATGATTGATAGATGGTTCTTGATAGGTAGATCAATTTTTATTTTTCGGCTCACACTATTTACACACATACGAATCTCGCAATGCAATGTTTAACCATGAACCCTTGGAAATTTGTAAAAAGACAGCGATTTTGTCCTTGGGTCAGACCCATTGGGATCTATTACCCAATAAATGGAATTTGTGAAATTGTGAGAAATGATCTAAAGAGCAGTCCTTCCCAGATTTCTTTTTCGCGTTGTATTATTAAAGTGTTCACAAATATACATGAATAATATGATATTATGTTTAATAACTTTGAATGGGGAGTTTGGTATGGCTAGCAAAAATAAATCAGAGTTCGACGCTAGCTGGTAGTTTTCCTTGGGTTTAGCCTTGTTTATTTGGCCGGGAGCCGCTGCTGCTGGGAGGCCAAATGGAGAGCGAAATATCCAAACATTTTCTGCATCACTAAATGGCCATAAAATGTACATAGAGACATTCATGCAACAAACTGTTTCGCAGACAGCATCCCAGCCGGAGGAGGGGCAAGGGAAATCAAGCATAAAAATGGGAAAAACAGCGCTGTGAATTTCCCCAAAATGCAGAAAAACCAACAGAGAGACATACCGATAGAGAGGAACGAGTTGGGGGCCCGATAAAGAGAGTGGGGAGTAAACAGTTTGGATGTCGCTAGCATTTTTATGAGTCGTAAATCGAAGCGATAAAATCACACGACCAAAACAGAGGCCAGAGCCATCATGGTCGCCGCTCTCTTGGCCTGGTTTGGGAAAGCTCAGCGGAGCTCAGCACCAGTGGCCTGTCTGTCCAGCTGCTCCTCTCATAAGTCACACGATAAATTTTGCAACATTGCGCTAATGACAACAACGAGCTGTGGATAAGGAGAAGAAGGAGGAGTCTAGAACGGCATCGGCAGCAGTTGCAAGTCCGAATCCAAAAGTCGGCGCCATTTTGCGACTACAAACGACGGAAGTTCATTATTGTCGGTGATTAATGACAAAATAGACGAGGAACAGAACAACAGGACCGAAGAAGGGAGACCGAATCGACTCTGCGGATGCCACATAAGTTAGACAACTTGGTTGCTGCTGCCGTTGTTGGCAACTCCGCCAAAGCCTTTCCCTCTATGACATTTATGGGTTTACTACTTCCGGCTGAGCACAAAAAAAAAATAAATAAATGCGTGTGCAAGTGGGTTGAGTTGGCTACAAGCCCCGCCGAGGCATTGCGACAAGGACAAGGCACAGGGACAAGCTGTTGACATCCTTGAATGCCATTGAGTGAGTGTGTCTGGCGGAGAGTGAAATGCATTGCCTGTGAGGGCTGAATGATTAGCGCGCTGATTTGGCAAGCGATTGAGTGCAAATTGGGATAAAGGACCATGTCTTCGAGGGAGCATTCGACTTGCTGCCTGCTGCCAACTTTGTCCTTGGGTCCGACTCGTACTCCGGCGCTTCAACTATGCGGAGTTAAGCTCCATTGACAACGGCACGCACGACGCACACCGGCAAGGATGAAGAGGAGTAAGTCGGGGAAGTCGGGCAAGTCTAGGGTCCTGGTACGACAAGTGAAATTAATTTCAAACAATGCAGCAAACAGAAGACAACGGAAAGCAGCACACGATGACAGTTGAGCAAATTAAATAAAAATTCCGACACGAACAGCACAGCAGACATGCAAGAGAAGGAGCGGCTGGGAGCAGCAGCGGGAGATTGAGCTGGAGATGGACCTGGAGCCGAACAAGTGCTCAGAAGTTTTCATCATATGGCAGAGACCGTCTAACTGCCGTTACGTGCCATCGAGTAGTCGCGGCAAAATGCAAATAGCTGCCGAAAAGCTGTTAAGAGCCAAAACAGCCAACTTGTCGAAAATTATTTCATTTTAATTATGCCAAAGGGCACCCCCAGCCAAACCGACGCGACCCGAACGGAGTGAACCAAACTGAACCGAGTTCAACGGAACTGAACTTTACGGAACCGAATTATGCTGCGAGACGTGTCGAAATGTGTCGCCCATTTGCAAGCGCAAATGAAATCACGTCAGAGCCAGAAGGCGGTTATATTTACACACTTACACAAACTTGAACACACACACACACACACACACCCACACATGCACACAGTCACTCACAATACCGGGTTCCACAACTTTAGTCGTCATTATCAATTTGACTTAATTGCCGCCGCCGTCGCCGTCGCCGTCGCAGTCGCAGTCGCAGTCGCAGTCGCCTTAAGTTGAGGTATAAAACTTTCTGTTCCGCTGGATGTCAGGAAACTCTCGTGACTTTCTCGTGACTTGCTTGCGAGTTGCTCGTGAGTTGCTCGTGCGTTCTGATAAGTGTCTTCTTAAAAGCGTTTAGTCAACAGTTATTTGAATTACACAGCATGCTGGAGTGAGGTAAGCGGAGTGCTGAATTATTAAATTAGGCACGCGCTTCATTATGTCATAAATTCTGAAAAGCATCTGTGGAAGTTCCACAAGGTAAAATGTTAGAATCTTGTTTTCAGTTCGTATCATAGAATATATCTTCTAAATATGGTTATTATATTAGTGCACTAGTCTGGAATTTGAACCCAGGGTCTTATCTGTTTTATAATGCTATCGAGGGCTGTTCATACCCATTGAAAATGCCTAAGCAGGGTATAATGTGCTTATGATTATATATATTCTTAAGCACCACTAACAGCCGTTCGTCTGTCCGAATTTATGAACGTTCGATGTTAGCAATTATAAGACCTAGGCCTCGAAATTGTACATGTGCACGCATATCGAAATTCTTTTCGATTATCGATAATTGATCATTTTCAGTGTTTGCTTGTTATCGATACCTAGATGCGTACTTTAATTCTCGGTCTGTCAATGTGAAAAGCTCAACAATAAGATAAGATAAGTAAGATTTTGACGTTTCGTATATTTTCGTATTTTTCCGATCGTGCATAAGCGAATAGCAACATATTTTTAGTTTGCGGTTTGAGTTAATCAAGTGAGGTTAAGCGTTACTTATTGTTATAAGCTTAATTAAATATCTTGTCTTATCTCGCATGCAATTTTGATAACAATGAAAATATATTGTTTGATAACCTCCCCAGGTCAATCATTGCAGTTCTGCAGATATTAAATTTGATTGATGTATGTTAGTACCAGGCCAGGACAAGAATAATAATACTCATTTCTCTCATAAAAAGTTACCGATTGTGCTTTCCTCTGACTCAGTGCGATTTAATGGAATTCTTGAAATTGAAATTGAAACAAGCAAAAAAGCGATATAACAAATGTCATAAAACATCAATCTCAAGATGATGCATACTCTTGCATCACCCTTGTGCTGTCACTTGGGTGGGGTAATTACAATCTGTGGACAGGCCCGAGACAACAATGAATCGCCAATATATTGTCGTTACATAATATTCTTCTTCTTCTTTGGGGTTGATAACATTTGCAAAAAGTGTCTATATGGATACTTATCCGTTCCATTACCTATCAGTTTGTAATATTGTTCTAAGTGATAATACACTATTGATTGATAATATATAGATCTTTGTTTTTTTTTCTTCTGAATAACCGGATTTATTTAGACCAGCTCACAAACAAAGGCCATTTTATGTTTACAGCTGGCCGTGGCCATAACCAGCTCGGATCCGATATACTCCAAATACACGCAGTACCCAGGTGGAAAGGGAGTGGAGTTCGAAGGTTTCTCGACAAAGTTGGAGAAGTTCATGGGATGGGGATCGTAGTGCCAGTAAAAATGGTTCAGAGTTCTTTCGTCAGCTTCGCTGTAAGCCAGGGTTCCGCGATGTCCACCACTCCAGAAGTACGGATGGGTCCCGGGATGAGCGTAACGGCCCATGTAATGGGACAGGTAGCGCATCTCTTGCGCGGAGTCGATGGTCACCAGTCGAGCATTAGCGTCCAGTGTCTCGCAGGCGAAGGTGGCATGAAGCCAGTCCACCTGCCAATGGTAATAAGACAACCCTCAATAGACTCGACCAGGAGAGCGAAATACACAGACTCCTCCACTCTCACCATGGCGGGAACACTGAAGATCCGACCGTTATACGACACCTTGTAGTACTCGTAGGTGGGCTGAAAGATTCAAGGGATTAGTGCCTCTCGGCAATATGCAGGGTATACGCACAGGCTTGTTGGTGGAGAAGAAGTAGCAACTGTCGCCAATCTCCACAAAGGGCGTCATGCAACGGGCTGTTCGAATGGGAGTCAAAGGCGATGGCTTAACCAGTGGATGGATTGAACTTACGCTTCCAGAACTCTAAGTAAATGCAGCCATAGCTGGCAAAGAGGAGTAAAACAAAGATCAGCACCTCGCAGGATTTGCTAAACGCCATCATTTTCCATGCGAATGTAAACTGCGGAGCACGTCGTACGGCTTACCTGCTTTTATAGAGCACCAGCCTAATGAAACCCGACTCCAGCCCTCTACAAGGTGGCCAAGAATTCATAAGAATTTGCTTGGATGGGGGTTGGAGAGGAACTGCACCAGAGCTATCAGATATCCTAGTATGTAAAGAAGAGAGAACTAAAGAACTTATTTTATTTGTTTACATGTATCGAGTTAAATAAATAAAATTCTGTTAAGTGTAAATAAAGTAATAATTAATTTAGCATTTTTTTCGAAATAAACGAACGCATATATATAGCTAAAGCTTGAACGAAAGCTTTTCTTATTTTTATGATGTTTTTTGATCGACCTATGTATGTATATGTACTATGTATTACCCTATATTAAGACTAAGCCAGGGTGTTTAACAGCTTATCGATAACTGATTACGAACAAGCCATAAATTCATAAATTCATAGCATAAATTAGACTTTTATTAATGGCGTTATATATTCTTTTTGATAATGCTTGCGTAGAATTGGAATGAACCATATCAATAATAACAATAGTAAAATAATCTCTGATATAACAAATGTCATATTTTTTAACAAATAAACATGCATTTTTTGAAGTAGTGTTTCGTATTCACATATGTAGTAATCTTCGAAGCCGGACGATGTGACCATAAAGAGCTCCGAGTCGATGAGCTGCAGACTCAAAAAACTATTGTCTGGAGGACCATCGCCGGGCAACCACTTGGTATAGGTCAAAGTCTCTTTAATACCATCCCACTCGAACGGATTTTTACTTAAGTAACTGTGGCCCGAAGTGGAAAATATGGAACCATTTGCGTATCCTTGCTCGAGTAAATAACGTTGCAGGTGGGTCATTTGCTCGGGAGTCTGCACGGATACCAGCTGCCCTTGCTCTGCCCAACATCTGTTGCGGGCATCGAACCAATCGAACAGTGAAGCATCCTGAAAAATTGAACGATTAACGAGTTAATCGAATGTCTGGAAAAGACTCATTCGTGATTCTTACTCTGTATCCCACAAAATATAAAGAGTCTCCGACTTTGTCATACTCATGCACCGCATGACATTGATAGAGATTTGCTGTACCAATTATAAAAACAAAAATATTAAATTTGCGCATTATTATTTCAGAAATTTCAGAAACGCAAACAAGCAACAGCCTATGCTTGCAAGTGCAGTTGTGTCCAACAATCAACTAAAACTGAGTATTATTCATTAAAAAGTTAAAGTCATATGAGCGTTGCTGATAATTATTACTGATTATTGTTACTGTCGGGAATTTTTAAAGTGGAAAATGGAATGTAAGGAACAATGTAAAATATAGAACAGAGCGACCTTTTTATTGTTTTCATTATTAAGAAATTGAGTAGTATAAGTACTGATGTATACTTAATTTAATATGTACTTTAAATCTTACTAGAATGATATGTATATTGTGAAGTACGTAGGCATATTCTAGTCAAGTGTGTACGAGTTTCAAGTTTTCCGCTATTACGATTTTATATTATATTCCGCTATATACATATAATCAGCTAAGGAAGCACACATTTTCCCATCTTTGGGGAAAAACTTATTTTTGATAATAGAAATTTACATTTGGAAATATAATGGTAGTGTAATTAACATATTCATAATAAATAACATTTCATAATGATCGGATCATATACATATATACAAAAAAGTTATAGCAACGCGATGCACGCTCTGCAAAACATGTTTCAGGCGTGCGTTTATAATATTTCAGGGTATCTCTCGTCGAGCACATTCGACTAGAGTGTTCCCATTTGTTTCAAATATACGGAGAGATGGACAGGCGGCACACGTTCCCTTGTCTAAACATTTTTAATGGGTTCAGGGTATACAAAGATTTCAGATTTGGCGAGCTTAAGAGGCTAAGATTTTGGTTTCTGATGATGATTCAGTGCATAACCGTCGGCTCATTTGTGAGGAGCTGCTCGCAGATCTCGACGGCTCTGGTGTAGCAGGATTCGGAGGACATGCGCAGCTCGCCGGCCTGGAGAGTAAGCAGCATGCAGTTGCGACCCATCCGAGGTGTGGGCTCCCCCTCTAGCCAATTGGTGTAGTTCATGCTGCGGGCACGTCCAAAGTAATTCCAATAGAACTGCAAGTCACCCGGCCACCGATGCCCAGCGCTCCAGAACTTCGTCCCGTTCTGGTAGCCGCTCGCATAAAGATAATTGGCCAGGACGCGCATCTCGGCTTCGCTGTCGAGGCACACTCGCGACGTCCGCTTGTCCTGGTAGCAGAAGTTACTGAACGAGGTGGCCTGCGGGATTGAATGTCAGTGTCATGCGCGTGGGTGGCCACTGGAAGGTACTGCGACTCACCAGTGGCTCCTCGTCCGCTATGAAGTAGCAGTAGTCATCCTGCACCTTCTCGTAGGGCACCTTGCAGCGCATGGCATCCGCCAGCCGGAGCACCGCAACGACTCCCAGGCAAACCGCTGCCAACCGGACCCCCAATTGATGGCTGCTTGCCATTGCGGCCGATCACTAACTGTTTCCCGAATACATACATATGTAGTTCACTTATCGCCGGCCGATAAGAAACCGCCTCTAATCAGCTCCACCGCAAGGTTTCCAATACATGTGCCTAATTCCGACGCGAAATTGTGTCTCCCTTTGCAGCTCATCGGGAGCACCTAACTTGAGTTCTCTATTTAATAAGTAATGCTCTCAATTTCTGTGCTCTCTTTCGCATTCAGCTCCGGATCTAGCCTTCTCTGACTAGACTATACTTATATACTTTGATCCTGGCTTGGGTTTCTATACAATTCGATTGTCATTCTGTATACGAAATTCCCTGGGCATGAAATTCGGATTTAAAATGTTCAGTAGGAGGAACTAAAAAAACAAAACAGATATATTTATATACTGCATAAATTCTTTAAGTTTTTTGCTGACATTCTTTTTTTCTGTACAGCAACGTACATTCAAATATAAAAACGATATATGTATATATGTATATATTTGTATATGTGTATAACTTGATGGTAGAGCTGATTATATTTTATGATATGTTATTTAAATACATACATATTTTTGTGCAGGGTATACTGCTGTTGTGATAATGAAAATATACTAAATTATTTTTGATTAATCAACATCAAAGTTTTAGTTTCTCATTTTTATATCTATTAGAATGAAGAATACAGGGGTTAATTTCATAGCAAGCAGCTTGATTTCGGTATTTCGTTTCGTGATTGATTGTCTGGTAAAGTACACTATACTACTCCAGGACAGATCCTGGACTATGGCCCAAAATAACGACCAGACTTATATTTGCGAACACGTCTATTCTGAAACTCTTACGAAAACCCTAGAAAATACACTTGTATGTAATACACATAAATGTCAAAACATAAACAACTAAGCAACTCAAATGTCAGTAAGAATGCAAATAATTGTTGTAGTGCTTAAAATAAAAACCTATTTTATATATTTAAAATTCTTTCATATGGATTTCATTATCAAACAATCTTAAACGGAATCCACAGGCTACAAGTTTCCCCTCTTCTTTTAAACTGTACTACGAGTTGTATATGGATATGAATTTATATTGGCAACACAATTTCTAACGCCAGATGGCGCTAGCCTTCATTTCAGCTGCTATCTCTTGTTCTTCATTCGCTTCCACACGTAATAGCAACGAAAATAATAATAACAGTTGTTGACACACTTAACAGATACACACTCTTCGAACAGATGTGCATCGCACTAAAGCAATCTTCTTTTATACAAATTAAAATAATGGTATTATATTTTTGAACAATAAATATTTAAAAATAATACAAATAAATACTGAATAGTTATTAACGAACAGGATACAATGTCAAATTTGTGTTTAAAAACCAACCGCCAAACACAGAACAGCTGTTCTAACAGTCTCTTAGCATATCGTTAACATTTTAGGTAACTATTGCTGTTAGCTAACAAAATTTGCGTTAACAGGCCTGTTATTCACGAATTTTCTGTTGAAGCGTGTGGTTGTTGCGGCCGGTAAATGCTGAGAAAAACGAAAAAAAAAACAAACTCGCCTGTAAATTTGTGTTGAATAATAATTAAAATATTTGCGGCAAGTGTTATAATGTTTAAGCTGCTCACTCGTTGACAGTATTGCGCTTTTCGGTTGTATGTGTACTGCAGCACTGTTATTTCACTGCGCTGTTCGTTGTTTTCTCTGCGCGTGTGCTTTGCCATCGCGTTCGCTTTCTCGATTGTTTACGAATTTGTGTGCGTGCATCAATGTGCGAAAACTAACGGAAAATTACAATTCTTGAATGAAAATGCCAATTAAAGGCCTTAAAACAATACTGGACGTGATAAATAACAATAACAAAATGGTGCTCTTTTTGATTGCGCTGACTGCGCTGTTGCATTTGAACGGCGGCAGCGGCGTCGCAGCCCACTTGAACGTGTTCCTGAATCCAGAGGAGGTGATGCGTCTGCTTGGTGAGTTCCACACTGTTTTCCCTCTGAGTCGCGCCCTTTGTTATTGATTTCTCCACCTCAGCCACAATAACAACAACAAAAGCAACAGTGCACAGCAATTGAGCAATTAGCGACGTTTCATTTGTGTCAACCAATTATGCAGCAACAATGTTTTTCCAAAATTTTCGTTCAGTACAAAATTGAAATGGTTTTCGAAATTATGTTGATTTGTTTGCTTTGGCTTAATTTTAGACGCTCCCTCGCTCGTACTCTCTCTCAGTCTGTTGCTCGCACATTCTCTCTGTCTCCCACACACATGCCGCTGCAGGTGTTGTTAAACAGTTAAACAAATAAACAAGCAGCAAGCAAAAGTAAATGCAAAAGCAACAAAAAAACGGTTTCTTCTATGTATGTACATACATACATAACTTTCAGTTGGTTCGTTAAGAAATTTTACGCTTCGTAAAAAGAAGAAGCGACAGCAACAATAACAACAACAAAAATTTACAAGCAGCATTAAATTTATTTCACTGCCAGAGAATATTTTTGAATATTTCTGGGAATTGAAATTCCAATACCAAAAGAAAAACATACACTGGCATACAAGAGACACGCAAACGAGATGACAACGCAAAGGAAATAACAACAACAATAACAACAACAACAACTGCAACGATGTTGAAACAGGCTAAGGCTAAGGCAAAGGCAACAGCAAAGGCAAAGGCAAAACGTGACTTGGAGCAGTCGCAGACGGAATTGTTTGGAAAGAGGAGATGGAGAGGGGCGAGTGAGAGCGACAGGCAGAAAACGTACTAAGAGTGTAAAGCAGGAGGAGAGCGGAGAAGGCCGGTGCGGCAGAAAAAGCAGCAAGAACACAGGCATCTTCGTCAGCTGGGCGTGTGTGTGCGCACAGTGGTCGGTAGCTGTGTGAAAATGCGCGATTAAAGTTCAAAAGTGATGTGCAATTGCATTAAGCCAGTCTAGCCTTTGATTACTGAACAATACTAGTAATATTCATAATTTTTGGCGTTCCCAATTATACAAATATTATGTAATGCTATAATTAAAAAATACTAACTTTATTGTATCCTAAAGTATATAAAGTATTATAACGTCAGCTATAATCAAACAGTTGATCTAATATTTAAAGCTAAAGCATTTTACCACTGTGCGACGCCTGTAGCTGATGTTGGCACTCGTACTTTTGGCAAGTCAACAACTGCTGCCTCCCACTGTGTTGCTGTTGTTATTGTTGTTGTTTGGCATGCTGCCTGCTTGTTAAGTTTGCACAGAGTTTTTTCCACTTGCCATGTGTGGGAGTTGCATTTTTTCTGCTGCCAACGCCGCCGCCGACGACGACGATGCGCATAATTTGGGTATGCATTTTGAATTTTGGGGCGTAAAATCAAATATGCAAAATATCGTATGTTTGGATTTGAATTGGTATTGGGTTTTTGTGTGTGGGTAAGCTCATACCGTTTTGGCCCATTCAGTCATTTGGCCCGCCAGCAACTTAATCTTAAGCTGGGCGACTAATTAAGACTAAGCTGCAAAGTTCTGCAGACCGCACAAATGCTCTTTCATTCTTTATGATATATGCGTGCAATAAAGAGATACACTGACGCATAAATCAATTAGCCAGCATAATTTGCATTTGATTTGTGAGGCTTTTGGCAGAAAGGGGTTGGCTAAGGTCCAAGCCAAACTGGAATACATTTGTTTATTATTTTTAAAGTTTTCTTCTTCTTATTTGTTCACTGCATTTTTACACTGAAGCAACGGGGGAGCAGCAACTCATCCCCACAGGGAGTCGACTGACTGCCAAAGTTCAATGCCGCTCGGTTTCAGTTTTAAGCCTTTAGTCATAAAAAACGGGCATATGAAATATAATCAGCAAAAGCTGGGTAGTGTATACACGATCCGATCGATCGGCTTGTTGTCAGCTACAAACAAATATTTTATTCCCTGCCCTACTCTCAACCCCTCCCTCAAACCCTCAAACCCCCAATCCCCTCCCCAGTCAAAAAGTTTTATGTGTTTTGCTGCTGCTGTGACACGCGCTACATTTTAAAATGCCTTTTGCCGGGGCATTTTATTTAAATTGAATTTTAATGCCATTTTATTTGAACATTTTGGACAATTTTTGTAGTTTTTCATTTGACAACTTTTTACGACTTTAACGCTTCGGAATTTTCTTTGTCTATTCGAAAATGATTTTTATGTGGCCATTGTTCGGTGTTAATTTTTTGGGTGCTTTGCTTTAATTTTATTGCCCATTTGTTGTGTGTGTTAATCATTGAGTTTAGAGTTTACAATGCATCTTAATGAAGCTGCACTGTAAAGAGAGGGAGAGCACAAGTTTAAATGCCTCTGTCTGTCTCTTTCATCATTCATGTGTATATCGGCTTAAAAGCTTATTCGATGCACATGCTTGTGGCAAGCTAGTGCGAAAAGTGACACGCCCATTGGGGCACGCCCACAGCTTGGCATAAATGATCGATTGGCGCAGCTGCTTAACACGCATGACAACAACAACAGCAGCAACAATCGCTAATAAGCATAAATCTGTGCAAAGCAGGAGCACAAAAGATAACAATAACACGGATGTGTTAAATTTACCACCAACTGTGTTAAATAAATTAAGACCAGGTTCCCTCAACCTCAAGCAGAAGATCGCAAAACGTCGCTTGAAAGGTGCTTCAAAATATGTTCAGACCCATTCGTTGGTCAGGTCTTCGGTCAATTTGCAATTTCCAATAAATATGATTTGCATAAGTATTAAGTTTTCTGTGCGAGCGACTTATGTGGCAAACAAGTTTAAATTATCTGAAAGATACAAAAAGGCTGCAGCTGTTGTTGCTACTGTGGCCACATTTAGCATCTTCGAGATGCATGTTATCGGCAACAAGAGTATTTCCTAGTTGGTCTGCCTGGCCATAAGAAGCATCGGCCCTCCAGTCTCGAGTCTCGAGTCTCGAGTCTCGAGCGTCGAGTCTAGAGTCTCGAGTCTTGGGTTTATGCCTTGTTCTTCGCGTTGCTCGGCAAGATCTTTGCGTCTGATAGCGTAGGCCACAGCTTCTCCATCTGCTTGGACTTGTCGTGCTAAATGCTTTCCACGAACTGCTTTCGAGATCTCTAGGGGCCAAAGTTGTGTTAACGGTTTGTGCCGGGCGTTGCTTGTTCTTTTAGCTGTTGTTTTTGCTTGTAGAATGATCTATATTTTAATTGGTTTGTTGCTGCCAACCACAAGGCTGAACAGTGATCGAGCTTCTTCTTCTTCTTTTCATATAATGAGCCCATCAGCTAATGAAGCTATATAAGAGCGATAAAAGCTCCAACGCGTGTTGTAATCGTGCCCAGCATTATAATGTGAGACAATTAACAGCCCACAATTTGGCTACTGCTTTAATCAGGTGTTGGCAAAAATATGCCATTATTTCTCACCCACTTTTCAATCCATTTTAATAGCACTGGAAAGGAAATAACTGAGACTAATTATGAAATAGCTTCGCACATATATTAAATAAGTACCAACTAATTTATAAATAGAAACCGTGTAAATAAAATATAAATAAAAGGGTGAACAGGGAATTGTGTATAAGAATTGTTCAAAGAGAGACTTTTTTGATAAAGTGGAATACGAATGGTGTTTTTTGGATTACATATTTATAAAATATATTATTATTGTTATTAGTAAATATATATATTTTCAAATTTTATCTGTTTAATTTCTAGTTATGCGTATAAAATGTGTACGTAACCGCAAAATCTAAGGGTATTTTCTAGTCTGACATATTCGTGAACTTTTCTTAATTAAATTAGTTTTTAGAAAAATATAAAGAATATACAACTATTTATACTTTCGTTATGAGCTTTAAATGATTTACTAGATAAGCATCTGTCTCGCTCTTATTCCCTTGACTGGCGATCTTCGAAGTGATCGTCTTTATCGGCCTTGTCGGGCTGTTAATGTCATTCCATTTTGTGTTTTCATTAGTTTTTTTTTTCGATGTGGCCTCCAGTGCGTTATCGATTATGAGCTGGTGGGTAACCGACAGGTCACAAAGTATCACAGATACGAGTCCCAAATAATTGCCCATGCTGTCATTGAAGTTCTCTTCATCCTCCTCTCAACCTCTGTATTGCTCTTACTCTCAATAATGAGGCGAGACCCATTTGGGTGCCTGTGTTGGTCATAAGCCGTTGTAAACTTGACTAAGCCGAGATGCAACAAAAAAGTGTATTTAAATAAATGAACATCGTATAAACCGATTGGCCACAAGGAGAAACAAATCCAATCAAATAAAATAAACGAGAATCGCGGAAAAACTTGTTGGCAACGCTTACGTTAAAAGCTTAAAACGTGCAATTCTTCTGTTCCATTGACTCCTTGAAGTGCAAAGGGAGTAGGAGTGGGCGGGGAATTTGAGGGTTGTGGTTATCAGTGCCACAGTGCACAGAGGCAGCAACTTACAACTGTCAACTGATAACTCCTCCGGGCGGCACGAACGCTGCATGTCAATAATAAATAACTTGCATTGTTTGTCAGGCTGCCTCGCAGTGCCATATACATACACACATATACATATACTCACACATGCACATATATATAGCGCAAAAAGGAATAATCATATTTACATTAAACAACAAGCGCAATGAATGAAATTTCAACCGCGTTCTCTGTCGATTTTATTTCCATGCCACATGCTGGAGATGGAAGCGAGTGGATGACAACAACGAATACTCTCGCTAGTAACAACAACAGACAGTGAAGCAGTTGAGAAGAATAAGAGCGAATGCATCCATCGCACATTCGAATTTGCCGTTGTATTGGTATCCGTGTCTGTTGTCGTGTTTATTGAGCTGTGTGTTTATTTGGGGCATCCACTGTGGGAATTTGCCAGCCAACAAGCGCAGCTACTCCATGTAAACCAGCTCAAAATCAGACAGCGAATGAATCTATATAGATATGTATATAAGTATATACAAATATATGCATATAGAATGAATAAAATAATGCGTGAGAAAGAGGGTCTAGTGCAATTTTCCCAAGAACTCGTTTGATCGTGAAGTTGCAGGTGTAACAGTTTTCACATATGTATTAGACGACTTTCAAATATTGTTTTAAATCTATCTTAAATGTTAGTTCTTATATTTTTTAATTTAATTTTGTTCTGCGTTTGGTTTGAGTTTAATGGCTCAAATTATAGTTAGTAAATATGGTAAACATTTTTGAAAATGTATGTAACAGGCAGGAGGAGGCGTGCCGGACTTAACAAACTAACTATATTCTCAATCCCCTGTTCAGTATTTGCCATTGGATTTGCTTTGGAATAAAAATACATATTTACTTTTGAAGGAATTTATCAAATGTTTCAATTATTGAACCACCACCAACCGCAACTGTAAGCTCCTACGCAATGTCCATCGAAATAGTTATCATGACCTTCATTCGTTGATAAAACAAACCTCGAAATTCATTTTTTAAGCCATAATTCTGAGATTTCGTTAAAAAGTAAATCTTGTCGAGCCCAGCAAAGAATACTAACTTTCATACGCCCGCTTAAAAGGGCGATGAAGTTTTCCTTACTACAGAATTTGGATAACCAAAATGAACGAGGCTCGAATCACAGGGAACGGAAAAATGTTTCGAACTAGGAACTTTTATTTCGTATATTCTTGAAAATTTACTTACACAGCTTGGGGGTAGTGTTCGCTTTTTCACTTTCTTTTCGCCTTTTCTCTAGACCTTTTATTTTGGCGGCATTTGCAATGTCTTCAGTTTAAAGATTTAATATTTCAGAATCATTTTACTTTTCTTTTCTGTTGAACCGATCTTCATTGTTGAATGTGGTTCAAATAGAGCCAGAATGTGTAAGTGCATATGTTTGTGTCAGTAAGCAAAGCAGTAAGGAAACTTTTCTATGTAAATGTATTCCACGGGGTTCAGGGTATCTGCTAGCCGAGCCCACTCGACTAGGTCTTTCTTACTTGTTTTATTGAAGAAAGTTTACAGAGCAATCAAAAATGAAGCATAAATTACAAGATTATCTTTTTATCTGAGCGCTTTAATCGTGCCATTAATAATAAAGGAACACTTCAAACTTTTTGTTTCATTAAAAATGCATAAAAACCTGTACAGATGTATTTTTTTATTACAAAATGACTTAACAATTTAATCCGCAATAATTAATAATAATATTTGAATGTTGTAAATATACAGAAAAAAAATATTGGAATGTTAGTAAGTATTATTTTTAGTTATTATTAACAGATCGTTTAACAGCGATTGATTAATAGTATTATTCAAAGTTAAGCTGATATATAAAATTATTTAAATTAAAATGCATTCAAGTCTTCAAGTTATAAATTTTGCTTGATACTATAAATTATCGCTGAGGTATTTAAAACAGCTTTATGTTAACATTTGTGCTAACAGTTGGTATTTAGCTGTTTTCAACTATGAACGAGTTAAAATTAATGATTGGAGCTTTCATCATTCAGTTTACCTCAAAGGTGAGGTAAACCCTCCCGTGTTGGGATAATGGTTGGAGGCAGCTTCTTCAAGTCAACTGCAACCAAGTCAACAGCGGCCAGGGACAGGCTGTGGCAGCGTGTAGAAGCGATTAAGGTTAATTACTATTGATTTTGGCCAACACGGGCTGAGCCGTAAACTTTTGTCAGTTGGTCAAAGCGTCAAGCGAGAAATTTGAATGATTAATATAAGCCAATTTGCAGACATGGGCCCGGCAGGCAAAGAGCCAAAAAGCAAATCTGTGCCAAATGGTTGCCAAACAACTGAAGAGGCTGGCCCCAAAAACATGGCTAATTTAGCTGGCACAAATTTGTTACAATCAAAGCCGTAAACGAGTAACCAGAAACGAGAACGTTGCGCCCGCGGCTCCAAATACGGAATAAAGCCAAAATAAAACAAAACAACAAAACGGCAAAAAACAAAAATCAAGTGAAGCAAAACAGAAAAACAGTAAAATATTAGGAAAAACAAGAAGGAGAACAAAAGGCGCATCATTTATCATAACGACGACGTGAGAGACAACGGGCGAACACGACTTGCAGCCGGGGAGCTACGGATTGCGGATAGCAATGCGATACGGATACAAATACATTCTACACATAGAGATACAGATACATTCTACAGATAGAAATACAGATACTGCGGAGCTTGAAAAGCTCAAAAACATGTTAAATGCTGACATGTGGTGGGCGGTTGGAGGCTGGAAGGGGCGGGGCTATTAGCTCGTGAGCGAGAGATAAGCCCAGTCACATTAGGGTGGACCAAAAGAGCCGCTGTCACCGGGCAACGGATCATTTGTTTTATTTATATTTCGATTCCAGGCCAACATTCAAAATTGCAGCCGTGTGACATATTACCCATTAGATGGTTGGCCACGAAGGTGGTGGCTCAGCTTAGTGGGGAGCGTGCACATCATTTATCAGCCATTGCAATTCGATGTGGCTCTAACCCACTGCCCGTTGGTAATAAAGTAAGTGCTGGGGCCTAAACCGAAAGCTGAAGCGAGATTCGATTTCTGACAAATGAACTGGCAATTCGTTTGGCTTGGTTCAGTTCAGTTCAGTTCAGTTCTGAAGTAGTTGTTCAGAGAACCATTCGACATTTGTGTATGAGCATAGGGTATATCGACTTCACGAACTGCAACGCTAATTACAAGAAAATAGAAAACATTTTGGAGTGTCTCGACGGTTGTCTGGTTGTTTCGATTTGGTTCCTTTGGTTTTGCGAGTCCTCCAGCGCGCTGCCTGCACAATGGTCACGACTCTGGGTTCGGTAGCAAAGCTATTAAAAAATACTGCCAAGCAAGTACAACAACAACAGCAGCAACAATAGCAATAGCTATAACAATAACATCAGCGACATCGTCATGACTGCACGCTCTGAAAATTCGACATACGATATGGATATGTATATGGTACCTATGGCTCCTGCCTGCTTGCCTGCCTGCCCGCTGTTGCAGCCGCTGCTGCTCCTGCTGCAACAACTGTGGCTCCAGGCACGCCCCACCAAATGAAAAAACAGCTAGTTATGAACATGGCGCACACAAAGGTTAAAAAAGTTCAAGAGCCGTCGAGCCGAGCACATGCGAGTGACATTTGCTCGTGACATGGAGGTAGACGACGCCACTCGAAGACAACCTCGACGGGCGGCTTTTGAGAAAGAATCGCAGCACCTTTTCCCCTGCAACTTTCACATGAGCCTGTGAACTGCAGCTAGTGCTGCATGCCACTCACTCGCTGCCGTAGCGCTGCCTCCTCTGAGCCACTCAAAGTCGAAAGGGTCAATGGAAGCGTTCGGCCTACCCAGCCTCGATTCGATCGGGCCGCGGGGCACTGCATTTGATTAAGTCATGGGCGCTATTTTTAAAATGCTAGCGAGGAATTTGTCGCAACTCTCTGAAACACACATCCAGACAGAGTCACAGACACATAACGTGCAACATGTTGCACATTTAAGAGGAAGTCTGTCCGCCTTAGTCTCCGCCTCAGTCGCTATCGCAGCCTCCTACTGTGGGCCAACGTGTCTCTCTGGCTGACACAATTTATACGCGAGTTTGTCCCCACCAAATTGAGACATTCGTCGTGTTCCGTGTTCCGCGTTCCTAGTTCCCACTTCTCTCTGTTCTACGTCTATGCCTATGTCTATGTCAACCTACATGCTCACTGATTTTTATTGTTATTGCCAGTTGTCAAAGGAAGTGCGCCCCGCTCTCCTCTTTTTCATTTTTTGTAAATTATTTCCTGTGCTTTTTCGAACCTCCTACATGAGACCTGACTGAGTGCAGCACAGCAGGCGGCGCTTCGAAAAGTTGAATGCACCAAGCGGAAAGCTGGAGTAAAACGTATTTGAAAACTTATTCACGAGCAACTAAACCCATCTATAATCAATGGAAATGTATTCAAATTTAGTATTTATGACATATAATTAAAGCTTTTAATTTATGGAATCTATATACACATATGATATATGTACGACCTAAGTTTTAAATGGTCCTGTGGATACGATTAGATAATCGAAATTTAGCCGGAGGAAAAAACTATTATAATAAAAGACTAATATAGTTTTCAAAGTAATGCTCATATAAGAGCGAATTTGTTTACATTTGTATTTGGCTAACTTTATCAAAATAAAATCAAATGTAATGAAAAAGAAAACGACAAATAAAACCAGCATTCGTGTGTGGTCTGTGCTCTCATTTGAACTATTGTAATTTGGTTGGGACTACCTGCACTTTTTCCAGACAATCATTAACATAACCATCCAGAACAAACGAAATGAGTTGGCAATAGCCGGCAGGGATCTGTTGATGCTTCATTAACTCGATTTTTGGTCAAACCGCAAATAAACCCAACAAAAACTGGAAGAGCAAGAAGAACAGAAACGGTAACGGGAATGGGAATGGGAATGGGAACGAGTGTTATGACCATCACGAGCGAAAAAACACACTTCTGAGATGGTCATGGCTCTTTTATGTTTGTCTTTTACCTTTTTGCTGGATGCGGCTTCTCCTTCAAACTGAATCGGAGACACGAGTTGCTTTTGTTACACATAGATCTACATACACATACATACCCGGAGACGAATGCAGATACAGATACAGATACAGATACTGATAAAACCGAAAATAGTTTCAAGGAATTCCCTAAACTCGGTCGCGCATGTTTATTTATACAAATACGTAGTCGTACATCTTCCATTCGCTGACTGCCTCCTGCTTCCCCTTTACGTCTCTCTTTCTCCCTCTCTTTTACTATCTATAGGCAAACAAGTCTCAACTTGGTCCATGGAAATCTCAGCGCATTGAGTGCATCTCGATAAATTTACGTGTTAACTGCATGAGTTTGTTTTATAAATTTGTCGGGTGGTGCACGTGAAGCAGATTCTTCGCTTCAGATTCCGCGTGATTTTAGCGTGGTTTGCGAATCGCGCAAGTTTTTCCTACTGGAATAAAGGTCTTGGGTGGTAAATAGACATTTGAATATATTGCCACGAAGCACAGTGAATCAGATATTAAGATTTGATTTATTATATTTCGTTTAGTACCCTCAAAATATAATATTTGTAGTATACATATATTAAGAAAAATGGATGAGAATGAGAAATATTGATTTTACCTTGATGAATCTTACAATGTTGAAATGTGAGTAAATTAAGTGATTTGCAGTGCCATTTGTAATCACATAAATATTGTTATTTTTTTTGTTTATTTTTGTTTTTGATACCTCCCATTCCCCCATTGTTGGGGAGAAGCTCGTTGTTATGTGCACATGAGATTCAAGGTATCTCCTAGTCAGGCATAGTCGACTAGATTTTCTTACTTGTTTTGGTTGGCAGTTAATCAGACTTGATTTTGCAGCTTGTTACTTCATGCATATTAGATACATTCGCAATTCAATACAAATAATAATAATTGACTTTGGTGTTTTGTAGGAGTTTCGGCGGAGGTTTACTACGTTCGAGAGGGTCACATAAACAACTATGCCCTGAATTTTATTGTGCCGGTGCCGGCGAATGTGCGGGACGTCAGCTTCACGTGGCAGTCGCTGACGGGGCGGCCGCTGCCGTACAGCCTTAACGTGGTCAGCTCCGACCAGGAGGTGCTGCCGCGGCCGGCGCTCAACGTGTCGTATATAGGGGAGATTCCGACATACATTCAGACATGGGCAGTGGAGCTGAAGTGCAGCGGGGTACGCGCTGCGGAGGTGGACATCACAATCAGCATGGAGGTAATGCTGAATCGTGCTCTGAATAACGTGACCCATTTGGTGTTTCGCCGCAAGAAGATCTGCTTGCTCAGCGAGAGTGACGAGGACCACCAGCAGATGGCAGGCAATGATCTGGACGATCCACAGCTCCTAGAAACCGTGCTGCCGCCGCCCACGGGCCTCATCACCTTGGTAGTAGGTGTCACTGTGGCAATGAGCGCTGTCTGCATCCTTCTCGTGATTGCGTATTGTGTGCGCGGCGCTGCGGCTAAGCGTCAGCTTCATCAGCATGGTGGCCAGCCGATGCGTACCTCCAGCTTTCAGCGGCTCAACACGCAGCCGCCGTGCCAATCCTCCTTGGGCTCCGCCGCCTATATGACGCCCTCGTTGGTTGGACCGCCACATGCATCGTCTTTGCCCCGAAAGGTCGCCGTTTCGGTGGAGCAGCAACAGCAGCCGGAGGAGCTGCATCGCCGCATCTCCGAACTGACCGTGGAGCGGTGTCGCGTGCGACTCTCCAGTCTGCTTCAGGAGGGGACTTTCGGACGCGTCTATCGGGGCACTTACAACGACACCCAGGACGTGCTCGTCAAGACAGTTGCACAGCATGCCAGCCAGATGCAGGTGCTCCTGCTGCTGCAGGAGGGCATGCTGCTCTATGGGGCTTCCCATCCCGGCATACTCTCCGTTCTGGGTGTATCTATTGAGGACCACACAACGCCATTTGTTCTCTATCCCGCGCTAAACAACACACGCAATCTAAAGCTCTTCCTTCTGGATCCAGCCTGCGCCCGCACGGTTACCACCATTCAGATTGTGATGATGGCTTCGCAGTTGTCCATGGCCCTGGACCATTTGCACAGTCATGGCGTGGTGCACAAGGACATTGCTGCAAGGAACTGCATGTGAGTAAAAACACAGTGAAGGTTTCTTCTAGAGTGATCTTTATATATGTGTATGTGTCCCTTTTCGCACACAGTATCGACGATCAACTGCGCGTTAAGCTCTCCGACAGCTCGCTGTCTCGTGATCTTTTCCCCTCGGACTACAATTGTTTGGGCGACAGCGAGAATCGTCCCATCAAGTGGATGTCCCTGGAGGCGTTGCAGCACAAGCAATTTTCTGAGGCGAGCGATTCCTGGGCTTTCGGGGTCCTCATGTGGGAGCTGTGTACATCAGCCAAGCAGCCCTACGCAGAGGTGGATCCCTTTGAAATGGAGCATTATCTAAAGGATGGCTACCGTCTGGCACAACCCTTCAACTGTCCCGACGAGCTGTAAGTAAAATCCACCCTAGACCTTGCTAATATCTTACTTATATTCCATATGCTTTCTTTTTCCCTTTCCCATTCCCATTCTATTTGCAGGTTTACGATCATGGCTTACTGCTGGGCTCTGCTGCCCGGGGAGCGTCCGACCTTTGCACAACTGCAGTCCTGTCTTGCGGACTTCTATTCACAGATCACGCGCTATGTGTAGACAGCATTTGCAGCATTCGGAGCTTATCGTTAGAGCACGCACTTGTAAAGTGTGTGGCTAGTCCATTTAATTCATCCGCAAAAGCATCACAGCAACGGTCCTCGAATTCCTCATAATCTTACCATAGTTAGCCGAAGTCCATTTAGTCTATGTAATCGTTGTTATATTTGCCAAATCTTATGTTTAGAGTCTCATGGTCGATTTTGTAAATAGTTTATACTAACCTGATTTGCGTTCTAAGTTATTGTTTAGTTCATCACCGAAAGACTCAGACCACATACACACCACAAACAACAACAACCTACATAATCAGAGATACGCGACTTATAAAGAGATTGCGCAGGTTTTTCTGCAATTTCCAAGCATTTATATACTTTAAAAAAAAAAAACAAATTAATTAAGATAGGTCTAGCAAAAGAACCTTGAACCGAATCAAATATAGTGATATTTATCTATACAATTATGTAGATCTATAAGTTTTAACAGTATACATTTGAATATGATAATAACTCACATATTTATATAACTGCACAATAAAATCTTTAGAAAATCAACATATACATTAAATAGATTTTTTGAAGTTTTAAGATGTACGAGAGACACAAGTTAAAATATATAAATAAAGAGATAAAACTACAATTCCCTAAAATGAAAACAATGCGTGTATTACTTTGCAGACGATTTCTAATCGGATTACCTATAAACAGGGTATTATACCTGATAAGCCCATTCAAGTTGAGTTATCTTCTTAACATATTCCCGTTAAGAGTTGCTGAAATTTATGACTCGACCCTGACCGAAGAGTGCCTGGAAAATGTGCATAGAGCGAGGCGGAACCCCGACCCAAATACCAGGAGATGCCAGATGAGAAAAATAAAACGAAGAAGAAACAACGCTTCGGTCACACAAATTAGCCATAAATTTTAATTTTACATGACAATGTTTTGGGATAAGGAGATAAAGGCGGGTTCCGAAAGTGTTGGGAGGTAGCGCCTATGCCATGCGGAAAGACAAATCAATTTCGTCCAGCGTCGCTGCCTGTGGTGCTTGTGTCCTTGGCCGCACACCGAGGATAATGGCATGTGTATCAGGCCAAGATGAGAGCGTATCTATATATATCTTATGTGAAAACTGCGGAAATTGCGCTAGGTAGGTGTGTGTGTGTGTGTGTGTGGGTGACTCGACAGCATATGTCCGTGCTTCCATATGTGTCTGTGTGTGTTTGTGCGTGTGTGTTTTTGTGTGTGTGTCCTTACACTTTAACAGCCATTTGCAGAGCCATATCGTAAATATTTTGACAGAATCGCTTTTGCCGTTGCCTTTCGTGTTGGCCATTGTATTTCCAGCTCAGCTCTCTGCTTCTTGCCAGCACCGTCCCGAGCTCTTGTTATTGTTGTTGTTATTGTTGTTGCTTGTGGCAGGGGCGGCACCTGCTGCCGACTCAGTTGCCTTGCGGTAATCCTTGTGTTTGTGACTTGACCTGCTTCGTTTGCCATGGCATTTGGTTATAGCCGTAAGCGGCTTTAAAGTTACGTTTACGTTTACGTTTACTTTTACCGTTGCCTGTTGCTTTTGACTTGGCCTCAAGGAGCCAAGCATCCATGTGATATACGGGACATTAGGGCCAGGACAACAGCCATTGTAAACAGTTTGCTTAAGCACATAGTTTGTTTATACTTATTACTTGATAATGCCCGCAGATATATGGCCAGAGCTTTTCATCTTTATATGACAGCAAATCCGACATCTGCACTCGTTCGCATGCTGATATCCAGTCTATCCGATCTATCGGATTTATGCATGTGTGTACTTGTGTCCTTTTCTTGACTTGCCGTATTTGCAACATTTCCCAAACATGCTCAATAAACAGTTCAATCGTATAAGCAAAATATTGTCTTGTATTTCCGGCTGTCTGCTGGTTGGCGCCCAGCCCGATCCGAAGAGCTCTACACTCGGTTTCCGTAAAACGAACCGGCGAACCAGTGGCTGGGAGGTAGGGGAAGCTGTTTAGCGGGGGCTCCATTTCCATTTCCATTTCACATGGCCGTGCGATTTCCACGTACGCCGCCTACTTCTCAAGTGGCAGCCAGTTGAACGCGCCCCAATGGTCTCACCCCAATCCCCACCCCGGCTCGCAATCCCCCAGCCTCGGGCCTTGGGCACTTGCAGTGCGCCTCGGCGATAATTTGAAAAGTTTATATGCCGTCGACTGGTTGCATGAATCCAATGCCAGAGCTGTAGACGGAGATGGAGCTGCTGCAGCATTCTAATGACAACTTAAATAAACAACTGCACAGCAGTGGAACAGGAAGGGAATCGGAGCAGTTCAAGTTGTTTTCCCAGCGTCGAGGGCGGCGCATTGTGTGGAAATATTTATTTTCTATAAATTATTTTTGATTATCGTGAGCTGCGTGAACTGAACCACAGCTCCCTGCCCCAATCCGACGGCCAAACTAAATAAATACTGTGCTCTGCAATTAAAGCCAAACAAATGCATAATTTCTGGTCACTCGACCCCACGTCCAGTCCGATCCAGTCCGACCTGATAAGCCTCATTCTAGCTCTCTGCTGGATGGAGACTCTGAAATTTATGTACAGCACATCCGCTAATGGAATTTTAATGTTTCATTTGAAACAGTCGCTTTCGACGAATAAATTTTGTTTTGCTCAAATCAATATTTGAATGGTGTATTTTTTGTTCATTGTTGAGTTTGTTTTTTATTTGTGGAGCATTGTTGTAGCAAGAAGAAGTTTGATGAGCTTATTTGGAAAAGGTCTACCTATTTGGCCCACTAGGCGCCGCAATTCCGAAGAAATGAAAATAATTAATTCTTAGGAAAAAGTCTTCTAACAAAATTGAATGAAAATAGATGAAATTTGTCATAAAATTGAAACTTTATTTTTCGGGAGTGCACCTTAAAAACCCAATACATTCCACACTCTATATCACGTTGTAAACAGAGTGTGCAGACGAAATTCAAATTTATTTAATACATATGTATATTATTTTAATACATAAGCAAATTTAACATTTACTTTATTTTATTAGTATAATTAAATACATACAAATTAAACCCCTAGTTACTGGAAAATACCGTGTATCTCGCTTTCCTATTTTTCGAATCATCTAATATTGGTATTACACGTATATTTAGAAACATATTCGTACTAATTTATACATATATTCCTTTAAATTTTATTTATATATAATTATAATTTACACCTGAACCTGCGTAAGTTATCTGAAGGAGATTGACATGGTTTAAGTGTGCAGTACATGAGAATATATAAATATATATAAGATTAATTTAAAGTAATAATAATAAGTCTGTTACATGTATGTTTGTATTAATTTATATATGCAAATAAATATGTTATTGATTTATGTATATACATAAATAATTAATATAAATATTATTATATATAAAAATATCCTTTTGGAGTCAGTATCCGTATCTGAACTTTGATAAATATTTGTACATACATATATAGTTGATTAGATATTTGAAAGCTTGCCACAAATAAAGATGGCATATTAGGAGAAAACATTTAACATTTAATGTCATAAGATAAGATCAAAAAACTAAATTTTCTAATTATTTAGTTTACTTAAATTATGGTATTTTGTAAATTTCCGAGGCACTTGTGGCAGTGTAAAATCCATCCGGATATTAGAAAAAAGCTTTTACTCAGAGCATTATTTCCATTCCATAATCTAAAAGAAAAGCTGGCAGCAAGCTCCAAACTTAACTCACTAAGTTGGCCAAGTCTTCTTTTTGCCTTGGCAACTGCGTTGAGTTTGTTATTCACGTAAATCCTTTAATGCCATTTATCATACAAGGTGCGCACATCTGAAATGCATGCAAAATATAACGCGTCCTGGCTGATCTCTGGCAAAACAACATTAAATTGAAACAAATTGAACATAAAAAGCATTCAAAATAAACCAAACACCTAGACGAAGGCGAACGCCTGGGCCAACAGCAGAACCAGGACCAGAACCAGAACCAGAACCAGAACCAAAATCAGAAGCGAAACTAGGACGAGAATGAGGGGCTGCCAAAGTAAATACAGGAGTCCGACACACACACATTGACTCACCACATAGTGGCAAAAGTTTGACGATGGGGAGGGGGGATTGTTGGGGTGGAGGGGCGACTTGTTGGTTGGATTACTTTGGTAGTTTCAAAATAGAACGCAAAATCAAGCAAAGGTACACAGCACAGACTAAATGGAGGAGCCGGTGAAGGGCAGAGACAGGGGTAGAGTCGAGGCAGGAGACACTGACAGACTGGCAGGGAAGGAAACGGAAGTATTTTCTGTTGATACTGAACTCAATTTAGACGAAATCAAGTCAAACATGGCAGCAGCTACCGGAGGGAGGAGCGGAAAATGTTGTAGTAAATCATGTGGGAGCCAAAGGTAAATGGAGGAGCTGGGAGTTGTGAGTTGAGAGCGGGGAAGTGGGAACAGGGAGGCAATGCAATCCACTTGGCGTGTGTCCAAAAGAATGCTCAAGACGATGTCGAGCTCTGCCGCCACCTACGAAGTGCCTTGCCTTACAGAGACAGAAAAAATCAAGAACTTGAGGCTTGATTGATGTTTGTGCTCCTAGTTGTTGTTTGCAGACAGGACAACCAATCCAGGACGAACGAACATGGCATTCAATTTTCGATTAAAGTCTCGCTAGCTGGCAACAAATTGGTTTGCCCATTGGTTACATTGGTCTCACTAATCAGTCGCATGTCCAAATATTTATGCCCAGCTCAAACATGGCGGCTCCGACTCCGGTTCCGGGTTCGACTACGGGTGTCAAGCATCAGATAATAAAACTTCGGTGCGAAGGAAAATGAAAGTCAGCGCAAAGGATAAATAAAGAATAGTGCTAGAGTAGCAAATAGGATGTTGTTATGTTTCCATTATCCTGTTGTATACCACTCTGTCAGCGGATTCTCTGGGGTCTAAGATGCAACTCGACTCCAGTTTCTATTCTGTCTAAAGACCAGGTTTACTACGGGGTTAGCATAAATTGCCTATTTGGACAGACCTGATCATCCCAAAGATTTCGGAACAACCTCTGCTGTTTCCATTTCCTGATTGCGAGAATGTCCTCACGAGTCGTTTTCTTTACTTACTCGAACTATTCAGTATATTTTTGCTGGCGTTCATTCAATTCCAGGGTCAATTTTAGTCGTTCATATTTCTCTTGCTGTCTTTTCATCAGTATTTTTTTGGCCTTTCTCTTGCAAGGCACATTTAATGGGTTTAGCAATGTGTTTTTTTTTTGGCCTCGAATAAAACGTTTTCCCTTCGTGGGGGCCTTCAATTTCGATGGCCAGACAATGGAACCCGGGTAGAGAAGACAGTGGAAACGACACCAGCGCCCAAAGGCCAGTGCGGAGACAGGCTCAGCATGTGGTGCAAGGATTTGTGTCCTTTTGTAAGCATCTCTCTGTCTCATTCACTCGCTCTCTCTCGATCTCTCTCTCCCTCTCTCTTGTGTGGGCTGTCCGCACTTTCACTGGACGCTCTATTTACAGTTTAGGCCAGCGAGCAGCGGAGGATTTGCTAAGAATTGTGTTTGGTAAACATTTTCGACTCTGTTGTTTTTAATAAGAAAATTGGCCAAAGGCCACGCACAACAACACAACAGCAACAAAAACAATGGAATCTGCAGCTGAAGCAGTTAGAGCAGAAGCAGGTCCTCGCAGATTGCTTTTAAATTTAAGACCCGCTCGGTTTCAGTTTTTATTCCATTCTACATATGTGTCTGTGTTTATGTGTGTGTGTGTGTGTGTGTGCGAGTGAATTTCCTGGTGATTTATGTTTGTTTGTCTTGGGCTTGTGCACGGATTTGTGGGTCAAGCCAAGCGAGGACGAGCAAAGCGTTTACGAGAATTAGTTTTGATGGAGTTTTAAGAAGATTGCAGATGAGCTGGAGACGCTCGGCTATTTGGATGCTAGCTGAATAAATAAACCGAACCAAGCCGAAACCAAATAATAAACAACAATATCTAGAGGACATTTGCATTACAGATATGAGATCTACTAATAAACTGCGATAAAATCTGTTTCTGTATTCATATTTTTGGAAAACTAATTCCCAAATCAAATACAAATATGCATAGCGTATTTCCATATTAAAATGTTAATATAGATAAAATATGAAAATAGAAAAATATGTACAAACATCAAAAGCCAGCCAGAGAGCCAGACAGACAGATAAAAATCAGAGGCGCAATAATCATTGGGGACTGTCCCAGCGGAGGGGAAGGCCCCATTGCATATGCTTAGGGAGTCGGCTTATCGGCCAGACATCGCTTGCAGAGAAGGGTTCCCAACAGGAAAAAGAAGAAGCTGCGGCTGATGAGGCATCAGATGATGATGATGATAAAGCTGGAGGCTCAACTTTGAGGCGTAATCAATTAGGCTGCGCCAAAGGTAAACACGTGGGCTCCATGCTGACAGACCGGGAGGCTCAGGGTCCAGATGTGAAGCTTGGCTTAAACGCACTTATCGATAATCTCTCGCTGATTAATGTCGATTAATATTTCGGGTTTGGGAAAGGGTCGGCCAAAGTGGTGGGGCAGCTTTGAATTAATGAGCCAAAAATCTTCGCTGCTTTTCGGTAAAACTTTCATTTGTTAACTGTTTACATTTGATAAATGATGCAATTATAGAAAAGCGTTTACCCTTTGACATGTACGACAGTGGATCGTGCGTTAATATAGAAAGTCATTAACCAGGGTTGTCTCTTTATGAAGGTTTGCAATGAGTGCACTCAAACAGAAGCTTAAAAAATGATAAATGAGGAACTTAAAAACCCGCTTCGAGCGAATTGACTCTACGAGACTTAGCTGCAGGATTCAACTTGCTATTATCCAAAGCAGCAGTCAAGACACTCCATTATCTCTTTGTTGTATTTCAACAACATTATAGAAAGGTTCCAACTCAGCCCCGAGTCAGTGGTGGGTGAAATAGCCAACTAACTATATACTAACTGTGTATATATGGTTTATAGGAGAGATACAGCTGTCAGCTATCAACGAGCAAAGTGTTGACAAAAGCAGCCGACAACATCAGACGTCAGCAGCTGCGGTCCAGGTCCAGATTCCGGGAGGAGCAGGAGCATCCAGCAGATGAGTTAGACAGTCCGCTCATCCTCTCCTGGTTAGTTCCAGCAACAAATCCAAGGTATTTGCAACGGAAATAAACTGCGCACATTGCACAAACTTTTGAGTTTTTATGGCAGCGCGGAAAATTGTCTGTGTCAGCATTAGGGTTGCGGGAGGGTCGGAGAGGGTCGGAGAGGGTTCAGCATGAAGTTTACTAAACATATTAAAAAAGAAAAAGAAGTGAAAAGATATACTCAGGCGAAGAGGAACTGTAAAAATTGGTGGCAGTGCCGCCGAGTAAAATAAAATAAATAGAAAAACTATTTTAGTAAAAAAACAGTTGAAACTTCCTTCGCCAACCCCTCTTGCAGCCAAGATTTCAGTTCTACGCAGTTGCTTTTATGGCCACAAAGTTTTTCACCGCTTGCAGCTGCGCCTTGGCTAGAAATCACTTCCACTGTGGGCGGCAATGGCTGTGTGGTGGGCTGTGGGATGTGGGCGTGGCATTGGCTTACTTAGCATAAACTTGGCTGCAACTGCAACTGCGACTGCAGCAACGAGCCAAACATGGCAAACTAATTCTGTATGCAAACTTGGCCCCCCAAAAGTCATTGGGAATTGTGCAGAGACACCGAGAATCGAGAATCGAGAAGCGAGAATCGAGAATCCAGTTAGCATCACCATGGAGCAGCTCTCAAGAGAGCTAACTGAATTTTATGGCAAAATAATCATTGGCACTCGAGCGGCCTATTGATTAGCACGCACTGATCAGCATTATCTATGTATCTGTGTCCCACCATTGATATCTATAGCTCTGTTCATGCTAATGTTGCAGGTGCAACGCGTTTTAGCATTTGCATGCAAATTAGCTTCGACACTCGACGGCGCATTCCCCAACCCCTATGTGCAGAGGCCATTCACAACTGTTTTGGATCCCTACACCCGACTCCCACAAACGGATGTGAGCATTGAAAGCTGGTCATAAAACAGATTACAGATTATAAATATAAATACAACTCCAGCGGAGTCTTATATTTCTATTTACTTACAGCAAAAGAGTATTTAAGTAATAAAAAAATTCAAATATATAACTAGTTTTGACTCCAAATAGTGAATGAATTGATAATATTAACTGGTGGATACATTTAAATGTTTATGTTTTTGCTTGAACAGGCTTTACTTTCCACTTACCTTACATGATTGCCATAAACTGAGAATCCATTTCTTTCTAATTTCTTTTAAACGTTCCAGCTTTATTCACAATTAATTCGTAATACTCACGCTCGTGACACGCAACCATCTCGATTGGAAGTTTGGGCGCGATGCATCTGGCAGCCCACGTAGCTTCATTTGCATTGAAAAGCCTTTCCTGGAGCTGAATCTATTGAAATAATAGTCTTTCGAGCCCATTTGCAGGCCGACCCACTAGTGCGACGCCTTGCAATGGTTTTTTAATCAATTCCTGTCAGCTGGCTGTCAGAGCAAATCAGGCAACTGCAGCTCCTAGGCCCAAGTTGCAAATTATGCGCATAGATTTGACAGAGAGGACTGAGTGGCCCCTGACACTGTCCAACATGGGAGCACAATATTGCTTGACAACACTGTCCAGCATGAACTTGGCCAGCTGGCCTGGCGCTGTTGCTGCTGATTTTTAATTATGATAAGTCGCAAGTGCACAGCAGAATTTCATGACCCATTGACGGGGACGACCGGAGCAGGGGATTCAGTATTTCCGCCAAAGCGATACAAATCTAAAGCAAATTGTTGTCAAAGTGGAAAATGTTTTTCCGTATTTGTCTGGCAGGATGACATTTGATGACTCGACGTCTCGAGAGTTGGCAGCAATCCGGCCGCCTGATGCCACTGACCCAATGAGTTACTTTCAGGTTTGTTCAACTCGGATTTGCTGAGAGACGTAAATCACTGAAGTTTTTCTTATAAGGCTGGACTCGCACATTCAGCTATTCAGTTATTAAACTATCATTATAGAGTGGAAGAGTTGTTGCACACTTTTAAATTTGAGTTGTAAGTCGTAGTTAACTAGTCGCGAATTTTCAATTAGAAGAAAAGTGAAGTCGCATGCCAAGGTGTATTTTCGACATCGAAATTTGAGCTCGATTTTTTTCAAGCGTTTTTAAAGCCCTATTCTATATTTTGTAGTTGGACATAGCTATTTTTATTGCTTTAGGTATGGGTAAAAATATTAAGAGTCGACTTCACAGCCATTCTGCTGCTTCTCACAGATTAAGCAGCAGCCGTGCTTCTCCGATCTTTATGTATCAAATCATACATAGGTTGTTCATTTATTACTAATTAGATTATTAATTATTTTAATTACGTTAATTATTTATAATGAGTTAAGCTGTAAGATAAAAATAAACTCTGCTATTCACGTAGGTACGTTAGACTAACATGAATGTTGTTTTGTGTTAACGAGCTGCTGTAATACACTTAACATATGTAAAGGTCAATGCTAGCACAACTAGCCTGAACTGGCGTCCAGCTTCAATGAGCTTCTCAACGGGCTGTATTCTTTCGATAAAAGCTTTTGGTCGGGTCCAAATTGACGACCAGCTGAACAGACACGAAACTCCACTCGAGGGGTCGGCGGATCCATCTTGTTTGCCATTTCATTGCGTGGGCTCCGTCTTGAGCGGCTCCTCCTCCCACTAAACTCCGACGGTGTGGCTCCTACTTTCCCCTCGCCTGCTCCCTAGTGCCTGGTGCCTGGTGTCTGGTGCCTGCTGCCTCATCTGGGCTGTCATGCAGCGTGCTGTGCGTGCATGACGCATTGCCTCGTTGCCATAATGGCCATAATGGCTCAAGCGATCGTGTTTGGCAGCCGAGCAAGTTGGCCAGCCTGCTGGCCTGCTAGCCTGCCAGAGACTGTGGTCCAGCAGACGCATTTCTACTGCGTATCGCGTTACTTATGCAAATAATTCTCTGAAAATGGGGAGACGAGAAATCTGTTGCTTTACCCCTTGGTGCGACTCTTGCGTCCCTCTCTCGCCCTCTCCGTCTCTCTCACTCTGAGTTTTGAGTAATATAATTTTGTGTCTTTTTCACTTTTGTGCGGCCGTTGTGTAATTTAATAACCAAGCAAGTCGTATTTTGCCTCCTGCTGCTAACCCCGAGGCTCCGCTCCAGAGGCAACAGTTGCTGCTGGAGCTGGGATCAGGAATGGGGGTGGCAGTGGGGGATAGGTGTAGTAGAAGGAGGGGCAAGGGAGCGGGGGCTACAACTTGGCGTGGGCTCTTGATGTTCTTGTTGTTGTTGTCGCTGTGGCTTTTAAAGCACTTGTGCAATAAATTAAAAAGGCGATTTCGTATCGCAGTTGCTGTTGCTGCTTGTTACTGCTGCAGCAGCAGCTGCTGCTGGCGGCGAGGCAGCAAGTGGTGGCAGACATGCAGATTTTTGACATACTTGTTTGCATTTTGCTGCCGTGGCGGCTGCTGCTGCTGCTGCTGTTGCTGCTGGTGCTGCTGCTGCATCAGCATCAGCTTCAACTTGTCGCACTCGCTGCACCAACCTTATGAGGCACCAACAACAACACCAACAACATCAGTAAGGCGAAAAAAAATGTTGCAGTTTTGCCGTTGCTGCTGGCATTTGAAATGTGCTACGTCACTTTTGTTGTGTTGCATGTGCATTGAGAAAAAAGACTCCAATTCATGGTATGTAAATATAAATAGGTTTAACAGCTCAAATGTTTTTTCTTTGCTGATAAAATTGTCATATCGTAAAATAAGAAACATTTTCTTGGCTAAGTATTGTCAACAGAAATATACTATTATTGAATCATCCGACAGATATTAAAAACAATGCAAAAATGATACAAAATTTATGAAAACTCTCTGTTAAAAGTGATTGCTTAATTTATTAAAAATAATAATAATCTATTTATATTTCTTATTAAAAAATATTTACGAAATCTATAACAATAAAAGAATACTATGATAACATGGATAAGGACTTGCATAATAATAACATGTATAAGGACTTGCATAATGCACATACATTTATTGGAGTTTAAGGCTTGGATCTTAAAGGGAAAAGCTTATAGATTGCAGTCTCAGCATAGTCTAGTCTGAGTATCGGTTTTATATCTACATATTTCTTCCTCTTCTCGCAGTGTGCTAAAGATGTTCCTTACCCAAGCGGCGGAGCAGCCGAGTCGTTGCACTTGGCTCGGCTGAGTTGTCTCCGAGTCTGGACAGATGTGAAGCCGGATTGGGAACGGGTTGGGGCTGGGTTGGGGCTGGATGGCTGTGGTTGCTCGGGTCTTCACTTGGGTGTCGTTGTCAGCTTATGTCTCCAACGAGATGTTTAACATACCCGTAGAAAATTGTTTTTCAGCTGCTGCGTCAGGATTTGTGTCCAGTCAGCAGCTGGGAGCCGGCAGCCGGCAGCCGGGCTGGCGGAGAGAGACCACAGAGACCGTGTTCATGGTCCATGGCAATGGCTATTTAGCGAATGCTGGCGCTGCCACGCTACGATTTGACCCACTTATCAGCTGGCTATCATGGCAAGCGGATTCACTGATGGGGCTTTAAGCTGGCAGCTAATGGGCTCAAGCTGCAAGTGGCCAGTTGCGCCACTCTCCAGTGCATTGCCACCTGTGCTCCTGGAGCACTAACTGGTCGCCTGTCACCCAACAATAACTCGCTTGCCTTTCTGCATTTACTCTGCGCCAACAGCCAAGAGCAACAAAAGCCAAACAACTTGGCACAAGTCACAGCAGGCCGCCGTCGGCCGTACAAATTGTCCCGTCCGAGTGCCACATCGTCCACCAGCAACAACAGCAAGAGCAGCCGCAGCAGCAGTTTCCAGAGAAATGCAAAATTATGACAACTGCATTTGCAGTAAGCCGACGCCAACGTAATGCAGCAAAGCCTCTTGCAGCAGCAGCAGCAGCGGCAGCGGCAGCAGCAGAAGCAGCAGCATCCTGCCTGGCGGGAGGTCCTGTTGGTGTTCTGTTCCGTCCTGTTGGGTCCGTCCGCCTGTTGCCTGCCCCGTTTTGCAAGTGTCAAAGTTAACTCGAAATTATTGTTGGCTAAACTTTTGTGGCGCTTAGGCTCCTCACCAGACCCAGCCTCAGCTCCAGCCCTGAATTTATTGTTTGCGGTGCTCGCTGTTCACTCTGAACGTTCAGTCCTCTGCCTCAGCCTCAGCCTCAGCCTCTCCGTCCGTTTCTGCCTTCGCTTCCAACTCCAACTCCAACTCCACCTCTACCTCCACTTCAGCCTCTGCCCTGGCTTCGGCTTAATCAACTGCAATTGGTGCAATTTTGTGGCCAGCATTTTTGCATTCTCATTCAGTTGCTTGCTTCTATATTTTTTTGTTGTTTTCCATAGTTTCCCGTTGCATTGTTTTGCCTTCAATTTCAAGCCTGACTGCAGTTACATTAAAACTTTTGATTGCTGCGGTCTGCACGGGAACATGGCCAAGATTAGAGCAGAGGTCAACAGCAACGAAGCCTTCCAATTTCCCTCTTCCCACAGATTATTATAAGAATGCAAATTTCAATTTTTTTTCTTCTGCTACTAGTAATATTTTCAAAAAAGCGAAACAGTATTATACCCTACTAAATGGGTAAGCAGGGCATGATGGCATATGGATATATTTGTAACAGCAGGAGGAGTAATAGCAGAGTCGATTGATTATTGGAATATATCTCTGAACACATCCATCTACATATTTCTTTTCCGCGAAAAAGGGAAAATTTAGAATATTAAGGTTTTCTCCCATTTTCACCAATATCGACAAAAGTAAAAGTTTAATGGGTATCGAGCAACATGCATTCATTTGTGTGTGTGTGTTTATGTGTGTGAATGCGTGTGAATGTGTGCTTGCGAGAGTTTGATTACTGGACCGATTTCGGCAAGCCAAGCCGCAGTACCGCACGGGGTTCAGGGTATCTTCTAATCGAGATAAGAAAATTAAGTTATGTTATCTATATTTTTCATGCTAAGATACAAAATAATATAGTGTATTTTGTTAATCATTTTTAAGAGTTTCCATTTGTTTGATTTTGCGTTTTGAACTGTTTCAATTTATACGCTCGGTTGACCTCAATTAGACCTTATCTAATCCATTTTCCACACGCTTTGTTCTGACCTAATCACCTTTTGCGGCTCCTCGTGAACTACCTGAGCATTGGTATAAATATTTGAAATTGAAGAGGGAACCCCTCGAAAAGACAGCGTGACACTTTCCACACAGTCATGCCCCTCGCATTTTCTACGGGCAACTAATTCTGAGAGCTAATCATTGACTGGGCTACGCCTTGAAAAATATTGTTATTCTTAAAATTAATGCCAGTCGAAGGCCGGGCCTAAAGAAATTCGTATGCGACTTTTACAAGGGTTTTCTTGGAAAACATTGCATTTAAATTAAGGAATTTCCCAAATGACTTGACCTCACATAAGTATATAAAATATATTTTAGTATATATTGTATCTTAATTTTTAGCGAAACATTTTTCAAATAGTTTGGAATTAAATATAGTATACTTAATAACTAGTTAACTATAAAATATTAAATTTTATGACTTCAGTAGTTTAGCTGAGGTTCATTTAAATAGTATCTATCTTAATGCTGAGAAACTTACTTTTTTTTTTTGTGAACATCTTCGGATACAATGTGACGTTAATTAAAATGCGAGAGTTGTTAAAGTCAAAAGTTGAACCATAACGAAGATCGATATTTGTGCACGCATCGCGGATGCAATCTGCAGATGACAACCACTAAAACCGCTGCATAAAAATGCACAAAGTTGCATGCCACAGACAGAGGCATATCAACTTCGACGTAGACTTCGAGTTGCAGCTTTTGAGCGACGACTGATAATAATGACGCTGCATAAATTGCGTTTTAATGTCAACAGAGAGACAAATATTATAATATCCCAACTCGACTCGACACGAAGCCTGCTCCCAGTCCCAGTCCCAGTCCTACTCCCAGCTCCTGCTTCAGTTCCAGCCTCAGCCTCAGCCTCAGCCCCATTCCAAGCTTCAGCTGCAGCTCTTGCTTCAGCCCCCTGGCCAGATGTCAAAGTGCGAGCGCAAACGTGGAGAATTATTTGTGGCTGCCGAAAGATATTTCCTGCGCCAACTTTCCATGCCACATGCAACTTGTTGTCGTTGTTGCTGCCGCCACAATCTAATGGAAATTTATGTTGAAAGCATGCTCCATCTTCGTTCATGCCATCAACCAAAGATCTACCACGTATTCACCTCCCCTTTACTTGCTTCTCCTACAATTGAACCTAGTTGACCAGCCAGCTACAATTTGTAGGCATATTCCTATTGAACTGCCCAAAACGCAGACCTTATAAATTACACTGTGCAACATGAAAAGCATATGTTTTGCTTAACATATTTGATATATCTAAGCAAAAATTTTAATTTCCTTTGCGTAAGCTACAGGGTATTTCCTTATAGGTTAAACAACTAAAATCGACAATAAACTTTTGAGATTTCAGTACTCGTTTTACGTATTACTTTGAATGGTTGATAAAATTTGCTTATTAATACGCGGTTAACAGAGATGGTTTATATGAATTGTTGAAATATATCAGTAATTTAATAGTCCATTACGCCAGTGTTGAGAGTCTAGGGTAACAAAATGTGAATATCACCATATTATAGTCTGTCTTTTGCTTATCAACCTGTCAACTCTCAGAAGCACTCTGCGTTGATCTGTAGATTAAGCAAATGATTCCGGAAATTGCAAACCAGACTGTTATATACATATAAGCATAGTTCACTTAGTATAGTTAACTTTGCTCAGTGTTTGTTTGCCCTATAAATGCCCTTATATATAAATACCTTATTATTGTTATAAAATACCCTGTTTTTATATTTTCTGTTTGTGCATTGATAAGACTCAAATATGCTGACAAACTGACGTTGTTCAAGCATCTGCTAAACATACCTCTGTCAAAATAAATGTCGTATTTGTCAGTCCTTTTAATAACTGCTTTGGTAGGTAGCATTGTTGTACGCTCAAAAAATTTAGTTAGGTAAAACATAATATTTGTTATTTCTGCTTTAATTTTAAAAGCGTCTTTCGAGATCGATTCTCTCAGCTTCACAAAGATATCTATATCATTAAACGAATAGTTAAATGAAAATTAATTTTATTTAATGATTTGAAAAAAAAACAAAACGAATATTATAACATAATAAATATTATTATTGTACGTAAAATCGTGTTAATGTTGTATCCATAACAGTTTTTAGATTTTGAAAGACTTTCAAGTCTTAACTATGCTGTCTAGTGTCATTGATTGGCAATCGATGGCAATACAGAGCTGCAGTAAGAGTCGGAGCCTCAGTTTGATGAGTATTATGAGGGGTGTAAGGGGGGTGTTGGTTGCAGAGAAGGTGGGTAAAGGTGAACCATGCCTGGGCTGTAATTTTGCAATTATTTGCTCGCCGCGGTCATAACTCACAGCGAACGTGGGTGCCATCCCCCCGCACCTAGCCGTGCACCTGGCCGTTTTCCTTTCACGTTTCCTATGCCTGAACTTTGACACACATTTTACATTGGGCTCTCCGTTGTTCGCCGTAAGGCTGATAATCGCATGCCAGACAGAAATATGCTTCATGTTTGCGCCTTTGGGGCGTCGGTCCGGCCCAGCCCCGACTCAGCCGTGAAAGTTTTGGCGGTAAGCAAAAACGGTTTTTGCCTTTGAAAGGTTTTCCGCTATTTGCGATTCGAATTAGAAATAGGCAGGGGTATAAATTGGGGATATGGAAAGGGGCATGGAGCCTAAGACTTGCGCATTGGCAGTCCTCTACCTGGATTCGTTAGCCCGCTTCCTCTGTTGCTGCACTGTTGCTCTCCTCTCGTACGGCTATCTGTTGAGGCCCCTGTCCTGACAAGGGCACACACGATCTGGCTGCGCAGATAAGGATTATAAATCATTTTTATAATATTTTCCACACAAACAAAGACAATAAATCAACTACAAAATGTCACTTGGCGCCAGCAACCACCGTCATAAAGACCGAGGAGCGTTTTCTTTTTGTTTTTAAGCAGATTCTTACATATGCATGACGTTGTAGCCATCTAATAGATGATTAATGCATGTGCTACGCGTTTCTGATAAACGCCTCAAGGTAATTTGCATAATTCGTGTCGCTTTGTTGAGGTAAATCAGATATTAGATTGCCATCGACCTTGTCAGGGCTTTTCATTTCCCACGGAACACGGTTGAGCTGCCGACTCCTGACTGCTAATGAAACCAGGGGCAACTGTACCAAACAATTGCTGACGTATTTTGTCTGAGGGAAGGTGTTGAATAGTTTGTTATCGATTAACGCACCGATTGTTGCACTTGCCATAAATCAGAGCGTACACTCAGTCTCCTTATCAGCGGGTTCAGCTGTTTGCACTGGTGAATGCCCTACATGACGCGATAACACAAACGATTTAAGCGACTACAGGCGCAAGACTATATACCCAAACATCAACAATGCGACGTTTGTTTGTAATCGCTGCCTCGAAATCTCCCGTAAATATTGCTTCATTACTGCTCGACTCGGATTCCAGGGAACTTTTCGCCTGGCTCTGGCCTGGGCCCGGGCCGGACCATAAAAAAGGTGCTGGGCTTCGGCTGCTGCCTCCTTTTTAATTGATTGCTCTCTGCTCTTGTCCAGTGTATCTCGCATTATCACAACAAGGCAATCGCGCGTACACACATACACGCACACACACCTATGTGTATACATTCGATAAATAACAGTGCACAGCGGGTCCAGTACGTGCGCCGCCTGTTGAGGGTTCGGCCATAAAGGCCTGTAATGAACCCTTTCTTTGGGTCGTGTTGCCTACCCCTGACAAGGCAGGCGATAAACATCGCTCAGAACTGTGCCCATCGTTAGTCTTTCTTCTTCATCTTCATCTTCATCTTCGTGTGCCTCTCCTGGCTGGGTCTTGTTTTGACTGCCGTTCGGATTGCTCTCGTATTTTGTTTCGGTTGGGCCTAACGAGCTTCTACCTGTGTCTTATCTGTCGCAGCTATCGATTGAGCGACTCCAATTGGACCTTCAACTATTAGGTTGTCCACTGCTGTAATCTGTGTTATCTGCAGCTCACAGGAAGCATGTAATTAAGTGTATTTGTAATTTGTAATTTGTTTAAGTCCTGGCCAAGTTCATAGTTCATGGGTATTGCAACTGTGTCCCAAATTGCTTGCGGTTTCGTCTGCCACCAAACTGTCGTTGCCTGTGGCTTAGACAGCTGTCAACAGTTGATAGTTGAGCTCTAGATCCACAGCTACATCCATATCCACATTCACAGATACTGCCACAAAGCGTAGTCTCGAGTCGGGTATAGGGTATAGAGCCAGGCCGCACCCAGCAGCACATGTGTCGTCATTCGCGTCGTCACTTGCATTATTTTGACAGTTCATTTGTCACTTCTTCTGATTTGACTGCGGTCTGGATCTGAACCTATAAGAGTGGTACTACAATACGGGCATGCATACATATGGCGACCACCATGGGACACACAATAGGAGCAGATGTGTTGAAAGCTGAACCCACGCACAGCTCAACTGCCACTTGTGAACGAAGCCAAGCATCTCTTCACTTCACGAGATCTTAATTGGGTTTCCTACGTGCCTAAAACTAGTTAAGTGTCGGAACTATCCGATTATTCTAGCTAAACAACCCATACAAACCACATATATTTACCTATATGTAGACACATGTCTTCTACTGATTGAACTTTCCTGATAATTGTGATTATTTCTGATGGATCTTCGACTATAGCCAAATAATTCCAAACTAAATCACCCTGGCGACAATCCTCGGCAACTTATGTCAACTTCATTAGGAAACGGAACAAAAGGGTCCGCTTTCGTATTGGAATGGAACCGTGTAACGATGATTTAAATTGACAGATAGGTATGTATTGTATTCACTGTTATTAAAAAAATGTGGCTTGATAACTTCTTAAAGCAATAACAACAATAAAAATATCTTAACATAAATAAAAAAAAGATCAGTCCAAATGAATATAAACATTTAGCTTATTAATTAATCAAAGAGTTATCATCTCTCTTCTGATAATTTATACAGTCATATTTACATTTATTTATTCTGTATTTTATTTAGGCGTTTGAGAATGAGTGTATGCAGATGTATAGACAGAAATTTATTACCCCGTAGTGTTTGTTTTCTCCCTGTTGAACCGTCGTCATTTGGACTTGGAAAATGACCCCATCGTATTTGTTAGCAAAATCACCTGCAGTGCGGGCCAAGCAGTAAAGCGAAGGCTTGAATAATGCAGACGGTAACTTACAGGTAAAAGGCATCGTGCTCCATGCTTTTACCTCCCAACTGTCTTCTCCCCGTTCCTCCTTATTCGATCTGCCAGCTCTCGGGTATTTGGCTACCTGCAGCTCAATATGTCGAAGTCTGTTTGAATGATGCATTTGCTTTGTTACTCGGGGCTTTTTAGCTTTAGCCCTGGTTCATATGCATATGATATATTGGACACACTTCAGGGTTAAGTGAAGTTATGGCTGCTACCAATACTCAACTAAGATGCAAGAGCAAAGCATTACTGCTCAAAACCGTACCAGAAATAATTGAAAACTGTCAAATAAATAACATGAACTTCGGATCTGAAGTTCAGCAGCTCCTGAACTTTCTAATTGACTTTCCGCTTGACCAAGGCTAAAGTAATTTGACAGCAGCATTCAATTTTGTTTGCCATAAACAACTCATTGAATACTATGAAAAATTATTACAAACCCAAACCGAAATTTATACACACATAACTCTTGATTAAGCATAATATTTTGGGAAGCTAATTGCACACATTTTAAAAGTTTTTAACATGATTATTTGGATGTTCTAACTTTAGTGGCGCGAGTTACGACTCAAACATTGGGGTTAAGGTCCTTTAGACAGACTTGTTTCATCAAATACAGTGGAATCCGGTTACGACGACACCCAAGGGTACGACCATTTTACGTCGGTATACCCGAAAGACTCTCTAACCAAAAGGAATATAATTAATAGAAGATTGTATGGACACCAACCAACCGTCGAATTCTTGTCGCAATAACCAGCAGAACGTTATAAGCAGAGTCGTTATAACCGGATTCTACTGTATTTACAAAAGATATGTGTAGCCATATCCATTTTTTCCATGTACATATAAGGTTTGAAATGATTTTCAAAACGCGTTGTTGATCTCTGCCTGAATTAAAGTTTTTAAAAATAGCGTTGAGAAGTCTGAAATAATATATAGAAATAGAGTTATTTAAATCAAATTAAATATCAGTTAGTATTTAAGTTGATTACATAATGGAATATTTGAAAGGCCTATCTATGTTTATGTGAAAATTGGTTGTTGTACCTGTTTTATGGATTATATAAAAATACGATCTCGTTGGCGTAATATCAGTTTATATACACAGTACCTAGGTGTGAATTGAATGGTGGACTTTTTGTTGTTTTGTCGCAACTGCCTTAAATAACAATTCTTAAAAAATAACATTAAAAAGCAATTCGGGAACGTAGACAATAAATTGTTCGTTATCGATAAATCACTTATCGATTTCTGGTAAACTGCAGTCAAAGTGCCCAAGAAAGGGATTTTCAAGAATTGGCCATAAAGTGCACTGTTTGGGCCATAGAGTGGAAATAGAGGGGATCAAGTTCGTTTTATCGACACAATAAACACAACATGTGATCTTGATTCAGAATGCGAGCCATACCAGGGAAAATTATGTAAATGTGTGGAGCTAACAATGGGAAAACTGTAAACATGTCGCATAAATTTAATTAATTACAATTTCTTTATCCAATCGACCCAGATTGGGGCCCGTTTCCCCGTACCAGGGCTGGACCGTAATCGCTTTATGGCCGCACAGCAGCCGCCTACAGATCTTCCCGAGATTAGACGACGACACATGCCCAAAGGCCGCAATCACTTGATCACTGCTCGGGGTTGTCATCCAATCGAAGAGAGCTATTCGATTTGGTTTTAACGGCGAGTGGGGCCATTTCTTATTCAAATTTGATTTAGTTTTTCATTCGGAGTGGATAAGGTTGAGGGAAGAACTGATGATGGAGGGGGTCTGACCGCCTTTGGCAGCTCATTAAGAAAGTTGTTCCGCATTCATTTTTTATCGCTGTTGTCGCCCCGATGCCGCTGATAATCTAAGCTTTTCTCTGGCTTGTCTCGATTTTTTATTGTTGGGCGTTTATTTTACCTAAATGTTTTGATAAGTTTTCGTAAAGCCCGTCTGTTGTTGGCCATGTTCTGCTTTGGTAGTTGGAAATTTACGATGACATCGTTTGTCATTTGGTTTATGGCTTGTTTAGGGAGAGATGAGTCGAACATCAAGATGTGGGTAGAGTTTCTCTCCAAAATTTAGAGTTAAAAATGAAAGATCTCACTAAACGATCATTCTGTTGGCAATCTCTTATCTATGCCTGATTTAGCGAGCATCTATAAAGGGTATCATCATGAGTATCATCAACTGATTCACAGCTACTTCTCGACGCAGTCACACACTCACACTCACACTCTTCACGCACTGCTCACATAAACCATCATTTTTTTATAGCCGACTTCTACAACTGGCTGCTATATATTTACAATGAGCCATAATTTCAACATTAGGGCATCATAAAAACGTCATGATTATTTTAAAACTCATTTTGGTTTGTTTTTCATTTATTATTTTTTTTGTTCCTACTTTCATTGAAAGCAATGAAAAGGCCGCAGCGCAAAGAAAAATATTTTATTAACACTTCGTTCCATTGAAGATCAATATTATTTTTAAACATTGCCGAGCCGGAGCGCCGGCAACTTCCTCTCCCGGATTGAGTTCTGGGTAGCTTTCGGTCCGGGGGCTGCTGGCATATTTCACCCAACGAGTCGGAAATTATTTCAGTTTGTGTGGGTTTCCATTTTCATTAACGTTTCCACTTCCACGTTCTGTAATTGTACAATAAAACCGTCAGCGGGCTGTCGAAGAGGCGAGAGACTGCAACTATCCGCCGTAATTTGTGTATTTTAAATTATATTTGTTGAAGTTTTTATTCATTCCATTTTGATCATAAAGTCGGCCAAGTTACGAGTAACTGCACCGGTTTATAAACAAATAAATCGCTCGTTGAAACCCAAGCACAAACCTCAGTCCCGTCTTCTTGCTCCCGGGGTGGGCCTCAGCCCCAGCCCATTTAGCCGTACAACAAATGCCGCAACACCCCCCGTTGGTCATTTGCGCCACTTCTCTCCCTCTCTTTCTGTCTCTCATACATATATATATATTTATGTATTTCTCTCTCTTTCCACCTAGGTAATTACCGGTCATTAATAATATGCAGATGTGCCGTTTCTCTCCTCGGAATTCGTTTTGTACAGTTTTTGGTGATGTTGTGTTTATGTTTTTATGGCCAAAATTTTCGAATACACAAGTATTTTCAAGTGGCAGTTAAAATTATATAAAAATGAAAGAATATTTGCCGTTGCGACCCTCACCTCCACTTCCTTTTCCCCCTGAGCCCAAGGGAATTTTTACGTAGCAACATTTTTACGATGCGAAGATTCTTGCACACATTTTAAGCCAAATATATTTATATGTATATAAGCATGTCTATGTACATGGCCACTTATTACCTGAGTGGGCACTTGGGGCCACAAAGCGAAGAAGGCCGAGAGCGGACGGTATGGGGAGAAACCAACTGAGCTATTTTTCTATCTAGGAGGTTGCGGAGGAGTTACAGGAATAATGGGAAAGTATTTAATATTAGAACAGCGATGCTTGTTCATTGGGACCAATAGTCGTAAAAACCCCAACTTTGTTTTGGAATAAAAAGTTGCACACAGTCCATTCCAATAACCATTGAGAATGGACACTTTTGCCAGCTGTGCAGCCGAGAGTTGCAATTTTTAGTGTTAACTATCTCTTGGTTAATGAATTGTGTGTCCGCATAATAAAATAAAATTTTATTGCAGCTGCAGCTGTTGCTGTTGCAACTAATGAATAAGTGTAAATTCTAATAAAAAAGCGTTAAAGCAACAACAACAACGAAAAAAAAAACAGCAACGACAACAACAACAAGAGCCACAACAAGAGCCGAGGGTAAAGAGCACTAAAGAATGCCAACTATGGCGAAAATTCAATTAAAAATGTAAAACAACTCTAAAGCGCGAGCAATGCGAAGGCGGGCGGCGGGTCGGTGGGTCGGTGGGTCGGTGGGTTGGCGGTGCAGTGACCAAATGGGCACAAGTGGCAGCTGATGGAGCGGAGGAGAAACGACAACGGCAAACGAGCAACATGCAACACAACATGCAATTAGAAAAGAAGGAGGCCAGCGCAACGCGGCGGATGAGTTGCCGGCTGCTGGCTGCTGGCTGCTGGCTGCTAGCTTGTGCCTGCTGCCTGCTGATGCGCCTGGTCGCAGTTGGCTTTGATTGCTCAATATGGACTCCTCCGTCCCTCTTCCATTCTCCCAACGCACCCTGTTGGGGCGTATTTATTGTATCGTGGCCTTAGTGCGAATAGTTGGCGTTCACATAACGCCTGTGGCCCTTGCGGCTGGCCAGTAAAATTGACAAAGAACCTGGTTAAGCCGCACAGCATCTGTGAGCAGCGGCAGTTGCATTGTTGCAGCCCAGGACGCAAATCACCGGAGGCTGGGGCTTACGGCCTGTGGGGGATTTGCTATTGAATGACTGTAGAATAATGCCAGGACAGATGAAAAGCGCGTAGAACGATGTAGGCTGAAGGTAAACATAGTATAACTCGTTTAGCTGATTAAGCTTTATAGAGGGCATCGAGTTACATTCAACGGGATTCAGTACTGAAAGTATTACAACTTATGCCATTTCCATATATCTCAAATCTCTCGGTTATATAACAGTTTTAGTTAATCAGTTTAATCAGTTTATTAAGACAGACTGCAAATTAAAATAATAAAATATAACAAATATCTTATCCCATCAACAGTCGAAACGAATTAATTTTGTCCGTCTGTATGTATGTCTCTCGGTGCAACCGTCTGTTCGTATGTATGAACACATCGATAAGAGCTTACTCTTAAAAATGTTGTTTCTTTTCAAAGTAAACTAACGCATGACAAGAAAGGCATTCAAAGTTTTTTGAAACACCTTAGTATTGAAAAAAGCGAATAATTGATTAATTTATTTCGAACTGATGATTAACCTCAAAATGATCTTTAAGTAAAACTGTTTATATTTGTATGAATTAATGTTGTATAAAAGGGATATGTTAAATATATCAAAGATATCTAACAACTAGGCTTGCGGTAGGGGGGAAAACACAACAACCATGGACCCGTGTCCGCTTTGTTCACCTGATTGGAGTGACCCACTTAGACAATTCGTCTAAAGAGAGCTGCTGGTATCAATAAATTTATCTTGGTATACAAAATACCTGTTAGACTCATTGGACTTCACAGGAGTCTACAATAAAGTCAATTTGTACTTCTCCTGGTTAAATCCTTGCTCGATATATTTCCTGAACAAATCACAGCTCTTTTCCTAAGGCTGTAATTTATTCCCAAATAACAAACTTTTTGCACCACACCCACTCTCTCTCATTCTCTTACTCACACACTTTTTCTCTCTCGTTAGGTTTCCTTCTATATGCTTGCCCTTTTAAGCAGTTTGTTACCCTCGAGTTTTAGTGGCTAAGATTTATTTGCTGAGATTTTGAAAGAGTTGTTGCCGTTCCCAGCCGCGCGATTATCCAGTGCATCGAACGCGACCAGCCATTAATTACCAGCAGCTGTTGCTGGGGGAGTCAGATCGGAGATTACCATTACCCCGCAGCCCTCTCCCTTTACAGCCTCTTCCCACATTCCCACCGCATATTTGCCTATTTATGAAATATTATTTCAGTGCCGCAACACGAATGAGGTGAGCATTATTCTTGGTTGATGCTCAAGGAATCATAGCTTCTGCGTCCGATTTCCCCCGAGCCGGGAACAGGGATACGTAAACATGTGCGTAGGTGTAGAGCGGTTCGGATTTCCATAATTGTCTTGAAGATTTCGAATGGGCGTCGGGGCCCGATTCACCCGTTTATGGGGTGCAGTTTTTATGGTGCTAAAGACATTAAAACTGTCAAAGCAGCGGGCACTTAATTTGATATTCGAGTACGGCATAATTGGAACAGACCCCGACAACATGTGTAGAAATGAGAATAAAAACATCCAAACTTGGGGCAAATACAGTTTCGTGTGTCGACGAGTATTAATACTGACTGACGTGTCGCGAGTCGCATGGGTGGCCCCAACACAAACACACACACAAACGCACACATAGATAGACAAAGGCGTGGGAGTGACTTTTGCTGCGGAGCTCCTCTGCGGAGTGGGAGCAGATCTATTTTTGATGAGGGCGCCTTCTGTCGCCCGTTGGGATGCAGATACCTGAATAATTATTTGACATCTTTTTTGTACGAATCGGCTGAAGAAAATGTTAAGGAAACGCCTTTAAAATTGACTGCACAACAGCCGGAACTTTCTTAGAAGGAATAATCGGATAATCCGTTTTATTTTTAATAATATGCGTGAATGAATTATTTATTTATTTATGTATTTAATGAATGTACAGTATATTGTGATAAACTTTAATAACCATTACTAACTATATGTATGATCATTGCACTTTTAACTTAAACTGAAATATAATTTTAAGCGAAACAAAATATTTATTTTGAAAATATTCACTCTAAAATTTGAAACATTTCTGCTTTTAATTCCAAATATATCGATAATTTTCAAAGATCTTTGCGGCCGACTATTGTCAGACAACAGTTATAGAATTAATGCTCCCCCAATTATTATGATAGGAACTCTGGCTTGTCAGTTTTGAAAAAGTAATATATTTCTCAGCTACACAGATATTTTAACGGGAAGCTTTCTTATAGATGAGTGAAGTTGGGGCTGGAGTACCAAGAAGTCAAGCATAAAAGTACGGCAAAATGGTGTTAGTTGTTTTTTTTGACTTGACTGGCCATTCCTCTCTCTCTCTCTCTCTCTCTCTCTCTCTCTCTCTCTCTCTCTCTCTCTCTCTCTCTCTCTCTCTCTCTCTTCATTTTATCGAGCTGCAGACTGTCTTCTTCAGCTTGGAGACATTCTTATCAAAATCTGTGGCATAAATCAGAATCACAGTCCTGTCGAGCTGGTGTTGCATGAGCAATTGCCATGGCATGGCTCATGACTATGGGCCACAGCGAAGACTATTCCCACGCTTTGGCACACACAGTCATAAAGTTTGCCACCCAAACGGTCCGCGAGTCGCCAGCGACTGGGTGGAGCTGTCCATGAGTCAGATGGCCGACTCGGGGATTGAGGGGAATGAGTCGGTGGTCATAAAGCAAACGACGCCCGACGCAATGTCCTCGATGAGTGGAGCGCACATAAAAAGTTCTTCAACAATATAATAAACAATTTCCTGATAAATCGACAAAGGCTGGGACCCAAGTCATCCTCATGCTCCACCTGCTTCTCTGTTACCGCCCCCTTTCCATCCCCTTCACCCTTCACCCTTCACCCATTCGGCTCATTGGCATGCCGAGTGACGAGTGCGAGTCGAAATTTATGGCGCACACAAATTTATGCATTTTAAAAAGTAAGCGAAATTTAAAAGCCAAATGCGAGGCGTACGTGTCTAATGTGCGAATGGGCCGCAGCTCTAATGAGTGTCAGCTTCTAACTTCCAACTTCCAACTTCCAACTTGCACCTCCCATAGCCCAATCCCCAATGCCAGGCCAATTCATTGGCCGATTGCTTTGCTTTCCAAGCTGCATTGTTGCACAAATAACTCAAGTTGCAACTAATTACGACGCATTTCGTATTTTACCACTGCGGCAATAAATTTCAAGCGTGTCCCCTGACACGACGTCGCCCATGAAGCAACTCTCGGCTGCCACCAATTGGCGACTAGCGACTAGCGACTAGCGACCGGCGACTGGCGACTTGCGAGTGGTGACTGGGGGCCGCAGATTTCACAATTCAGAATTCAGATTTCGCCTCCCTTTTTCTTCTTTTCCGTTACAGCGTTTAACACGCCTCGTCATCATATTCGGAAGCAATGCATCATTCCGCGAGGCAGGCCGCAGAGGCATGTGTCATGGCAACCCAGGCACTTGCCACAAATTGGTTTGCATTTCGCTGAGGATCGCTCCGGGGCACTGAGCTGTATCGCCAGCGGATAGGTGGAGGGCAGCTCGGTTCGTTAGTTGCGTTGCATGTGCAAATGTTGCGCACGTTGCACCGCCTTCCAAGTGCTGCGGGTGGAGGAGTGGGGCAAGGAGCTGGCAAGTTGCAAATGAGATGCATTGGCTGCTGCGGATGAGGCTGGCGACACAACACGGTAATTTGCAAGACGTAAATTTGGCCAAATGTCGCTGTCAAACTGACATCCTACACATTCGAATGTAATTAGGGTTAGTGGATAGAGAGATTACATAAGCTATAATTAACAAGCGGAACACTATTTGACGCAAGCTCATCCATTTATAATTATATTTATTATGGCACTATCCACACTTGCACCTGGCCTATCATTCGTTCGATCAAACAACATTTTTCGCACCTACGCCAACAGCAACTCCAGCTGCCACGCCCATTATCATATAAAGCCTGGTGTACAAATTCGCGACAAATTTGATAATGGGTTGTGAGTTGCATACGCACACAAATAAATGTATACCCACTCACATACATATATGCATCGCTTTTAATTGTAAGTCAAACATCGCAACAACTGTCGGTCACGCACGCCAGCGCAGACCAAGAGTCAGACCCAAGCCCCAGGCCCCAGGCCCCAAACCCCAGGCCCAGGCCCCAAACCCCAGGACGGAGACCCCGGCCCAATGCTGGAGCTGCATACAAATCGCAGCACCGGCTGCTCCCATGCCCACCTACCGCCTAATCAGGCAAACACATGTGCGCTCCATAATTACATCGGAGCGGAATACGTGCCCGCCACCGAAACCCGAAATTAAGAGCACTGCAACAGCAACAGCAACAGCAACAGCAACAGCAACAACGATAACAACAACAAGTGCATATATATCGTCTAAAATAAGCTACTCCCGTGTACGGTGAAAATGCCAATGAAAAAGGTGGAAATGTGTTGCATAGTTGATAACTCGCGTGTCCCTAAGGCCCAGGGCTGGGCACAAAATCACAGAACTTTCCAAGTTTCTAATCAAAAAAGTGCTAATCAGTATGATAAACATATATAGTGGGTATGTCAATAACAACTACAAGATTGGAATCTTTAGTTTTATTTAGATACAGAGAATTATACGAATAATTCAGTAACTAAATAATCGACTTGAATGCATCAACTAGATTTATAACACGAGGAATGGTTCTCCAAATCGAACTTTGAAGATACGTTTTAAACTTTTCTTTTTATTTTCAGTGTAGTAAATGAATTTGATAATTTTAATAGTAATGCTCATAATTTAATAAATCTCATAGAAGGATAAGTATTTAATATAAATGAAATATATACTTCAAGCCATAAACATTTTGGGTGTTACAAATATTTTTCATAATTTCACAATTATTTATGTGAATTCGTGATTCACACAATTCGCGAAAATTCCTCTGCTGTCGAATTCACGGCTGCCAGACTGTGTCACTCCTATTTCCCTTTTTCCTTTTCACTCACCACTATCACGTGCAAGAACATCCACAATAATAACAACAACAATAACGACAACAACAACAACTATAACAATGACAACAATTGTTACAACAACCGCACAATCAGTTGGCACCCGTTCGACCCGCCTCCCGATCCCCCTGCCCCCTTGCCCCATCCTGCTGCATCGTGCCTTCTGCCTCGTGCCTGCTGCCTGTTGTACTTCCTATAATTTGGCTGCATAAAAATCACTCACTGTGCAACATCGGGTCGCCAAGGCTATTGAAGTTTTATTGGGCACCGCCGGCGCTGTCCGCGTCTCCTCTGCTCCCCATCCCATTCCTCCCCTTACCTCTCTACTTACCCATCCCCCACCCCACCCTCTGCCAACAGTCGTTGCCGAGTTTCCGTTTGACATTTTGTTAACAATTTCGACCACAATGCGTTTTCATTGCAACGAAAATGGGCAGGGGGCTGGGGATGGGGTCGAGGCATGCGTGTGAATGCGAATGAATGCATGAATGAGTGCGACGCTGCAACGGGACCCCGTTGCACGGGAGGGTGGGGGGTTCGCAGGGGCACTGGGGCAAAGTTATTGCCCGAGTGAAATCAAACGACAAATGTCACGAAGCTAATGAATTGAAACGTGCCAAAGATTTGTTCGCTCTGACTGCAGCCGCGGCTCTGCTGCTGCTGATGATGATGATGATGATGATGATGATGATGATGATGGTGTGGCATGATGAAGTGACAGGGTTAGCTGAGCGTGGGCAGCAGGAAAAGTGTTGATAGAATTGGTGTTGATTAGAGAGTGAAAAGTTGTTAGAGCTTGGCCAATGAAGAGATTGCCAACTGGAGCTCTCGAATTGAAGGTTGGCCGCTGCCAGCTGACCAGCTCATTGAAATTTAAAAAACTCATTAACATGTAAAAAGGCGATTCGAGAAAGAAATGTGAACTGAAAGGCCAAAGGGCACCGAATGGTGGAGGCATATTTAAGCACTGAGCCCGCAAAAGTGGCCCGGCTAAATAAATGTTAAGCGCAACGGAGGAGTGTTAAAATATTCACTAAGTTTGTAACTCTTTTTAACGAGGAATCCGGTAGGCGGCCGGGGCGTGGCAACTAAAATAAACACATTTAAAGGGAAACTTTATGCAGAGCCAAACTCATTTGCATGTTAAATATTTTACCAGCGGCTGTTAAGAGGTAGCGAAGGAGCTAAGGGCGAGGCATCAGAGATTCTATTGGGGGGTAAGCCCCCAGCCTGGCACAGGGAAAAGTGTCTTGGAAGTTCACACTTTAAAGCCGAGCGAGAAAACGTGGAAATAGCGACAAAGCGCTGCGAAAATTTTAATTAAAATTTTCGCTTAAGACGGGCGCTTGGTGCGTTCAAATAGGGGCGTTCAGGGGGCGAGTGGGCGTGTCGGGAAATTTCAATTAAATGTGCACATGCCAAAAAATGAGGAACCAACGACCGGCTGTCGGGAGCTGAGAATTGGGAACTGGCAACCAACTACAAGCAACTGAAGCCCAAACCAAAAGCAAAACCAAAACCAAAACAACAACAAATTGAGTGCCGGAACTCGAAAAAGGATCCGAGGAAGTCGAACAACGAGTTTGCGGTTAGCGATATAGATAAACACTTCAAATGACTAAAGGATTTGGGATTTGGTTTTTAAGCTGCTGGAGGCGTGGCACGAAATGGAAATTAAACACAGCGTTAAAGCTAAGCGAAAGTCGAATCGAGACTAGTCATGCTGAAGACCCTAAGCTCAGCCCCCTTGAAGGAGCTCGGGGAGCCACAGCAGTTGATGGAGCTGGGGTTGCAGTCAAACTCGAGTCAACTGTCTGCTTTGCGTGCGCGGGACAACTGTCGCCCATTGCCGTGGGTGGTAGATGTGGTGGCGCGGCGACCCGGCAGCTGGGAGCAGGGAGCTGGGAGCTGGGAGCTGGCAGCTGGCAGCTGACAGCCACTTGACAATGCTCAAGTGTTCCGCTGGCATGTTTAAGATTAAAGCATTGCGCCTTGCAACAAAAGTTGCACTGACAATGGGCGACCAGGCATGCGACGCTTACAAGTGGGTCCCGGCTGGGAAGGATCCACAATGAAAGTGCTTCAAGCATTTCCAAAAGAATGGCAGCGGAATTGCAATGGCATTCTGGAGTGCACTGCAGGAAGGGAGCTTCGCAGCGAGGGCTGCATTGTTGCCACCAATGGGTGCCCACTCGGCATGCAGCATGTGGGTTGGGTGCTTGCGGATGCCTTGTGTCCTTGTCCTTGCTCAACCATCTGGCTGCACCATCGGGGTGTCAAGCCAAGCAGGTCTGCCGTCAGTCACTTTGAAGATTTGCCCATGTGATAAGAGAAACTGAAAGGTTTCCACGGATCAGCACTTGGATGTACACAGGAAAAGCGAATGCATCTTTATATGTACATATATATATAAATTTTAGTTTGTACAAATCTAATTTTCCTTTGACTTAGTCGTAGCTAGTTTAGGTAAGTAAGAAAACCCTAATCGAGTGTGCTTGACTATGAGATACCCTGTTATTTCTCAAATTTTGCTTAATTATATACATGCCAACACAACAACCTACTATGAAAATGTATGCTGAATTGAACTCTTTCAACATGGAACCAATACCACAAGCTTCCTCGGCCAGATATCTGGGCATAACCCACGAGCAACGCCTTGCATCTCGAAAACATTTTGAAAAACCTGCGACAGCCTGCTATCTGAAGAGAGACAAACTACACTGGATGTTGAACCGAAGAAGTAAGCATCCATTACGGTGCAAAATTCAAATCTACCAGCAAATCATTGCGCCAACTTGGAGATACGGCATACAAATATGGGGAATATGGGGCGCTGCTGCCAAATCTAATAGAAGACGATTCCAGACAAGCCAAAATAAAGCTCTACGCCTAAAACCTGGTTGTAACTGGTATGTCAGTAATCTGACTCCGAGATCTGAACATTACCCCTATCGAAGATCAGATCTCTTTCTTCTCTAGTCGCTACAACGATAGACTGACAAACCACCAAAACAGATCTGTACAAGTCCTTGTCAAATCTATCCCCATAAAAAGACTCAAAAAAAAGACACTTTGGTCTACTAGAAATAGAACCTAGAAGAAGAAGAACCAAACATTGTTAAGTGCACTTAACTGAAGCATGTACTTGCTTAGAACCTATATTATTAGTTAAGATAATAAAGATTTAAAAAAAAAGAATTGAACTCAGGTATCACTCGCTACGAAAATTACGTCACCGATTCGGTAGAGCCGAGCACACTGCACAAGTAAAGAAAATACACTGTCGTGTACTTTTTCAACCCCAACATTGCGGAAATTCGAGCAGCTATAACTTTGAAAATGGAATAGATGGTATAATGTTTTTGTGAAAATTTATGAAATAGGCGGAAGAGGGCGTGGCAGACCCCATAAAGCGTATATATTGTTGATCAGGATCAACAGTCGAGTCGCTTGCGTCTGTCCGTCCGGTTTTCTTATTATCGATAACACGTTTTAGTTTTTCGAGCATGTCTGCGACACATTAAAAGATAGACGTATTACATTTACAATACATATATTCAGCTAAAGTATACACAAGTTATTAGGGTATTTTTCATTTTTTAAGATTGAAAGTTGAGCTTCGAAAGATATACGCAGCGAAATGTGATTTTTCCGATTCGCCTGTTGGTTCTCATAAAAAAACATATACACTTTATTCTGCCTGTTACATACACTTCCACATAAACATTATACCCTGTTTACCTATTTTTCATTGGTTTAGGGTATAAAAATCCGTATATATAGTAAAGATATAGCTAGTCTGTGTCAAGTCGTTGTCGTAATAATAATTTGAATTATTTCTTTTGGCGATCCTGGAACTTATTAATAGATGACACTTTGAAACACTTGCTTAACTGCTTTATATTTATCTTCAGCACCCAACTTTGTTTCCAGTCCCCATTTGAGGCGTTAACATTCCGCTTAGCTAAGTCGGAAAAGTTTTTGTTTTTTGCATTAGCAGCTGCCTGCATGCAACTTGGCCAAGTCAGCAGAGTCTGGCCCAATGTCTCGACTCACTCTCACTCTCCCTCTCTCTCTCTCTGTCTCTCTTTCTCTCTTTCTCACTCTCTTATGGTGTTGTATATGGGACTTTACTGCATAATTGATTCTGCAGCCACTGTGCGTGTGTGTTGGCTGTTGGGTGTTGGTCGCTTGATTGTGGCTGTGACTCGAGTTCGTGTTTTTGTCGAAGTTACTTCCCTTGGGCGTGCGTGTGGGTATGAGAGTGTGTTTTGCCACTAAACGTTTTGCTGACAGGCAGTCACTGCATCTGTCCATGTCTCCATCGCCAACTCCCGGCCAGCATTGCATGTCGGCAACTTTGCTTCGATGCCGTCCTGTTAGTCAATCAGTGACTTTTCTTTAGCAACAAATTTTCTAAATGAAAATGCAACATCATTTATCAACATCAAGCAGTAAGCGGCAAGCGGCAAGCGGCAAGCAGCAAGCAGCATGCAGCATGCAGCAAGCGGCAGCACATTGGCCACATCAAGTAGATGCCTGCTGGATGCCAGTCGGACGCCGGTGAAGTGGCTGAAGCTGAAACTAAAGTTGAGCTGCAGCCTGGATGGTCGGCAGTGCATAATGCAGTAGAGTAGAAGCTGCTGAAAAAGTTGAACCGACTCTTGAACACTTTGATGCCACACCTTCGGCCACAGCTCGAGCAAACTCATTAGAAGCCCACAAAGAAGCCAGCTGAAAATCAGAGCTCACTCAAGACTCTTGAAACCCTCTCCCGAGCGGATTTGCATGCACTTCATTAGCCACAGCATTCGCCACGCCCACAAGGCGAATAAGTCTAGCTTGAAGTGTCTATCGCAGGAGTCTCTGGCATTTGCCACATCAATGCCAAAACTGCAAGTTGTCTTGGCCGTCTGTTTGCTTTCGTCTCGCCGGGGTAAGTCAACAGGCCAACAGTCAACAGTTAAAAGCCCGAGGAAATAAATTACAGATGACTTTGTCATGTTGTTCAGTTGTTGGCTCACACTTGGTCAGGTCCAGCTGCCGCCTACTTCAACGCATCTCGCACATTTTGGCTAAATAATTGCAATTTTTATCAGAGAGCACAATAAATGCCTGGCGACCAGTCACTTAGGAGTGTCTGCCATCCCATCATCTAATTTCCCCCTCCCACAGCTTCTTGCCTTCACCCTCCCGCAGCTGCTGATTATCCGCATAGACATCGATGATGTGTTGTCGTTGTGGTTGAGTGTTTTGTTGGCCATGTCCAGGAATGTGCTTTGCTCTGTGGTGTGTTAGTGCTCTCATCTGGCAGCGGGCATTTAATTGGATTTCTGCCCAAATTGTGTTTATTATTGCGGTCTTTATGAGGTGTGAAGGGGCCAATCATGAACAAATTCTACCCAGTTGAGCTCTGGAACCGCTGACCAGAGAGTAATTAAGTTTTTGTACGCCACCCATGCAAGTCGTGCGGTTTGTGGTTTGGCGGTGCGCATTATGCTCTTAATATCTAACTCCTTAAAGCTGCTTTTCGATTGGCGTTCGAAACTTCCTTAAAGGTAACACATATGTTTATACTATACTCTCTCTCTTAGGTAAGCTCGCAGTACATCAATCTGACAACCGAAAAAAGCTCATGTCAATTGCAGGACATAAATCAGAAGAAGCAGCTAGCTAAGAAATGTAAATGCGAACGCTTTGAAAGACACCCGGGCGTGGCCTCCACCTCCCCCATTTGTTTATCTACGTGGGCTGAAGGACGTACCGGGGGTAGCGAGCGCAGCAAATGGTGACAATTTGTGAAGAGTCGGGTGAAAGGAAAAGAAAACGAACTTCAATGGAATCTACGTTGGATTGCAAATAATTTCATGTTCGTGGCACATGTGGAGAAGATGCTTCAGTCTCTCGGCCCTGCTTTTCACTCCTCACTTTTATTTGCCTGACCCACTTAGAGACGACTTGATTGCAGCTTTCAATGCATGCTACTTGAATGGCGTTTTGATAGCGTCTAATGCAGCTATCTGACATCGCGATGCAGTCCACTTAGTTTCAGTTAAGCTCGCCACCCCTCGCCTCTTTCCAGCCTCTCCCCGCACACCGGTGCAGTGCAACAAATACAACAAATACAACAAATACCCCGCAGGCACTTTCACTGCCAGTCGGAATTACATTTCACTTATCTTTGGCAAGTGACTTCACAGCTCTAGCATGCAAATCCGCACAGGCCGCTTAGTCCTTGAGCTGAGAGCAGCTGTGGACTCGACTGGGCCCCTCCGTTCCGTTGTGACCCCCCTTCGGTGTAGAGTCGGGCAGCACTCAGCTGTCATAATGTACTCGGAATATATTTTAGCATCTTCTCGACGCTGTTTCATTTGTGACAAAGTGTCCAGATCCGGATCCGTACAGCTGTCATTCTAGCATATCTCTGAGTTATATATTAAAAACTGCTGCCTCTCGTTTGTGTTTTGGGTTGCTGCTCAGGGTAGAGAAGCACTCGGAATTTATGGCACTGTGATTATTGCTTCACTTGACTACAGATATCTGGATATCTGGCAGACTGGTTGCACATAAATCCCCAGCTCTGGGCTGGGAGCTTTAGAGTTGTTTAAATTTAAGCCGACAACTTCCGTTCGGTCTTCATCTTACCACGTGGCCGTGCATTCATCCAATTAGACGCTTAATTGTCTGACAAGCAAATTGCTTTGTCAATATTTTCACCGAGTCATCTCTCGGTCTCTGTCTCTCTATCTAGCTTTCCCTGTCTCATCCCCCACCCTGTCCGACTGTCTGCCACACGCACTTACTTCTGACAGTTTCAAGCAGCGGACTTTATTACCCAACCCTCCAACCAACTAGGGATACCGAGTCATGAGGTAACCATCAAACAGGCTTTCAAGTTTGACCACAAGTGTTGCTGTTTTTGTTGTTTCTGTTATTATTGATGTTGCCTTGCTCGGAAAGCTGCCCTTTTTCGGGCTGGGTTTCCACGGTGTCTGGGATACGGAGGCAAGACTTGTGTCACTTTTAGACTTCACTTTAAGATGTCAATATTTATAAATGTTTACACGTCCAAAATGGAGCTGCTTGAAATTTTATAATTCGAAATCTGTCTACCTCTCTCTCTATCTCACTCTCTCTGTCCTTTTTGCGCTCTCCCTCTATCTTTTTCCTCCGTCCAATACGAAGGAGTATCTTGAGCTCTTTACTGGATTTAAGGAATGAAAAAGGATCGATTTACATACCTGCTGCGGCATCATTAGATATAATAAATTGTCCATGACATCTATGCTAAACCATTGTAACCCGTTTTTTATGTTCCATGTGCCTCCAGCTACACATTTGAAATTACAAAAGAAACCATAAACAGCAACATTTCACTTCCTTTAAGCCCGGTTCAATAGCCGTAAAAACCGAACATAATTTTCAGGCTTCAACGATTATTTTATGCAAAACGCAATCAAGAGAGAGCAAAGGGCACACATATGCCCGGCAATTCAGTTCAATAAAAGCCAACAAATGCCTCTTGATAAGTGTAAAATTTACAATTCCAATTTTTACAACAGTTGTGCGGGGCCTTTAAACTGCCCCTTATACTACTATCCCACCACCCCTTGCCAAAATAGGACTTAACAATGATATGAAAAAATTGCTTAAGCTTACAAAATGCCCCGTTAAATACTGCGTATTCGTATTTGCAGTTGATGCCCAACAAAGGGACCACAACTCAATTGAAAAATCGGAAAAGTCGGAAAGGGGTTGGCCCGTGGAAATTGTGAAAGTCGCCTAATGGCACAGCTGTTATCCAGAGTATTCAAACATAATTCTCAATTGTCGGAGCTGTTGCTTTTGACGCCCGGCAATCAAGTTAAAAATGGATTTAATTTTGTTTTTTGCACCCCGCATAGACAGGGCGGATCAGCGGATCTTAAGATAGTCGACTTGATTGCGAGCATTGTCGAAGGGGGTTGCTCTGTTCCTCTAATGAAGTCATTAAGGGTAGCTGCCAGCTGAAATTCGGCAGCCGTAAGTTCTCAATGCATATCTACTACCTACTACGTCTAACATGTGTTAGATGTGTGAGAGTGAGTGTGTGTGTGTGTGTGTGTGTGTGCGAGAGTGCGGTTAACTTCGGGCAACTGAGACCTGGAGTCCTTAAATGCTGTTGCTGATGTTGCTGCTGTTGTCGTCGTCGGCAAATGAATAAATTATCAACTATGTGAAGGTACTTACGAGTAGGTTGAGGACTCATGTAGTTGCTGCTGTTGGCTTTTGGAGGGGAGGTAATTGCAGCGCCATGTCGTCTAGGCCATTAGAACCTGGCACTAATGGGGCTTTTGCCTACTACTGTTGGGGCTGGCTGGCCAACTTAAAGTTGGAAGTTGGCAACCAAAAGCCACAGCGACATTAGCGCATAAAAAAGACATGAAAGGCATTCAGTCAATGGTGAGCCAGGTGGCTTTTAAAGGACCCCAGCCCCCCAGCCATCCCCTGTTATGCTGTTTAGGGGTAGAGATGTCCGGGCGGGTACGTGAAGGAAGACAAATCAATGCAGGTGTCACAAATGTCAGACGACAGCTTTGGCCCGCCCGTGAGGATATTAATGTCGCTGACTGAATTGATGATGACGATTGTTGTTTGCTTGTCTGTCGGGATGGCAGAGGGAAGACAGAGGGATGGAGCGGGTGGAGCGGGTGGCCCTGCGCTTAAGCCGATTTGCCATCTTATCACGGAGCACAAGGCGCAAAGCGATTCCGATACCAATCTCTGCCTGAAGCGCCTCATACAGCTTTCATAATGTGCTTTTCTTGCCTGCCTGCCTGCCTGCCTGTCAATTGACAAGCATAATAAATCATGTGTTATGGTATTAATCAACTTGAAGCCTTCTTCTTGCTCCTGACTGTGTAGATGTTGTATGTAGCTGTTGTTGTTGCTGTTGCTGCGGTAATCGCATGACATTTATTGCAGTTACCGTTCTGGCTGCCACTCAAAGAGCCTTCAATTTATACAGGCTTAAACTCAACTGTGACTTTCAAACAAGTCAACCGTGACTTCAAGTGGCCTTTAATTGCGACTTCTTCTTCTTCTTCTTTTCGCCTATTGTCCTGCTGCTCGGCTTGAACTGTTTCTCTAATTGCCATTTGTCGTTCCGCATTCTTGGGGTTACCGTCCCACAGCTCGACTGTCTGGCCGGCACATTAAGAACTTGTAAAGTTAAATTAAGTGTTGCGTCTACTATGCAAAAAATTAAAAGGAAACTGAATCGTGTGTGGCCAGAAAAGTTCTAAAAACTTTTCTTAGCAAAGAGTTTGCGACTTGGACAGGACCTTGGCTGGCTTTGTGAGGTTAGTTGGCAATTCCTTCAGCTCCTAATTGTTTGGGAGTCTGAATAGCGCATCATAAGCCATTTAGTTGTTGGCCTCTAGTATTAATAGGAATAGCTGTAAACTCCATTACATTGTGCTTATGCATTTAATGCACTTTCTACTCTAGTTACCACAAAATTTTAGCCAGCCCTCGGAAAATGGTGGCGTATACTTCTTCCCCAACTACAATTGAATACTTATTATTTAATTTGCTGTTAATGTAATGCAATTAAAGGATTAACTGGGAATGCCATTAGGCTTTATTGTCAGCCAACATACTTAGCGCTAGCGACAGGTTGGAGAAGTAGCGAATAATTCACACGGACTTTCACCTCAACTCTTAGTGAAAGATATCTAGTTTCGGAAAGATCCTGAGAATATCCCTTTGACTGTCAGTACGCACTTCAATTACGTTTCAGAAGTGCTGACAATTGATATATTTTCAATTATTTAAATGACAGGCGACAAATCTTAAGTGCTTGGACAATTTGCCCAAATGCGAAGGCCCGACAAAAAAGGACGAGACCGAAACTATCTCAGCCTTAATGTAATTGCTGTCCCTACTTCGACCACAAACCAACGGAACTGTTTTCCGGGTGGAACTTGTGGGCGGTCAACTGGTGACGTTTAAATAAACCAACGTTGACTTTTTCAACTGCACAAACAAACAAATATCGAATGTTGTATGCATGTAGATTTCTCTTTGCACTTTATTTGGCTTGAAGAAAATACGATTTTATTTTTAGAACAGAACTCCTGCTGCTTCTCTCATGGAACTTGCTTTGCCTTCTGATATCGGCAAAAGTCGCAAATCAAATAAAGTAAATTGAATAAAGACAAACGACACGCCCCTCGTCCAAGTGCATCCTATCCAAGCGGGCGAAACTTCTATGAAACTGGGCGTGGTTCGGCGGCTTGAAATTAGTTGGTAGTTCTCTGCCTTGTACGTCGTACCTAGTGCCCCGTTCCCCGTCCCCCGCACCCGTACCCGTGCCCGAGCCTCGTTCGAGTTGTAAATGCGAAAACAGATATCGAAATCAAAATGTTCGCATAAAAGAATTATCTGTGCTTAAGTTAGATTATCTCTGTCCATAGAATCCAATTGGCAATTGAATGGAAAGATGCAAGAGATTCGATTTGTGGAGTTGCTGCCGAACGTAAAATTTATTTGCCAGGATTGCTTCGTCACTGTTCTACTTAAGGCCCTTACCCCAATCGACATCGACAGCCACTTTGGAGGACTTCTTCAAATTCTTTCTATGTGAGTGCGTCGCAGTTTATTTGTTGTTTTTTATTTTTATTTTTATTATTATTTTACTTGATTTGCTTGGGTCTATGGCAAAAATGTATGAGACAAACATATGTTTAGGGAGTTGGGCCAGTTGAGGGTTAGTCTAATACGAAACAAAAACCAAACTCTGATGCGATTAGAGAATATAACACGTTATCTTTTTTTGCACGTGAAATTGATCAAGGCTTTTATACTTTATTCACATAACTCAACGTAGTCCAAACAGTACCTAATTATCCACAGATAGCGCCTTCCTGATGGGTAGACTTGCTACCTTTGCTGGCGCTTTTCTCTAGCTCACGCAAAAGGACTGTCAGAAGCTCAACTTCACGCTTTACAAAATCTACGGACTTCTCCACATCACGGCGATTAATATGAGCATCAAGATCTATAAATACGATACGAGATCTATAGATTCGATACACGTGCAGGTCGGATATGAAAGATAAACTTACCACGACGCTTGCACAACATGCGGTAAATTATTTGAATGCCATCTAGCGCACGATCCTTGTCCAAATCATTGTGGCTGATCGTGTCCTTGCAAAGGCTGAGAGTCTTCTCCCACTTCAGACCCAAAGCACGCGATTGGTTGTAGGACCGCTCAAGCTTAGCAAGATCATTCTTTAATCCTAGTACAGTTAAGGCCGCCTCACTGGTGATCTTCACCATGCTCAGTCGCATGTCCTCGATCTCTTGCAGCTTTTTATTCTCGAGCTCATTGATCTCAACCTGAGCCAGCACTGCGTATAGAGTTTAACCGAGATATATACATATATGCGTGAGCGTTTCCAATGGACTCACTTAATGCATCGCAACGATCCAAGCAATCTTTGGGCGAAACATAAATGTCGGATTTCTCTACAACATCATCCAGAACCTTCTCGTACGGCTGGAACTCGCGCACAGTCTGCTTAAGATCATTTCGAAAGGTATTTAGAACGCCGATCGATCGCTTGAACTCATCAATGCCTCGGGTCAGTTCATCATGCAATGCCTCTTCTTGGCGGATAATTTTCTCGGCGCTCCGCTTCTTGTCCGCACAGTCCTTAATAAATCCATTTACCTCAATGAAACGCTTCCGCAAGCGCTCCTGCATCCGGTACATCTGAGCAATCCGCTGGTGGTTAAGATCCGTTTGGCGCTGGGCATCCTCCAACAGCTGTCGCTGCAGCACCACCATGGCTTCGTGCTCCCGAGCATTAGCTATGTAGAGCATCTCAATGGAGTCTCCCGCCGAGTCCCAATTAGGCGGTTTTCTGCCATTGGCCAATGATTGGACAATTTAGTGATAATTAGCCTTCTTAAGGCCAGGTCTTAACTTACACGAAGAAACGCTCCTGCTGGCGAGAGATTAAGTACTCGCCCACCGCCTCCTCGGGATTCATGTCCAGGTTTCCGATGACATCGGTTTTTTTGGTGGGCTTATGGCGCGGCATTTTGCTGGATTTTCTTTCGCTCTTCTTTAAAATATATAGACTTATATCCTTAACGTTGTGTTATCGACTAACCGTAACTAAGTTTGAACAATATGAGCTATCGGATATCATTTGACAAGGAACTCAAGGAATACTTTTATAAAAGGGGAAGATCATATTATGATACTCTCACAATATTTCGAATTGATTCATGATCTAATCTTTCAGTCAGTCTGTCCGTCCGTTATAATGCGGATTTTTGTAAGAAATCGTTTGATCTCAACAAATAGAGTGAAAGACTTAAAATTTATTATGAAGCTTCTGCTATACCACACTGTTATAATTATTCTTCATATTTCAGTTGTGTTCGGAATACATTATACTTGTAAAACATGTCCCAAAAATAATGTTATGTGTATGTATATGTGCACCTGCGAGATAGCATCAAAATTAAAAAAAAAAAGTGCAAAGGATTAAGCCAGTGTCCAAATCGATCCAAAACATCCCAATTTGAAATTGGGATGAGATTTACCTTGCAGCAATTCACAATTCAGTCCTTACAAATTTCTGTGGCCTAATAAATAATAATTATAATATACTGGGAAATTGAGTATTTCTAATAAAATATATTGAATAAATATATATTAAATAAAACGAAATACTCAATCATAATACAATATTTTATAGCAATGATAATTAGGATACTTTTAAGCCCTGAACCCATTGAAATGTGTGTTTTCGATATTCAATAACTCCATACGGAATCTTGTTCTCAATGACACGTTTTAGTTTTTCTTGTACATCTTAAAAGCTCGTGATCTCATACTTAAATATATAAATTAATTTCAAGGACACAAATATTTTAAATACGTCAGGTTTCTTACCTGTTGATACAGTAATTAAAATACAATTTTAGTAAGTATGAAAGTTGTTGTAATGAATGGTGCCTAAACGGTTTATTTTATATAAATTACTTAACAATTAGCTGGGAAAGCTCTTCGAACCCTTCAATGAAAGTCGAAACCGCTTAGCAGACAGCTTAACAGAGCTCAAACATTTTACCCGCTGTTGATGCAGTCGTTTAACTGAATCAATGGCAGCACTGTTAACTGTAGACTGTTACGAGTTGCCCAGTTACAAGCCTCTCAACAAAGAATGTTTAAAACAATTGTTTCCCCGACAACGAAAGTGTTTATTATATTGTTACATGTTTACTTTAGTTGGCGTTGTTCAAGTGTTTGTTCCTCATTCGTTTATTATTATTCATTTAAACATTTGCTGAGTTACATTAGTTTTTGTTTCTTTTGTTCTGTACTTTAATTGTTATTTGAGTTGCGTTTTAAAAACGCCTTTAATTAGAAAACTTTCGGAATGCCGCGTACAAAGCCGACGAAAAGACTCGATGTCCTGGGTAGTCTGGATTTGCAGCCGGAGGAGGCAGTTGCCGACTACTTGATATCAAAGCAACATGAGCAGTACTTCATGTAAGTGCTATCGCAAATATAATCATATTTGAGCCGCTCTTAGCCTAAGTTCTCGGCCAGCAAGCCTGCAAATCCAGACACTGCTGGAGACTCCATCGAACTTCTTTACATACATAACACCCGGGAGCATGAACAAATGCTCAAGTTGCAGCAAGAAATGCTGGTCAACTCCAAGCGTCAGTCGGAAGTTAATGAGTTGCGAGTGAAACAGATGTGCACGACGCAGGAGGAGCTGAGGCAGCGCTTTATTGATGTGAACAGCTTCATCAAGGACTGTGTGGACAAGAAGCGAATCGCAGAGAAGGCCATCGCCGATGAAAGTGTGCTGCACGAAGAACTTAGCAAAGACATCAAAAAGCTCAAGACTTCCATTAGCGAGCTAACGACCTTTCGGGAAGCACTCAAAGGAACCGTGGACGAGATGCAGCCCTATGAGAAGGTACTCCAGGATGTTGTGCATGTCTCGGATATATTTGTCTCCCCAAAGGACTGCATGGATCGCTGCGATGCACTCAGTAAGCTCAGTAAGAGTGTTCGCGAATACTATTCCCACTTATAATTGTCCATTTAGTGCTGGCCCAAGTGGAGATCAATAATCTAGAGAATACGAAGTTACAGGAGATCGAGGATATGCGTCAGCTAATGGTTAAGATCACAAACGAGGCAGCCCTCACCGTGCTTGGCCTTAAGAACGATCTCTCTAAGCTAGAACGATCCTACAACGAATCCCGGGCTATGTGCTTAAAGTGGGAGAAGATTCTGTCGGTGACAAAGGACGTCATAACTTCCAGTCATTTAGAAAAGCAGCGGAACAAAGATGCGATTGTTGCTTTATACACTCTTCTTTGTCGTCGACGCGGTAAGTTCTGTCTTTACAAATACCTTATAAATGATTTAATGATATACAATAACAAATTTTACTCCCAAAAATACAGATCTGCATGTAGATCTACGGCGCAACAATATGGAGGCTCAATTAGACTTTATCAAGTCTGAGCTTGAGATATTGCAAGAACTGTTGAGAGAGTTCGATGTTGAAAACGCATCAAAACGCACATCGCTTAACACGGAAAATATAGAGGCTACCTGCTAGCTGGGCTATTAAATTGAACGTATTCGATTTTATACACATATTTAATTAATAAATAAATATAAAACACATGAAAGGGCTTTTATTTACCAGAAATTATAATTATATTGTGATTATGTTTGGCTCGATTTTGAGTTAAAAGGTTTTCGAAGCTACTTTTCGTCTTTACATTTGTATTACTGTCCGCCATTTATACAGGTATGTAAATTTTATTTATTAATTTACTGCTTCTCTTACATTAAGCACTCTCCTTACTTTAGCTCTTAAACGTTATTAATACTGTTTGTTGATGTCACTTTCTAATTGCTTTTACCTCATAAATCTTGCCCCACTCACTGGGTTTTCTTTCCGAACGGTTAAAACTCCGATTCTGAGTCCGGGTCCGAGTCAGACCTTTGAAGCGCCTTCTGCATCTGCTGTTGCCATAAGTCACACAATTGTCGGACACTCAAGACAAATGTGACGCTGCATTGGCCGTTAGTTGATTTAATTAGAAAACTGGAGACAAGTGCAGATGGAGAAGGAGACGGAAAGACTGGAGAACTCGCCTCTATCCGCAGTGAACCGGGAGTGCAGTTAACGGCCTGTCGCATCAATTGCACATTACGGAGTGCCCAAAGTTCGCTTGACGGCTTTTTAATTACGTCAGTCGAGGAATGTCCCCAGTTTGTACCCCCTAGTGCTCCCCTCTATTGGACCCCTACCTTGCTCCCAATTAGCAGAACGGCTGACAATAGCTAACAAAAAAAAGTATTGTCAATTGGTCGACTTGACACTCGGCGGCAGCATGTTGAAAAACTTTTTTAATTACCACCGAAAAAGGGACGTTTTCAATTATTCATCGCCAGGACTTCGTTCCGCTGTTTAACCTGTCGACCACTTGACATTGTGGCACAATCCCAAGAACGAAAAAAAATCAGTGAGGCTTTTAAATACCGTTGAGGCTACGTTAAGCAACGCTTCTGACCTGATTGAAGAGGGATTGCATGATCATATATGTCACGAATTAGTGAACTATAGAGTTTTGGAGTTTTAAATATTATTTGATTTCCATTTCCAAATTGTAGGTTTGAAGCGAGCATTAATAATTTCTTAAAAATAATATTACTAAATCAAAAATTTGCATTAACGAAAACTTAATTTTGGATACTAATATTTTGTGTTGTCAGGAATTTGTTATTTTATACGTTATTTAGTTTATGGTACTATACGAGTACCCTGTAACAGGGTATTATTTAATTTTCATATAATATAGTTGTATTGTATTTGTTGTAATATTTTGAAATGAATAATTTTATTGTTTGACAATTAGACTGTATTTTAATATTGTGTTAAATGTAGAAAATAACGTTTTATTTTGAAAATATATATTAAATTTTACCAAAATCCAAATCGAATGATTTTTATTCAACTGAAGCAATTTGAAAAATTGTCCCATTGCAACTAGCTGACAAATTGAAAGCCCAAAATAAATTTTAAATCTCGAACTCTTTCGGCTGACGCAGGGGTACGGAGAATTTGACATTTTTATGCCTTGTCGTTGTTTTGTCCGTGTTTTGATTCCCATTTCTGAAGACATTTCCGCCCGATGGAGCTCAATAGGTGTTAGAACTCAGCCGCTGCTGTTGATATATAGACGAGTCTGGAGTACATGAAAACATTTTAATTAATGCTGACAGCTGAAAAGTCGCGGTTGCTTTTGTTGTGTAAATTTCTCGACGGCTTCAATGCCCTCTCGTCAAGGCATTGGGCTCGATAATTATTATTGGATTTCCTTTGGCATTTACTACTGGTTTCTTTTTCACTACGCTGCGGCTTGTGTTTTCTTCTTTGCTTCTTTTCCCTTTTCTATTGAGCAACACGTCAACAAATTAATCCGCTTAGCCCCGCATTTTTACCTTATTGAGTGGGTGCTCCCGCTGAGTCTGCCAGGCGAGACAATTGCCAGACACCGAACCCATAGCCCAGTCGCATGGCCAGACAGTTAAGCTTTAATCCTTAATAGTTGGCTCATGTCTAGTCGAGGAGGAGGAGATTCAGGTTAGTATTTCCTAGGGTTTCCCTTTGCCTGTTGCCGGGTGTCAAGGTGAATGATTGAGTCACTGGAGAATGTCCCATAGAGCAACTCAGTTAATTAATGGTTTTTATTGTTGCAGTGCTGCGCATAACTTGGGTGTGATAAGCGACAGGTTTTGGGTATAATTTTGTATGTCTTCCCAAAATATGAATAAAATCTAAATGTTTCAGTAGACTTAAAATCCCTATTGCTTCTAAGAAACTTTTAATATCTGTGATTAACAACATAAACATAAGCTGTTAGATTAGTTTTTGTAATGGTAAATACTATAGCGGCAATTATGAGGTTTCACTGTGCAGCTGGATATAAGGTAAAGGTTTGCAAGGAATGCAAAAGTTTATGCGAATGACTCGACTGGTAATATTAAATGAATAATTGTAATCCCTTCAAACTATTCGGTTTATACGATTGATGGAATGGCTTCTCATCTCAACATGTAATTTTCAACAGCTGATAAAGATTGCGGTAATCGTCACGCTTGAAACAAATCTAAGATGTTCATTTCTGATATTGCAGGAAAAAACAAATACGCAGTCAAATTGATAGGAGTATAAATTCTGTTTTTAATTTAATTATCTAATGTATACGACATAGGATATTGGGAGTTGGGAGTAGATTCTGTTAATCAACTTGCGTGAGCCGGAGTTTACTATGAAACCGAAATATAAATAAATTTAATTATTTCAAATGATGATCAGCCATTACCAAAACATTTATAATATATATTACGAAATTGCATTGGATTGCATTTCATCTAACTCTAAACAGAATATTAACATATATTAAGAGAGAGAAACAACTTTCTATCTATCAAGTATCTCGGATATTAATCGCATAATTCACATAATGCAGATATTTATTGGATTGCTTTTATCTGAGAGAAATGCACAAACTGAATGCTAATAATGTCGATTAAAGCAACTTATATAACATTGTGGTCACAATTTAAAGACTTAAAAGATAAAACTGAGTGGAATTCAAGGAATATGTTTGATTTCAAAAGCCAAGGAAGTCCAGGAAATGGCTTCGTCCTGTCATTTGGTTGGCAGCAAGAACAACGTTTGCCTGCCGGCCAATGCACTCCCTTGGTGCAGCAGCAGCAACAACAATTTTCACTGTAATAACAATATATAACATACAAATTTGAATAACAAATTAACTGCCACACTCACACACTCATGTACTGTGACATCTCAGGCTATGTGTGTGTGTGTGTATGTGTGTGGCGAAATTGGCATTCAGTGCGTCGGGCAGGCAGTCAGTCAACTAGTCGGGGCTTCGACTTGCTGGCACGACATAATTGAATGGCTGCAGGACACACACGACAAAGCAGCGCAGGAGCAGCAGCCGCAAAATATTTGCTTATGTCGCTGCCTGGCAAAAGGCAGACACAGCAACGGCAGCAGGAGCGGCCACAGGGCGACCACGAACCACCACGGGCCACCGAACCGTCCAACTGTCCAACCATCCGACCTCCCGATCACCGTTCAACATCCATCGACCAATGCGACTTGCAGCAACGGCCACGTCTACGTCAACGTCAACGTCAACGTTGCATAAATCAACACAACGATGGCAACTGCCACGGCAACTGCAACTGCAACTGCTGCCAATTTCATAGCAGTCACTCTCTGGCCAAAGTTGATTGAATATTTCAAACTATGCATCTTTAATAACGCGCAGCAGCAGCAACAGCAACAGCAACGCCTCCGGATATTTGTGGGCGCCAATGCAAATGCAAAAGAGCAGCAACTGCTGCAGTGAGACTTACTTAAAGGTGCCTTTCAGGTCCACTCCATCTAGGCGCGTCTGGGAACTCGCTGGGCTTGCATCCGAGACATCTTCTAAACAAGTGCCCGATTGCAAGCGTTGCTCCTTTTTTGCCTACTAAAGGCTGCTGCCTACGGCCGGAGCATTGAGCAGCATCTAATTGAATCTGACCGCATCAGGCAGAAGTTTGTCGTCTTTTGCGACATTTTTGTTTGGGGTTTTGGCTTAGCAGGCATTTCTCTCGAACTTTGTGTTTGTTTAGTTGACCGCAGTCAAAAATAGCTTTGAAAAAGTTTCGGCTACGAAGCTCTCGACTTGGTTGACACTGGCTGATGCGTCCGTCCGGCCATAAGATTCGTCGGCATCTTTGTCAAAGTCAAAAGTTTGCCATAGTTCAAGTTAATGTTGTGTGACTTTTGTACTTTTGGCCACTGCTGTCAGCCAATGAACCATGTTTGATGCCATCAATGATGCTCCGACAATGTATTGGCAAAAAGTTTTAATAACTTGGCCAATTGCCTGCATGAATTCTAAAGTTGGCTAATGTAAACTTTCGAATAGCCACTGCTTCCAAATGTACCTGGCGAGAAGCGTATTTTGCACCACGTATCATGTGAAGATTTGGTCACTGAGAATGCTGAAAAGCGCAATCAACTGGCCTCCTAATCCCATATCTCTTAATTTTTGTGCTCCTTTTTGGGGGAAGAGCCGAAGAGAAGAGAGCAGGAGGAAGTGCAACACATTTTATAGCCATAGACAACATCCGCTTAATTAAAATTCTGTATTAAAATTAACTACTGCGGCGGCTAATGCTAAATAATTCGTAGCACTGCACGCGTCGTATACGCAACGTGGCAAATCTCTGGCCAAAAGTTGCACTGCGGCAACCTAAGCCAGATACTCGGAGAGCGAAGCAAATCAGCTTAATGCGGCTCAGCTCTGCCAACCTGGCTGGCAGTTCGTCTCCAGCTCGTCCTTCGTCCATTTGGCCCCTCGGGGCAGGTGAGTGAGCAACAAAAAACTCGCCCTGCTCACAATGCGAAAATTTAATTTAGCTTTTGCTTTTTTCGCCGTTAACCCATGAATAGGTTGCTGCAGCACACAACAATTCCCTCGCAACATGAGACGCATTACCCATACGCAGTGTTATCCGCCTTAGTATTTCGCCTGGCCTCTGGCGCATGGACAGGAGTGTTTGAGTGTGTGCCAAGCCACAGGAGATTAATTTCGTGTCTCTGCGTTCTCCTCACAATAGAACAGCAGACAACAATAGGACAAACGACACAACACGCCCAAATCCCATAGCGGGGCAGGGTCAAAAGCGTCGCATTAAAGCCAATAGTTCTTCACGAATGCCACGCCCATTTAAACAATTATCGAATGGCTTCTTTAAAATGACAATTTATTTTAACATTTTCTTTACTGCAGCTTTTTCGTACGCGCCTAATCCTCGCTCGTGCTCCTGATAGAACCCTCGTGGATAATCCTGGCAGATATCACACTTCGCCACAGCAGGTGTCCATTAAATCGCAATTAGTCGCACGTCTGTTTAGTGGCTGCTTTGATTACAGCTGGCGTGTGGGCGTGGCATAGGCTCAATCAAATTTACACGCTTTCCAATATTATAAACACGCACAAGGGACCCCACCCATAGAGGATGAGCTCCCGCTGTGGTTGTGGCTGCTCCTACTGCTGCTGATGCTGATGTTGATGTTGATGTTGATGACATCCTGGTGACACTTTAGTGCGCCGTAACCTCAGGCTCCTTCCCGACTTTGATGTGGGCAACTGTATGGAGGGGGCGGTCTCCACGGACAAAAGGTGTGTCCAGAGGCCTGCTAGCTGTGCATAATTGCCCAATAGCTGACCAAAATCTCAGCTGACTGCCTGCTGGTACCAGAGCGTTAAGTGGCTTATTGCCTAGCAGCCAAGCCTGTGGCTTGTGGGCACATAATTAGAATGATACCCCTTAGGTACTTGCCTCGTATGAGGTAGCTACAGGGATTAGCAGAGACTCACATTTAGAAAGAGAAGCTCTCATCGTTAACTCACAATTATGTACATGCTGATTGTTGTAAATTTCGGAGTTTGCTACTGATCTATGATGGATTAACAGGTTTATATGTTTTGCAAGGGTACATTCTTTTATGTTAAACGAAGACACATTCACGATGACGAATTTCGTAACTAATCCTCATTAATCTTATCGATTACTCTTCGTTTTAAATAATCTACAATCTGTCCATTTTATCTGTAAGATTTTTAGACTTTAGTACCATAATTCGACTCGACCTCCCCTTAAAAGTTGATGTCGTGAACCCCAAGCAATATTTTTGCAAAACTTTCGCCACACTTCAACCAACTGCAGAAAAGTTGAGACCCCTCTTTTAAAAATTAGGCAAAAAAGTTTGTGCGCTGGATCATAAATTTATGATATTCGGCATAGCCATAAGTTTCCAATTTGCAAGTGAGGCGCATCGCATAGAGTCTGCCCACAAAGCACAAATCGAAAAACTCATTACGGTAATTAAGCATTATTCCAATGAGAGAGGGGCGTAATGGTTCTGTAGACAAAATGGTTGCCGGACAAGCAACGGCGCCAGCGGCTTGTTGCAGGACATTTTGTACGAGAAGTATTCCAATTGATTTTCGACCAAAAGTCTACCAAAAGTTGGCTAATGAGCCTCGCTCTCATTTAGGGCAATTGGATGGATCAGAGCAGAGATGTGGTTTGCAATACATCGAGAATGTTCAAAAAGCTCTCATGGTTTTCATTGAGTGGGTCACGCTATAGATATATGTATATGTATGAGTATATGTATGTGGTTGCGGTCAGAGGGGTGGACAACAAACCACTTTATCAATTGTTGCTGGTTATGACAATTGGATTATTATTATGAGTTAACATCGATAAAAATTGCATTTAAATTCGTTCGCTTACTTTTATCATGTTAATAAAAATGTCCCATTATTGTTCATTATCGTTGGGGCTGTGCCTTAATTTATTTGAAAACTAAAGTGACATTTACAGGCAATTATTTAACGGTTTAATTGCATGACAGGCCATTGAACTGTAAATGGGGAAATTCGACACAGTGCACAAGAGCCAATCGCCTACAAACACAGTTAATAAGTGCGTATATATATATATAAAAGCATATACTTGGCGATTGTAGCTCAGCCAAATCAAATATATATACTAGTATATATACATATATTAATATGTATACACAATCGCAAAGCTGCTCTTGAAGCTGCGCTTCTTTCTCATAGCTGCCAGCTACGGCGCGCTCAGCTTTTGTTTGCCAGCACCCTTCAATAGCCGCCATTATGTTGTTAATATCTGCGCATGCAGCAGACTGAGCGACCGCAGCCACGCCCCCCGCCCATCGCTTTCACATAGTTGGCCTTTGTTCGGAGTGGCGTAGTGGCAACCGCATTGAAATTAACTTTAGTGCCATTTAAAGTTATGCGCTTCATAAATTGCAAAAACAGTTTCAATTAAAATGCGGCCATCATAAAAAGGAAATGCTGTCGACTGCCACAGCTCCTGCAAATGCGTTCTGCTCATTGTTGCAGTTGTTGTTGCTTCCAGATAGAAAACAAAAGGCAACAGCATCGGTTGCCGCTCAAAGCCCTGGCCAATAAGCCAGCAGAGCAGAGGCGCCGTCAACTCACATAGCCAAAGGGGGTCGACTTAAGCTCCGCATTTACTGCTGCAACTGCAACTGCAACTGTTGCCTGCTTCAGCCACTTCAATACACGTCTGAAAACCCCGTCCCCGTTTGTGGACTGCCCCTGGCATCTTTTGTCCGCCCTGCGCATATTTGGTTCACTTGTGTCCGTCATGGTCCATCATTATAATTTGTATGCAAGGCATTTAATTGCAAACTTGCTTTAATTATTATTGAACTACATTTACAATGAAAATGCGTTTGCTGCGTAGCGTTAACTTTCTGCAGCACCTTTTATCTAGCCGTAACCAACTTTGAGGAAACCCCCCGCTCCTCTCGCCTACTTATCGCTGCTTCCCAAGTAAATCAAAGCGCCAGCGGCGACGCGTGCAATTTTTGATTTCCGCTTTTCGGTTTTTCGCCCACATTTCCCGCTTATCGGCCATGAAATTGTGAGCAAGGATATTTCTTATCGGTCTCTTGTTCTACCGGCTGCCGTGTTACTGTTGTTGTTGTTGTTGCTCGAGGCACTTGTTAACTCATCCTTGTTTAAGATTCGCGCAATTTATTGAATTTTTCTTTGGGACAGCACATTAAATGGGAAAACTTTTCATAGATTTGGGTAAGAGTGCGGAGACATATAAAAACAAATATATCTTAACATTTACTTACTTATACTAGCATTTCAACCTTCTGTACATATGCACAATACGAGAATAAATTCCACTTTATTATGTGCTTATATTAAATATATTTAGATTTAAATACTTTATAAGGTTAAAAACAACTTGATTATTGGTTCAATTATTGTGCCATTCTTTTATAATACCATGCAAAGGCAGAACAAGCCGGAATAAGCACTTCCCAACTTTCTATCAAGACTGTGACATAATTACAGACTGTACTTCGGCTAACACCGTCATTTAGTTAAAGCCATAATTGGCGCTAGAACAATAATTGTGAAATTTTAATCCATATTGTGAAAAGCGGAAATAAACTCAAAATGATTTACTGATAAATCTATGTTAATGGTATGTAATTGAGTTGATTATGTATACGGATAGAATTTTTAGTTTAAGCTTATCAAATATATGGTTTGTCTAATTGGATTTGAGAAGTCAAAAAGGAACTTATACAACAAGAACCCGGATTCGAGTCCCAGGCTAGTGTATGGTTGCTGTGTTTTCCCCTCTAGCCAAGGCCTAAATATTAGTGTTCAATCATTCATTATTTCCATAAAGACAAATACATTTTTCTAAACTAATGCATTAAGGATGACCTTACAAATTTTAAAAATTAAAAAAAAAAGGAATTTAAATAGTAACTAGCAGCGGCGTGTACGTTTGTTGGTAACGGCATGCATACATATGTGCATGAGCGTTAGTATAGTTTTTAACGCGGGGTTCAATTTCGGCATGTATTTTTATATCTTTAACCCACTAAAAATGGGTAAACAGAGAATGTTTTGTGAAATGTATGTAATAAGTAGAAGGAGGCGTGGCCTACCCCATAAAGTATATATATGTTTTATCAGGATCAGCGGGCGAGTTGACTGAATTCCGTCTGTCTGTTCAACTACAAAACCAGAGATTTGAAATTGAATACTTCGGATTTTGGATACCTCCCCCGTTTCCGAGTTATTTGGGATCAAAAATTATTTTTCATTTTTAAAGACAGAAAGTTGCGCTAAAATTATACTCAAAAATGTGTCATTAACGGATAAGAAAAGATTCATTAAGATCAGATCAGTAACAAAAAATGTATATATATTAAAGCGAGAGAGTATCGAGAGGGCAGAGCCGACTCTAAAGTTTTATCAGCACTGCGAGTGGATGCCTTATTTTAGTCGGTAATGACCATTTGCTTGTGTGTGTGTGTGTATGTTGCGTACGTTAGTTTTGAGGCGAGTTCAACCTGACATGCTTGTGTATGCTTATGTTCCTGTGTATGTATTTGTGTAAGAAAAGAAGAAAGCAAGTTTCTTTTGGTTGAGTACGTTAGACTAGAGTTTTTCTTACTTGTCAAGTATTCTTTCATACTTTAAGGCGTACATATACTTTATTTTGATCCCATTTCGGATCACACACTATTGAAAAGTTAGATAAATGTAATAACATGAAAAATCTATCTATCAATATATTTTTCAAAAGAATAAGATAAAGATTTCCTTTATATTTTGCATTAAGTATTATTTACCCCTTTTAAGCCATATGCTTCGTGTTCAGGCTGTAGTTTTTTCCAGGGTATAGAAGAAATAATCATTTTGTTACGTCGAGTTCATTGTTTGATTCACATGTAATTTGTACAAATCTAATACATGCGAAAGCTGTTGCATAACCCATTTGTATAGTCTCACTTAAACTCTTATTCTATCGATATAATTCATAATCTGTTTAATATACATAATTAGATACAAAATTGAAGGAATTGCCAATGAGCGAAGGGTATTTGCTAGTCGTCCTTTGGTATAAATTCGTTCTTCCTTATAATATACGCTTGGAAAAAAATGGTAAAAATTAAATTTACAGTTAATCAGACATGGCCACAAATGCGCTATAAGCAAACAGCAAACAGAATAAAAAGGAATCTGGCTAACGATGTGGACAGTCGGGCAGGAGCTGCGCTTGGCAGGAGGGAGAGGGGTAGGCGGTAGGCGGTAGGGGGTAGGGGCAGGATTTTATAGATAGGAGCATTGGATTCCTTTTACGGCGCAGCTGCAGGCTGCCATATTCATTGCCACAATCCCCCCCAACTCATACATTGAAAGTCATAATTGTTGAATTTGCAATGGAGGCTGCCTATAAAATAAATCAAGGATAATGCTACGCGGAATTAAAAATTAAACGAACTGCGCCATTTACTTTTGCACACGGCATCGATCCTGGAGCTGTTGGAAAGTATGCGGGCAGACTCATATTGCACATATCCTTGTATACTATGTGTGTGTGTGAGTGGGTGTGTGCACATTGCCGATTTTTATAGACGATTTTTATTGCGCATTTCCATTGATGTTGAAATTTTCGCCAATTCTTTTATTTCTGCTCCCTCAACATTTTTTCCATTCCGCGCTGATTTTATTTGAATGAAAATTGGCGAATTGTATGATAGACGTTGGTGAGGGCGTGCCAATAGGGGCGTGGCGCAGCGTATGCGTAATATTTCACAGACTGAGATCCAAAATTCTGGCGTCCTCTGGCTGAGTGCATCAAGAGGACCGGCGGGTGGTGCAGGACGCAAGGCGTGGGAGCTGCGGGAGCTGCGGGAGCCGCGGGGATGAGCATTTGCTCGGATGCGCATCTGTTCAAGTGGCTGATTATATTTAAGCTGGTGGATTGAGGAGCTTACGGATGAGGATGGGATAAAGTATGCACTGCGATGGACGAGCAGTGAGGACACAACTTAGTTGTTCATATATTCGAAAGAAACTTACACCTAACCGTTTCTCTAAGCTGAAGTCGAATCGATATCAAATCGAACAAGGACTCGCAATAAGCTGCCACAGCTTCGCCTCCTCACACACGATATTCAAAAGTTGTGAATGGCCATTTGCAACGCGCTGCCCGCATCTCAATTTATAAGGCAGCAAATTTGTGGCAAAGACAAATTTGTCAAAGCAAGCACCCAAATGTAAGCAAACAAATAAGTTAAAGGACACACAGGAACCCCTCGCTCACAGAGGTCCTAGTGGCTACCCCTCACAGCCCTCACCATCCCCTCAAGGTCCTTTCCAGTTCTCATCGTTCGCCTGTATCATTTATGCCAAATGACCCTCATTATTTTGTCTTATTACCAAAATAAATTGAGTTGGGCTCAAAAATTGTGTTTCTCAAGGGGGGATAGTGCGGGCTCCTGGAGCTCATATGGGCGGCCATTAAAGACTCCAGCGGAAGTGTGGCCAAAATTAAATATTAAGCTGAAATTGAAACAAAATTGAATTTACCTGAGTGGGAGTGCCTCATCGGGCTCCATTGTACGTTCGTCAAAGCAACTGTCAAAAAGACGCTCCCGCAGCAATGCCACGCCCCATCCACGACCACGCCCGCGCTTTAATTGCTGCTGTCTTTGTAAAGTAGCAGAAATGCTAAATCAAATATTGACAGAAGTAAGTAATATTTCTGAGGACTCTGGAGTGGAGCTGCTTGTAAGCAAATTCGATTAGGCGCCACGCCTCGAGGCCGGCGAAAAGGCCTTGTGCGGAATTGAATTAAAAATGCATCATCAAAAGGACGAAGATTTGATTAATGGAGCCTACGAGCGGACAGCACAAATGAAATGAAAAGTGTCTTGGAAAAAGGTCCTCGAAATAAATGGCTTGGCAGGCAAGTCCGACCGGATGGGACAACTAATCATAAAATGTACGCCAACTTCTCATTGGGCAGCATCCCGAGCAACCAGCAACCAGTGTTGGCTAATGAAGCCATTCCAAGAACAGTCTAAACTTTCAGAAACTTGAGCATGTTTCATCTTGTGGAAGCGGGAAAAAGGAAAGATAGCGACGACACCTCGTAAAAATGAACAGCCATATGGTAAGGTAACAAAATATAACAAGCCCTCGTAACGGGTTCTCTGAATTGCTACCCCTAGCGACACATTACCGTTACTATTACCCATCGTCCTGTCGTCGTTCCTGGATGGCAGGAGGCGTGCTGCTCAGCCGTAAAAAAATATACGAAAAAATATATATTTCAATTAGTTGAGTTTTATTTTTTCAGTGTTTGACTCGAAATGCGACCATAAAATGTCTCTGGAGTGGTTTCTATTTCCCTCGTAAATTATGCCAAGGCGATCGTAAATAATTTAGACTTGTTATAGGTTATTTTTTATATCATGACAAGCAGATGTTCCCGTTAAGTTGCAATGCTCATAAAAACCGAATGAGCGAATGAAGCAAGAGTTTGGTAGAAACAAAAGTAGAGGCGAGCTAGAAATGGAAAATTGCAGAGAAATACGCATTAGATAGGAAAAAAAAAAAAACAAATAAAACTATTCAAATCACATTCTATATCGAATTTTCCAGTACATTAGATGAATTATAAGCCCATTTGTTATGCCCAGACTTATTTTGATGCTGCCTTCCTCTGGCACACCGACTAAATCCGTCAAAGCAATGCAAATAAAATCAAATCGAATTATAATTCGGGCATCTGCCGGACAAACTAATGCAGATGTGTGTGTATACCACATGTATACAATATACCCTGGCAACGGACATCCAAAAACCTGTGCAGGTTGAAGCAAGCTTCATTCTGTGTGCATCGAAAATTCACAGCAAATAAATTCAATTTGTGCGTTTAGAGAAAAAAATCCGAGTTCAAACTCAATCAATCGAGCGACTGACAACATTTTGATATGCCCAAAACAAATTGAATTTGCCGCAAGCCGAAAAGCGACATAGTTGTCCCTACTTCCCCTGTCCCCTCCTGACCCTTCCTTACCTTTCAGACCCTCTTTATAAATCTCGGTGCTTCAATGTCTGGGCAGGGGGTTCGGCCACAAAGTTCCGTTGGCTTAGCCAATTGTATGCAAAATTGACTGAGAAATTGAAAAGCAAAATATTGCAAGACTCTTTTTATTATTATTGTGTCCTGTTTTGTTTTCGGGCTTTACGCCACTTATATCATTATTTTCGTGATGTTGACTCTGGCTCCACGATGAAAGTAAATAGAAAACACGGCACTAGACCTCATAAAAGAAATAACCCACAGCCACATAAACTTGGGCGTGTCCGACTGTTCAGCCTGCAGCTCGGGGCTGTTACTGTACCCAGCATTGTGGAGCATTTAATGCCCAGTGGCGAATTGGCTTGAGCCGTCTCGAATGCGGAAGTGATCGGTATAACGAAATACTGAAAACTGTGATTTGAATAAATGAGAAAACTACTTATGAGGATGTTTATATACTATTATCATATTATTGTTTCACATTAGTTATTTTATTATAGCTTGATTGTTGTTGATTTTAATTTAACGCTTATTGAGCATTGCATAAAACAAATAAATCGAAGTCAAGTAATTATATAGCTTAGTTCGCTGCCAAAGAGAATGTTTGTCTATAATGGATATAGTTGTAAACTAACTCAAATTGATTTCTTCACACAGGTGGGTGGATACCTTAAGGCTTTACCATTCATTTAATTCAATAACAATCAATGAGCTAGCATTGAGTTGAACAGAACTAACACATTCGCAGTCTTGCATAGAAATTTGAAGGTTGGCCCACTTGTTCCTATTGGGCTGTTCGGCGCTGTTCTCGCCCAAGTGCTTCTTCTGCCTGCAGTAGGCAGTAAGCAGCAGCAAGTAGGCAGTAGGCAGTAGGCAGTTGGCAGTAGGCAATTTCAGTAACGACAGTCAGCAAAATAAAATGATTTCTTTTGGAGGCTGTGCCTTTAGCGTTTGCTAAAGAAGAAATATCATAAAATACGTAACGACGATTTGCCTGCCAACTACACGACCGTTTTTTCTCCTATCTATCCATCTATCTATCTATCTGCCTATCAGCGGAACCACATGCGTGTCCTGTGGCTGCCCCTAGTCCTAGTTCCCGGCCGTGTTCTGGATTCGTTTAATTTTTTGTTTTCTGCTTTCTGTTTTTGCATGCTCAGGCGGTCGTCAGATAGAATTTTAGCTTTGTGTAAAAGTTTTTTCCTAAGCCCCTCCTCCTATGCTCATGCCCAGCGAGGCGCATAAATGCCGTTGACAATGGACGCGGCATGTGGGAACGGGGGAGCAGCCGGGTTGGAGATGCGGAGGAGCAGCATCAGCGACAGTGGCAAAATTCCATCTATCAACAAATCAGCTACCAAATTCTTGTTGACGCGTGTAGCCGTTGACAATGGCGTCCCGCTATCCGCTTCTGCATTCCCAAGTTTCAGTTCCCAGCTCCCAGCTCCCAGCTCCCGAGTCCCAGTTACTCGTCCCCCAGTTCTCCGGATTCCGATTCCTGCTGGTTGTGCAATATCATTGCTTCAGCTCCCCCTCTCGCATGTCCTGTTTCTCGCAAACTGCTGACGCATGCGGCTGGCAAAAAAGACGCGCTAAAACAAAGGCAAAATGGCGATTGGCGAAATCAAATAAAATTGTTAAATTGAATAAAAATTGGCAGCTGAAAAACAGAAAATATTTGCGTATTTAATGCGATTGGCGACCAGCGTACACCGACCATTTGCCACTTAGTTTGTCCAGCTCCCAGGGCTCAGCTGGAGACCAGCTGCTTCTTTAACAAAAAAAAAAAAAATAAATATATTACGTTATTAATACAGTTGTACGGAAACTGTATTTGGAGAATGACCTGGTCTTATTTAGGCTCTGAAAAAATATTCAGACATCAAAATCATACAATTATTAAAGTAAGGAACAAGAAAATAAGAAAAAGCCTAATTGTAAGAAATTTTAATAGAAATGGTAGAAGTAAAATATATAATTTATTTCACTCAGGCACACATTAAAGAACTAATTGAAATGTAACTCTTTTGTTTCGGTGGACTGGGAGACTTATTTACAGCCATAAATATATATTGTAAAAAATAATGTGCATAATTTTGAATTACTTTGATTGGGCAAAAGGAGTCAAAACTTTACCTTATTCAAGCACATTCAAACGTGCTTTTCATTCTGCGTTTCAGGTGTAATTAAATTAAGCTTTCAACTGAAATACCTGGACTCCACGTCAACTTCTGGGCACTCGAAAAGTACTCCCGCCCGGAATCGGCTGCATTGTGCTGCATTTGGAGAAGCCGGTCCCAACCGAGTTCAACACATTTTTTCTCGTGCTCTTGTTGAGCTGCCATATTAAATGCCACAAAAAGACGATGTAGCATTGAAGACGAATCCTAAAGTGAAGTGTAGTTTCTTCTATCTCTGGCCTTCATCAACGCAGCCAAATCGTCAAAAATCGCTCTTATTGCCGCCCAACGAAAGGGTCCTTGGCAAGGACCGATGGGGCGGATAAAAAGGGAGAGTTGAGAAACTTAATTTCCGCACTGGCTGTGGGGCCTGAGTAAAGTTGATGGTGCAGCCGAGTCCTTGGAACAACAAAATGAAACTTAAAATAACAACAACTATTTGCTCGTAAACAAGAAATTTCGCTCAGCGCCAGACACTTGAAGATGAAAGAAGTCTAGAGTCTTCGTTCTAGATTGCTCCGAGTTTCATAGACGAAAACTTTGGAAAAAAAAGGAAAACAACACACCAAGCAGACCAACAGCAGCATCAAAACCAAACTTTGAATTTGTTTGTCGGATATCCGCAGGAAATCGCTGGTTTTTGTCTCCTGTCTCGAGTGAGAAACACGAAATATAGGAGGAAGGATACTAAAGGGGTGTCCAGGACTGACAAATCGACTGCACTTTTCCCTTATCCTGGCAAATTGTCTGGTATTTAACTGAATTTCTTGGCCTTTCCTCACGTTCGCCTCGTAATTATGCGTCCAACAATTGGCAATTGTGTCTTGGATTGCGGCCAATCCAGTTGATGTGCCGAACATCAGCATTAGCATCCACTCCACCAGTCAAACAGACGACAGACGACAGACAAATGGACAAACAAATAGACAAACCTCTAATCGTTTGACGTACAAATAATTTCCAATGAGTTTGCGGCTCATTGAGTCCTGAACGTGGACGCGAACGTGAGCAGTGAATGCCTCTTGGATATCCTTTGTCCAGTTTTCAGGAAATACGAGTGGGAATTTCTGTCTTAACGCTTGGTTTGCCAGCAGCATATTCGGAGCACAAAACGGATAATGCCAATAAATTCTGTTCTCTTCAAATGGAGAGAAAAAGAGTAAGACAGTGTTGCAAAAGGGGATGACGTTTTAATAATATGTATAAAATATATATGTATGTATCTAGAGAACGTTAAAGTTTCGAGCGATGCAAGAAGAATCGCGTTGAACAGTATCAATTTAAACATTATCTTTTTATACCCTAAAGCCATTAAAAATGGGTACAGAGTGTATAATGTTTTCAAGAAAATTTGCGTTACATTTAGAAGGAGGTGTGGCCGACTCCATAAAATATAAATAGTCTTGATCAGCATCAACTGACGAATCGAGTTTGTTTTGAAAAATCTATAGCTCAGTTTTACCGAATTATTGGGCAAAAATAAATTTATTTTTTATTTTTGAAGATAGAAAATTAAGTCGAAAAGTATACGTATTAAAGTGATATTAATATATACCAAAAATATGATTTCATTTCGACACATAATTGATATTACATAATATTATTCTCTTGCCTGGAGATATCACTTCTTAGGTCTTACTGAGCACTTCCTTGTTTTGCGTTCTCTATATTATATATAAGAATTGCAAATTAATTACATGTTGAAACTTCGAATAAATTTGAACAAATACCCGACAGAAAGCTGTCTGTTTCTTTTCAAATCAACTGCTGAGCAGAACACTCTGTCTTAATCGTATATTGCAATAAGAGTCGGTCACTTAAATGATTTGCGCTAGTTCTAATGAGATTGATAAGATGAACATCCTTGAACACGCTAATCATTAGGCTGAGAAACATATATATAAAATAAATGATTACGCAATTTAGACCTCCGGACATAAGTTCGATATCAACTTTATTCGACTTAAACGAATCTAAAACATTTTTCATAATTTGAAACTGTTTTAAGCATCTATAGTTTATACCGATGAACAGATATGTATAGAAATATGATAGATCGACCAGGATGTTGATTTAAAATTTATTGTATTCTTTCTGTCATTCTCTCTGTCTTTCTGCTTTGCCTTTTCAAAATAAAACATATATGTATATATATTCTTGACATATACATATCTTCTTGAAGCCTGTCCGTCTGTATATTCTGTAAACCTATTTTAAAGGGGTTCCGGGTAAACAAATGTTTGGCCTTATGAATATTACATAATACATTTATGTACTCAGTAGTGCTCGTGCGGAAGTTTAACGCACAGTCACCAATTTTCGCACGCATGTCCTTTTCGAAAGCTTTTGTATGATCATGTCGATGAATAGCTGATCCTCACGGGGCTAAAGTTATATTAAAATCGAGCACATTCAACTGGAGTTTTTTTTTACTTATTTTCCTTTAAAAAGTTTTATAATTGACAAGCGTAATATTGCATGTCAACTGTAATATTACATGGCAACCGTGATATTAGGAATATTCACTTGCTTTAACAGAATTTAGTCTATAATTTATTTTTGCAGAGTGCGGCTTGCATGCTTCACGCTTTATATAGAAAATGTGATTCTTCCATATACATTTCGCTTTTATTTTACCAAGGGGTAGTGATAGTGAAAATTGGGTAAAAAGTTTAAGTTTGCTCCTCGAACAGCAATAATAGTGTGGTATATACCACATCCGTTGGAGTGTTCCTCCCTTCGCACCGATTCGTGTTATTGGTGTTATAATTAATGTACATTTAAGTATAGTAGCTCTGATGGCTACTACGATCAGAGAGTTCGCTTGGTTAACAGGGTAGTGGTCGTCCGATCCAACTTTTATTGAGATATTGAAATTTTAACTGTTCGTTTGTCCGTGTGAACGTTGTTTTTTTCGCGGCTATGATAACTAGAGACTTGAAATTGTGTATATTAACTTATTGGTGTCATAAGCAGACAAAGTGTTAATATAATAATAAATATTAAAGAATCGCTAGAATCACCACTTTTGGTATTCACCACCTCTAATAGATATTACGCACATGCCGAGAATAATAACCCAAATGAATTTAAGTTTGTAAAAAATAACTGTTCTTGGATATTTAAAACTATTTAAAGCAAACCAAAACAATGTGTAAAAAAACTCTGGTGGAGATATCCTGAACACCGAGCAGTGCTGTTATACATATATTAAATTTTCCTTAATTCACTACATGCTTAAACAAAAACAAACTCATAGACAGACAAACGTGAACAAGTTGAACTCACCGGTTAACTAACGCAGGCACACATACATATCGACGATAGTGACGTCGACGCTGCGGTGTCGCTGCGAACTATATAAATGCGGTAGGCTATAACTATTTTCTTTCTTATCCGATCTTAATAAAACTTTTTTTATTATTAATTAATTGCACATTTTTGCCTATGCCTTTCGAAGCGCAACTTTCTATCTTAAAATGAAAAACAGCTTTTGCTCCCCAATATCTCGGTGATGGGGGTATCTCAAAAATGCGAATCAAAATGTGTGGCTCCGTGGTGTTATCGATATACTAATTTATTCCACATATATTTAATATATTTCCGATTTTAGAAACGAATATGATGGAGTTCGAGATTTTGTGTTTTCATTATATGATCAATACTTGTGTTTATGTTGTTCTAATATATAACAGTCAAGCTCTAATATAATAACAGTAAAGGCGGAAGGAAAATCGTTTGACAGCTCCCAATTGAAACTTCTCGGAAAATCGTTTGATTAATTCATGACTTATATTATAAGATATAAGAGTGAGAATAGTTTCAACCGTTAATTAGCACTACGAATCAAGTTTTCAACTTGAATAATATTCGTTTAACTTAACGTATTCAGCCCTTCTACTCATTGTTTGACAATGGCTTACTTTACACCTAGACTATGCAATTGCACTTCCTGCATCTCTGCCTGTCGTTCTTCTCCGAATGGTGGCTGCTGAAGTTGCTCTCAGAGAATTGCATTTTCATAAATGCCGTAACATAAAGTAAAGTTGCTGAAGCTCTTTTTAAGTACATAATTTTTGCAGGCATGCCACGTCTACCAGCTTGCACACACACAGCGACGTTTTTCATTCATGCAATTTGTTGTTTCTATTTCATTTTTATGAAATTGCAAAGCGACGAAAGGCTGCCAAAAGAAGGCAAAACTTTTACCCTGGAGGTCGTTAACACATGGTGGAGTGTATACACCTCCACAGTCTCCTTTGCACCGTCCATTACCCCACCTTGTGCTGCAGCTCAATCCACGCCGTCACGCTTGCCACGCTTGCCACTCTTGCCACACTTACCACACTTGCCACGAAGGAGCAACAGTTAACGTGGCGTATGCGCAACGTATGCATTTAATTTAATTTCATTATATTTATGCGCATGTATAGAATTGCGGGAGACTGCCGCTGCCTCTGCTACTGCCTCTGCCTCAGCCGTTGGGCGTGTACTGAAGAAGGCGTGGCATCGAAATTGTAAAACTTTGCACACTTTGTTAAATAATTGATGCGCCAGTTTACGGCAACGTTTATGAATTTAAGATTAAAGTGCCATTTAATTGCAATTTGGTTATTAATATTTATTGCCATCGCATTTTTATGCGAATTCTGCATTATTTAAATACCAGCAAGCGGACACACAAGATAATTCAATTAATTATCAAGTATTTGCTTTAAAGAGCAACAAATATTAACAATTTTCGTTACACAATTTATAGATATTAATTTGGAAGTTCGAATTTTTGCAATTTGAATTCAATTAGGTGTCCACTACCACCACCGCTCCAGAACAGCTGCTATTAAAGCAGTTTGTTAATTTGCATTCAGTTTTAACACTTTCAATTTGAATATGCATTAGTCAGCCAACCCCTCCCCTCGCCGAACGCTAATAGCCAAAATGGCGCGTTTCGGCCATCAAAGTAGGGGCTTATCTTTCGGGCGCCGGCGACACTTTCATAAATAAACATTCAACGCAGCAAATTATGCAATGCATTCGGCTTGCCGCTAAGCACTCTCCACGCCCCATCCATTAATGTTATTGCAATTTAAATTTTGAGTTGGCCAAAGAGCTCCTCCCATTGCGTATACGACTGATGAGGCAACTCCATCTCTTTCTGTTTCCTCCTATCAACTAGTTTTTCTCTCAGCATATATTGCTTACCTGGGGAAAGAGTTTCCACTGTAAAACCACTCTTTTTTCGACTTTCCGTGTCCCTATTATCGTATTTTCTTATTTATATCTCGTTTTTTCCTATTTCATATTAATCTCAGATACACAAATTTATTGCTTTTAAAATAAACTTGTATTGAATTTGATCAGCAATAAACTGATCTATCTGCACTATATCTTATTTTCCTCCTTCTCATACTGTTGAAGCTGTAAAGGCGATTGTATTTGATAGAATAATGAGATAAGTTGGGATTTTAGGTAACTCAGTGACTTTTAGTCCTTTCTTCTCTCTCGCTGTCGTCTTCGTTCCCACTCTGTTTGACCAACTTATTTACAAGCGAATTAACTTATTATCCATAAAGTAAACCTCATTTGGAGCTCTTGGTGCAACAAGCAAAGGCTTTGGACTCCGAGTTTGGCTCACTTTTCTTTGCCTCATTGTTTGAGTTGCTTGCAACTGCAGTTTTATGCCACAATGAAGCAACCCAAACAGCCAGCCATCCCGTCATCCTTGCGCTGCAGGTCGCAGGACTCGTGGAAGTCAATCCAAGCGGAAATGAAGCTTTTAGCTAGTTTTTAGCTCGTTTTCAGCAGTTGTTGCATTGTTTCAACAGACTTCTGCACGACTAACACAGTTTCTCCTCTTTTCAAATGCTATGGTTATAGCTTTTATTTTTCACTGCTTTGTAACTCTATTTTGTTGCATATTCTGCACCTCTTAGATCTGAGTCGAAAAGGTATAATGTTTTCTTTAGAGTCCGACCAGCTGTGTTGATTTAGATATTCCGTCTACTTGCTATATTATAAGCAGAAGAAGTTCTGTAATGCTACAGAGTATGGTTTAGTCTCTTTTGCTGTTCTGTTTCTGTTGTATGGAAACGTTAGCCAGCAACAAAAGGGCCAACAGATCGCATTTGGGCTCTTGGCAGCCAGTGCTAATGCAAATGTTAATGTGAATGATTAGTGTAAAGGTTGAAGCGCAATGCGCCCTTTTAGCGAAATTAACCATACGCCACGTTCGCCGCTGATGCGCCAATCAAATAAGCTTGCCGACTGAAGGCGATTGGCGATGAATAGGCGGACACCTTGACTGGGTTATGGAAATCAATGCGGCATTACGACATGTTTTAATTTAATTTGTTTTACAATTCATGAAATGATTGATTTCTATAATCATCTTGTATTAGGCATCGGCTTTAGTTTATCCGCTTTTGAATATACATACATATTAAAAAACAATTTTGAAAGGTTTGCAACAGTTTCTAAATTCACAGCAACTGTGGATGTGCATCTATCATTACTAATGACCATACGCATCCGTCAATAAAAAATAACAAAATTTAAATAATAAAAAGTAAATAAATATTTTATTTTGGAAATACTCTAAAAATTAAATCTGATTTGATGATATAACCCTTAAAACACATTCTCCATAATTGAATTTCGACTGGCACGTTTTTCTCTTCCGTATTGTTGTTTTTGTCCCTTGGGTTTTCTCACTTGTTTTTGGCTCAAAACAAAAGCCATAAATGCGTGGAAAACTTTGTAATTACTTTATATGCGAACATTTTTTGTTGATTTAAATAAATTTTCAATTGTGTTTGCACGCGGGGATGTTGCTGCTGTTTATTTTGATGCTGTTCTTGCTGTTGTTCTTGCCTGCTGTTGAATTATTATCATAAATTTGTGTGGCCCGAATGGTACCCTGTTTTATTTCTGTTTTTTCTACTAATTAGAAGTGTTCTTCAGTTCAGCGTGGGCGTGGCACTCAGCCCCAGCCTTGGTGACCCCCCTGTACGTGTCGGGAACTTTTCCTCAAACTTTTCCACATTTCTCTGTTGATTGCTTTGACACTTTGGAGTAAGTTGTTTTTTTTTTTCTGTTTTGTTTTTCTGTTGTTGTGCTTCAGAAATTCAATTGAATTGTTTAATAAAATAAAACGTGGATATGATTAGGGGGTGTTGTTTCATTGGTTTTGGGAAGACAAACAGACCAAAGGGGCGGAGAGTGGATTAAATAATAAAGTTTCGTAAAGCAATTTAAAACAAAAGCTTTCAAAAAATATTAATTACTTTGATAAAAACATTTAAAATAAAATAAAAGCAATATAAGATTAATTTATTTTTGAGACAAAAAATTGTTTTTCTATATATCATATCATATATATATATGTATATCATATTAATTTTGTAGACAAAAATTGTTTTTATATATGTATATGAAAAATTAAATAAATATACACATATGGAGATGTGATTATATGTGCGTTTACTGTTATGTGATGCACTTATGTAAAACTTAACGACAGAATTATTTTGGTGAAACAGATCGAAGTATGAACACTTATTAAGAAATTGCCGGAAGCCTCCTAATTCTGGAGCCTTAAATTAATCGCTGCAGGTTTATAAGGGAATTGATCAAGTTAAGACTTAAGTATTCAAAATACACTTACTAAGAAATTGGCCAAGACTTCCATTTCAGAGAGTTTTAAAGGAATCGCGTTCGGCTTATAATACATCTCATATAAATAATGGAATTAATTAATTTTGTAGACAAAATACAAAGTACAGAAATAAAATAAATACTAACTAAAACTGTAATATAACTCATTATATATTTCAAAAAGGTTGTTCCGTCACAATCCATTCGTCACAGTAACTCATTCATCGCTTAAACTCAGAGCAACAGATAGTCAGTGTAAGAACAGTATAAGAACTTGACGTTTCCAGCTCATTAACTGGGACGAACTGCAAACATTCCACTTCTGGGGGCTCCCGGACTTAAGCGGACCCCAGCCGCACTTGCTTGACCTTCTCTCGGCAAGAAGGATGCCCCTAACAGCCACTAACTGTAAAACTAACCATATATTTTACGAGCTCGGTTCAGGTCACAAATGAATAGGGGAGAAGAATGTGAACTTTGCCAACTTTCTAAGCTGCACAAACTTACTCAGAAATTGATAAAATATCTTAAAGTTCGCCGAGGGATCAGGGACCTGAGTCACACACACGCACACACGCACACACACACACGCACACATTGGGCTTAAAGAGTTTCTCAAGCAAAGCGCATAATCATTTGCAAGTCTCATTTGCGCTAAGTAGGGGAAATGAGGAAAATGCTTCATGTCGCTGGAGGGGAAGGGCTTGGGGCGGGCTCAGAGATTGCAACCGCACGCAGTTGCAACAGCTGAAAATTTGCATTTAAAACTGTTGACGGCATTTTATTAAGTTGAAGATAAAACCAGGAAAGCCACAAACTAAAAGTAAAACACGAAACTTTGCCAAACCTCTCGAGCGAAGCTGTGAAACAACAACAACAACAATAACAACAACTACAACTACGACTAGGGAAACTCAAAGAGAAGCTGGGTACAAGGGGAGAGCTGTAGATGGAGAGCCGCAGTGGGAGCCGCCGACGCGCTCTGGTCCTCCAGCGCCCGGCTCAGCGGTCGGCTGTGTGTGTAAAAGGATATGTAACTTGTGGGCTGCCTTACACAACCTAACCCCTTCCCCTGCCAGCTGCCACTCCCCCTCCGCAAACCAGGGCATTGGTTGCTGTTTTTGGGTGTTTTCTGGGTGCAGGCACAAAAAAAAGTTGCATGTAAACGAAAGTGTTTACAAAATGAAGTTGCCACTTGAACGAGTAAACAAATGAATGAATTCATTGCTTCCTGCAGCAGCCCTCACCTCCTTCCCTAGTCAACCTAGTCGTAGGTGTCAAAAGTTAAAGCATCGGAGCGCATAAGTTGGCAAATTTAAATGCTTTCGCATTTGGCAACGTCCAACTTTTGGGTCGGCTCCAGGCGGAACCAAGACTAACCACCGCAGGATGTGCGGTATGTGGAGGACTTGGGGGATGAAAGGGATCTAAGGGTGTGGGGCTGTAGGGTTGTGCAGTGGGGCTCTGTGTGCCAAAGCAATTATTTTAGCTGGCAGCAATTTGCATTTGGCTTCGAGACATGTGAATAAATGGAATGAAGGATCTTCTTTTGACATATGTTAAAAGCTGTTAATATCGGAAGTAGAATAAGGCTGCCAAAGACAAATTTGGGTAGCAACTCGCAATTATTGAAGAAGCAAAACTGTATTAAGTCCTGACCCAAAGAGCGGGTGTACAATGAGTGAGTGGGTAAAGTACGAAACCAATCATTTAATCAACCTTTCATGTATTATTTCAATTTAGACGTGTGTTTAATCATTCCGATTATTTTTTGCCCAAAGTTAAAGAACTTTAATTGTGTCATATCATATCTTATATTTTGGATTTATTCAATACAAAAATTGGTTTCACATCCCGCTAAGTTATATGTGAATTGTGTCAAGTTCTTCACCTTATTATCTTACAATTGGTTTTTTTTCATATTATTAGATCCCATCTTTGTTTATGTTTAAGCACGCTGAGCACCGATTACCGTAAAGTCTTTCTCCGTAAGAAACTTATTTTAAGCTGATGTCATCTAACAGATAAAAAACTGTTTCATATTTTTTACTTTCACACTTCATGACCATAAAGCATTTGCATCAACGAATTAGACCAATCCCAACCAGCCAGCCACTAGTACAACCCAAACAAAACCCCAGAACAGGACGCAGCTGGAAAGAAGAGAGGGAAACCGAACGGGGAAGCCAAGTTGGATACGGAACAAACTTGAACTTTAGCCCCGAAAATTGCGCAACAAAATGCAAAAGTCAAAATTCTGCGGTGCCGCCGGACGAAGAGGGGGGTGTGGGGTGCGGGGCTTAAGTGGCAAGGGGCGTGGCTATAAAATAAGCGCTGCCAAAATTCTGTGCTGCTGAAACCGAATGCATGCATAATCAACTTTGTTTAAACTTGGGCTCCATTTTCAAAGATGATGTTGTTGTTGCTGTAGCTTTTTATGCTCCAATTGGCGAGTGCTACTTTGTTGTTGTTGCTGCTGTTGTTGATGTTGCTGGCGGCGCCTTATCTCTGGCAAAAGGCGCCAAGTTAAACTCAAGTTAAAGGTTCATTTCATTAATTTGCAAGTCGCATTTAGTGCGCCGATGTCGACAGAAATTTGCATTTAAATCCTGTGGCAAAATGGGCAGAAAAAACGACAACGACAACAACAACAACGATGGCAACGGCAACATCGAGACGTTGCCTGGTTGCTTGGATGATTGCCACTTGGCCCCTTCCTCAACGGCGGATTGTGGTGCGGATTCTTGGTAATCATATGATGCAGTGAGCAGCTGAAGAGCGCAACATTAGCCAGCAGCTGAGTACCCTAGAATATTTGACGAATGGTTGCTGGGTGACAGACAAAGTCTAAACAAGAAATTGGCTCTGGTTGGATTTAAACAATAATATATTTTTTAAGTTTATTTATACAATTAAGCAAGGGAAAGTATACGTCAAGTTCATAGTTAGTCATGAAACATAGTCAAATTTGACTTAACTAGAGGTAGAAAAATGGAGAACAATAGAATACAAATAAAGCCTATCTATCAGATAAGTAGAAACATATTTTAAAGAGTATGCTGAGTCCGTGGTCCGTGGTTTATGTACTTTGATCAAGGGGCATGCCTGCTTATGTAAGGGCAAATTGTTAACCGAATTAAGTTGCCACTTGAGCGGGTACGGATATCAACTTTTTGCGCTGCCCCATTCCGCCTCCCGCCCTCATCATTGGCTATTAATAACTTGATATCGATGAGCGTGTGGATTTGGGCGAACACTGGAGCCAGATCCCAATTGGGGGACGACCGTCGCTCGGATAGCGGTTGCCTGCGGTTAGACACAAAATTATGTTTGCTGCTCGCCAAGCGTAGGGGCCGCAGTTCCTAATTGCTAGCCATTCAAGGCTTTAAGCTGGACATCACGCATACGACGCGTGCCACGTTACAGGACAAGGCAACGCACAGCACTTGCTGCTTGATCCGCGCGACGTTTCTTTGCATAATCAGCATCGCTCCGAAGCTGGGAGATTGCCGCAGCGCCAGAGTCCTTCAGCTGGCGGCCATTAAGTGCCGCGTGGGAAGCGCCGCAGCTGCCAAAGCCTTGGGACATTAAGCGTCGCAGTAGCTGTTAAAATAAACACAAATTATTTGTGTAAACTTTGCACAGATCCACCCTCACACCCTCCCAGTTGAATGAATAAGGGCTTGTGATGGTGCCTAAGTGCCCCGCCTGCCGGGGGCTCGTGACTTTGATAAGGGGCTGGCCAAGCAGCCGTCCAGGAGTTGATTGATTGAAATTGATCGTCTGATTTAGGAGGAAGAGGAGAACCCTTTGCTACTTCCTTCGCTGCCTTGGGCCAGTCGAGGGTTCCGGGTTCGGTTTAGTTCCTTTTATTGTTTTCTTTTGTCTAACTATGCGAAATATGCAAATCGATACGTCAATTTGTCACGCTATTAAAAAGTATGGCAGCTCGGAACTGAACCAGCTCAGCAGCCACTTTTTGACTAGTTCTGGTTCTTGTCATTGTTTCATTTAATTGACTACTTTTATACTTTGCCTTCCTTTCGGCTTTGAATTTCAATCACCCACGCACTGCGAAGCAACAAGGAAAATGAAAACTTACCCGTAACTCATTCACATTATAAACGATGACAGGGACAGGGACAGGGACAGGGTGCGGCGGCTACGGAGAGCCCCCAAAGCCATTTTCACACAAATCTCCGCCGAATGTCAAATTCTACACCAATTTTCCGACACCCCTTCCCCAGAGTTGGTTCGCCTCTTGTTCTTTAAGCAACGCCGCATATTGTTGTCATTAATTAAAACGTTTTATGGATTACATGGCCAGGCGAGCGTGGAGGAGCGGAACGTGTATGTGTCTGGTTCTTGGATGGCGATGTGATGCGTTTTCCAGCTACCCAACGATTTTTCACAATTTTTCAACTTGGCGCACGGCAAGCACTAAATCACTTTAATATTCCAAAATTTCAGCAGTCGCAAACCAACAAAAACAAAGAGACAAAACGCAAACAATAAAATATAAAAATGTCAGACAAGCGCGCGGGACAGGAAATCAACAAATGCAGCCCGAAACTTTGCCCCGACAATGTTCGATGTGTGTTCAATTTGGACAGAGGTATGAGAAAGAGGAAGGGGAGTGCTAGAGGCCCCATGTCAGAGAGCGCGCATTGCTCTTGCTGCTGCTGTTGCTGTTGTTGTTGTTGTTGCTGTTGCTGCTGCTGTTGCTGCTGCTGCTCGTTGCTATAAAAATGTCACAATAAATACCCAAATGCCAAGACGAACGCTCGTCCTGAGTGCGTATTGGCTGTGACCCACTTTTTTGGTGGGGGGACGCCGTGTGTCTGGGGCAGGAGAGCGCAGGAATTTCAATTTAGCCCGCCGGGATGTCTGCGTGTCTCAGCTGACTCGCTGCCTCGTTGCCTCGTTGCCTCGATGCCATTACCAGCGGCAGCGGAAATTAAACCCAATGACAGGCAGACCACGTGGTGAGCAAGAGGAAGCATATAAGCCCGTTCCCATATGAGCATTCTAACCCTTTGTTGACTCTAACCGACCTTACTCTCGCACGCCTCGGATGTCAGTGCCTGCCACAGAGCTCCTTCACCTGTCACCTGTCCTATGTTTTGTTTATGAAAAATGCCAAACCCGCAAACCTCTGGACTACTTGCTGCCTACTCCATTAAGCGCACATCAAAGGAAGTTCCCCGGCGGAGGCTTCGGCAACAAAGGCAACCACTTCGATACAGGGTGCTGCTGGCTCCGCACAAGCTCAAGTCTGGGGCTCCTTTTCGGCGGCCCACTCATTTAACCCAAGCCAAAAGTGACGCGACAAAAGCAGAATGCAAATGCAAAGTGTTTTTTCTATAAAGCAGTTTTTAATTTATTTTATGCAACTTGCGAAAATGTCAAAGGCAACAATCCCCCCACCTCCCCCACACAGATCTCTTCCCTCAACTACAATTTTCAGATAGAAATTGCAGAGCTTCTGAAGTTGGAAGTTGAGGAGGCACTTGACACGCCCCTTTTCACCTCTTCCAAGCGAGCGCAAAGAATGACTAGATCAAAGGAGCGGATTACGTAAAGGAATGTTGGGTAATGATCATAAAGTAGATTGACAACTTGATTAAGAGAGTTTTCCGTGTAAATCTGACTCTTAAGTCAATCTAATTGAAGATGCGTATCACAGATACAATGCAACACGTAACATTCATTTAACGTAAATTTAAACTTATTTAAGAAGTGAATGGCACTTAGTTGGAAAACTATCAACCTATTTCACAAATAACCCTGCGAAAGTGAAAAAAAATAAAAAATCCATGCGATTCGAATCCGAACAACACATCTACTTTTTTTTTCATCTAATGTTGTGCAATCTTACATTGTTGACTTAATATTTACTTAATGCTTATAATTAAATAAAAATTGATTCAACCTCTTAATTATAATTGTTTGACGCAAATACTACAGTAGTCCTCCAGTACACGACTTGAAAACTTGCTTCATTGATCACTTCCCAGTGATTAACTATAAATACTCATTTTTATTCGGAAGATAATGCGATTGCGCTCCAGCTTATATTTATCGTTATCGGTATCGACATTTTCAATAACTGTAATTTCGATATAAGCACTCTCCGAGTAAGTTTCAGATGCTGATTGCAAGTGTCAAAGACTTAATTAAAAACGCGTTTCTTGAGTTGACGCTCCTGCGACTTCTACTGCGAATTCACATTGCGCACTTGAAACTGGTGAGAAAGCAAACTTGCAGATACTTCCACGCCAGGCACTTAATTAGACGTTAAACACTCGTAAAACGCTCAAGGATAATGGATGCGAGTGGGTGCAATAGAAGTGGAGCCGTATGCTGGTTTAAGTAATGCGAATGCAATTGAGGCTTGTGAATTGACAAGGACTACTGTCTGATATTGGCTAAAGCCGTACTTAACATACCCAGCAATTAGCAATTTAAGGTCACAATAATTTTTAAGTATTAGCTACATAGAAATTAAGTAAATTAATTACGTGAATGCATGAGCCGTGTTTCACTCGCTCGAGTAATTGCCCTGCCAGGATGAGGTCCCCTCCTCCCTCCACCCTCCACCCTCCTCTCCGCATCCTCACTCGGCGAAGTTGGTCATTAGTTAATTCACTGCACAGACAACTAGCCAACCACCTAACCAGTTAACCATAAATGCGAACAGTCGGTGCGAAACAGGGGCTCAATGTGGGATGGATATTAGGAGCAGCTATCAGCTATCAGCTACCTGCTGCCAGTTAGCAAGGAGGCAGTGGAGGCAGTGGAAGAAGCTACAAACGATGCAGCCAAAGTGAAATCGTGTAAATTGGACCACACAGACACCAAAACAAGCCAACATGACGACCAGACAGAGCAGTTACCAGGCCAGGTGGCAGCACCACCTCCGAAAGTGGGAAAGTTCTGCATATATTGAAGCTGCATGAGCCAGAGACTGAGGCCGACTGAGTCGTTCATATGCACCACGATTGCGGGGAGCCAGGCATATATATTTTGCATAAATTATCATCAGAGACCTGCCCACAGAGGAGTGCGGCGCGGCAAACAAGATAATGCCACAGCGGCGCAACATCATTAAGGAAATTACTTGTAATACACCAGCTAGCAGCATCGGGTACATGGACGAGCAGCTGGACATGGATGTCGACTACTTACTGCCCGGAACCGGGGGTAGCCACTGCAATCAGACCTTTCCACAACTGCTCGAAGCGGGCCAAGCCTCAAGCGCCAAGCAAAATTATCATAACTGCCGCCCAGTCAAACTCCGTACTCAATATTTTAGATGCGAAAATAATTAATGTGAGAAGCTTTGGCTTTGCTCTCAAATTCGTTGAGCTGCTTTGCCAACCGGCGATGACTTTTGCAGCTCTCCCTCGACTTGGCCGTGTTACCGTCTTCTTAACGTGGCCAGCCTAATTAGTTGCCTGCACGTACTCGTTGCTGTGTGGAGCTGTGAACCCGAAGCCGACGGTGGAAAAAGGCTTACAAATTAAGCTATTTGCCATAGTTGTTACGTTGATTAGCACAACCAGATAATAGCTGCAAGAGGTACCGAGGGGAGGGGAAAGGAGACAGTTGAGCGAGCATGGTTAACAAACTAGCTTAAGATTAGGGCGGAAAAGCACTTTATAGCTGTAGGTGAGAATGCTTCTGGGAACCAAATAGCTTTCAATACTGTTTGGTTTTATCTAATTGGTTGAAACTGCATCCAAAATCCGCATTCTCATTGTAAGTATTGACAAGAAGCTAAGATTTCAATCAGAATATGAATGGGGCGTAGCAGACACTATACAAGCTAAGAAGAAAAAACATCTAAGAATATGGGATTTTTTTTTAACCTGTAATAAAATCAGTTATGTTAATAGTTATAAGTTAAATATATTTTTGTAGTTTTTGTTTATGTGCAATTGAAGGAAACTTTCGGGAGCATATCCAATTGATTAAGCAACAATGCTATGAAAAAGTTTTAATGAACTTAAGAATTTCCTATGAACTATATTCTATGAAGAATTCCAAAGCTTGAATCGACGATAAGTTAAATAATTTAAGTTCATAATGAATGGCCCAATGATACCCGTATGACAAAGGAAATGAACTCCCGAATGAAAATGAAAATCATTTAAAAAAAATAAATTTAATTCAATCAAAAACCGAAAACCTCTGTCAATATTAGAGACCTTTTTGAGGCTATCCAGCACATACCATGTTGCACTTGCGCTAGCCCGAAAAACCACGACACAGATTCACAATCACTTGCTGCAACAACAACATCAACATCAACAACAACATCAACATCAACATCAACTACAACTACAACTACAACAATAACAGTGAAGGACTGCAATAACAACTAAGCAAATGATTCTAAAGGAGCATCAAACATTTGGTTTGTTGCTCGGTTGGCTTCGAGTTGGCTCCGCACACGAAATTTGTGCTGCAAATTACACGAAAATTAAATGCATGAATAATTCCAATGGTTGCTGTGGTTCCCAGCAGTCCGAAATGCTCCACAGCATCGAGGAATGGGCCGTAGCTAATCATGGGAAGGGGCAGCATCTGATGGGGTGGGGAAATGAGTGGAGGAGGAGAGGAGTGTGGGCAGTCAGTCCTGCTTTGTATTTACACTGCATTTTATCGCTTTAACACTCTGACACAATGAATATAAATATTTAGACAGCAAAAACAGCAGCAGGAGCAGCAGGAGGAGCAGGAGGAGCAGGAGCAGCAGCAGTAGAATGAGTAGGAGGAGAAGAAGGAGGATGTGTGTGTACCGTGTCCTACGGCCAGCAGATATGCATGCGTGTGTATACTTGACCTGCGCATAAATTTCAATATATAAATGAAAGGTTGTCTGCCATTTGGAAATGTTGTGCATTTCTCGCCAATTTCTATTTTACATTTATTTTGAATTTTTGTCTGTGTCATGCCCATTTACCAAATATTTCATTTTACGGCGCTGCTTTACGTCCAAATTCAACGTAGCGTTTTGTTTCGTTACGTTATTGAAGATGCCGATCGATCGGCATGCAGCTTCCGGACGCCTGTAACCGGCTGCCACTATAAATTTATTGTTTGCCATTAAAATTGACGCAAAAAGTCTTGTTTATGTGCACTTTTAGTTAACAAACCCATAGACCCATAAATTGAGTTCCAAACATGAAGTCAAAGTTCGCTTAAGAGCCACGAGCACGAGCACGAGCTCGAGCACGGGAATGGGATCGGGCACGGGCTGCCACGAGGAACCAACAACCAACCAACAGTTAGTCCACTTGTGCCCAGCTCCAACCCAGAGTCCCACTCGATTGGCAAATTTGTCGCAGGAAATGTGCGTATATTGCTGCCAGAGCGGAGCCTCCCGAGTCCTTGCGAGATGCCAGCACCTTGGCTCCACGCCCCCTTCCTGGAGTGCCGCCTTAAAGCGAAATCAATTTCCGCTGTAGAACTCGTTTCGCTCTCTTCCTTGGGCACAAGTTTCTTCCTGTTGCACAAATAAATATTTTGCACCGGATGTTCGGGTCACAATCGCGTTTTCCAACTCAACCAGCAGATGTTCCTACTTGGAGAGCTCAACTTTAAAGTACTGAGCCTCTACTTGAACAACGATTGCAGTTCGAAGAAATTGAATTCAATTTCTATTCGTTCTTATATTCATTTATGGGACCAGCCGGAATAGTCACTGGCTGTCCATTACAGTTTATTAAGTTTGCTAAATAAACTTGTTAATAAAAGCAGCTTTAATCAATATTTCTGCTCGTCCAGCTCCATAAGGTGCGGGTGCTTCATTCTTGTATGATTATCATAAGGTGGTACCTAACACTCGTGGGATGCTCCTGAAATATATTAAATTATGTAGGCCAGACCACAACTTATGAATATTTGATTTAACATTTCATCAATTTTTCTACTCTTGAATATAAAACAAATTTCGTGTTCGTGACAGCAGATACTTTTAATATGCATCACGTTTTTTTCAATTTTAATCAAATAATTCACAAAGCAGATTATTTACACGTGCATTTGCAATTTTTTTTTAATCCTTATGTATGTCACGTGATATATATATTCCACGGGTTTTTTTTGAATTAGTCAACTATTTATCCACAAATATTTATATTTATTTATACGCTTCATTTTTAATTAATACATTGAATTAAATTTAAAAAATGGCAGCGTGTAAATGTGCGGAACTGTGTATAAAAATCATATAATATAACAAAAAATAAGTGAACTGCAGTGTTAAACTGTAGGATACAGGACACAGGATATAGGGGTTGGCATTGGAACGAAGGAAGAGTCTTGCAGGGAAAACAGCTTCATTAGCCGCCCAGCACGCAGTTTCCGAGGTCGAGAGAAAAACCACTAAACTTTAAGGCACGCGCTGCCCACGCCAAGAGCGAGTCCTTAACGAATCCTGATCCTGGCCAGTGCTGGAGTTCGGAGTCTCAGCTTTCGGTACTTACCGCTCAGTTTTCACCGCCTTAAGTCACAAAAAGTGGAAAACTTTTTGCTCAACAATTCTTTTTCTGCTGTGCTTGTTGTTGTGTTTGTTTGTCGCAGTCCTTGGAATGTTGCTAAAACTTTTATTATGATTTTGTCCTGTTGGTGTACTTTTTTCCCCGTTCTTCTTTTTTATCCTGCTCGTGACTTTGTGTTGACAATTGAAATTGATTTTGTGGTTCCTGCTGCTGTGGCCACAACGCGCTCTGTTGATTTTTGCAAATATTCCGTGTGATATAATCACAGATTTCATTTGGGTTTGATTGCCGTATCGTAAACAGCATTTAAAAAGATTTAAATGAGTTTCAAACTCCGACAATAACATGACAAATAGAAATCTACCTGAATTTATATTCTCACTCACACACACACACAATATGAATTAAATAAAATTTGTTGTTGCTCGTATAAGCAAAATAAATCAGAAATGCTTTGCATTAATTCAGCGTCATTTAAAGAGTGTCAAAGTGGTTAATTGGAGAGGCGACTGGGAGGGAATTGTGGAGCCGAAAGATTATGTCCAACATAATTGACATTTTAATGCGCTGATAGTAGGCAAACGATAAAAACAGATTTAATATTCTGATAATTTGCACAACAATTATGGAACTTAATCGAATTGTCAACGCGCAGTTTTTGTATCTGCCACTAAAAAGAGTGCAACTGCAGCTGCAACGAGGTGTATGCGTGATATCAAAGCTCAAAGTATATGACATCAAATTAAGAGTTGTATCGAACACGATATTCGGCTAAATATCACCACACAGAGATCAAATTGAATTGACTGTAGACATTTAGATACAAATCTATTTTATTTCATTCGAATGGCCATTTAATACTTATTTATTATGCTTATTAATATAATCAGCAAATCTGAGCTCTGGTAATACATATATATCCCAACTTCAAATTGAACTGCTGTTTTAATTTGTCTCACTTTCATATACAATTAAAAGTGCACACTAAAGGAACAATAGATAAACAAAGCAAGTAAGAAAACTCTACTCGGATGTATCCGACTTGAGGCTTCCACGCACCTCGTTCTGTGTTTAAAAATGTTTGCTTATATCCAAACATATTTTCACAAGAACTTACACACTAATACGCATGCATGCCAAAATTGTAGACACGCACTTCTCTCTCTATTATAATCGACCTTCTGACATTTGAAAAATCCAAGATGTGTATTTCCTTCAATATACATAAGTTATAAGTAAGGTTAGTTCATAATAAGGAGATAGCTTTGAATAAGTAAAACGTGTTAATGATTTTGTGAATTTTTTATTTCTTAAGCTTTAATATCTTCTGAAGAATGGGGGCTGCCAAATTCCCCTGATACCCTCATTTACTCATGTCTGATGAGTTCAGGGTATAGGAAAACAGATTAATCGGCGTTCCTATTAACTCAGCACGGGTTAAAAAGTACTGTTAGTCGGATAGAACAGAATATTTGTACTTATTATTATATTATTATACTGTATGAAGGTATCTTCAAATGAAAACTCCTAATGCATCGCCCCATTTAACGAGACAAATTTGTTTTTCTTTAATGCAGCATGAGAGCTGTTTTAGATGGAAACATAGGAAAAACCCCCTGAGGTTGTTATCGGTTGACTGACCTTAAATATATGGTGCCACTTATCTTAAAGTGGAGGCTCATAAAAATTGTTTTCTATGACACACCTGAAACTGAGCCGGACAGTTCTTTAGTTGGGGCGTGGAGCGGCAGCAATAATTGTCTTGATTCTGTGGCCATATTCATATGACGCGTTCATGCATTTTATTTGTTTATTTGTCGCTTGCATTAAATTGAAATTGAAATGCCGCAGACCGCACGACAGACATGACACTCAGGCAGGCAGACGACAGAAGGACGGACAGATGGGCAGACTGTTGGACGGAACAGACGGGGGCAGAGCGGAAGCACGATGGGACAGGCAGATGTCTGATGTTGCTGCTCTGATGATGACAGTCGTCGACGGACGCCGAAAAATAAGTACAGTGAACACTTTCCACAAACGGACCAGTCGCCGTGCAATCACACTGTCCGTTCCACAGCAGGCTTCACTGTGGCCATAAAATTGCTCATACGCCACCGCAACAATCTATACGCGATGCGGTGGAGAATGGATGCAGGATGAATGGAAGCACGATGTAGAGGGGGAAGGCAGGGCAAAAGCAAACGAAATAAGAGCGTATAGTTTCATTATCCTTCAACTGGTAGACGGAGCAAGGACGTGTGCCACAGACCTGTCGCTACATGTGGTGCATTACAAATTTTCGAAATGAAACTGAAATCAAATAAAGGACAACTCGCCCAATTCACTCACTCAACCACACACACAGATACACATATATGTATTGAAGAACAAAAGCAACAACTATACAATGCAATTAAAATTGGCTGTGTAAAGAGAAATGGAGAACAATGAAAACAGAGGAAGAAAAAGGAAAAAAGAAGAAAATCTGGAATTTTGGAATGACAAACATGCTGCGAATTTGTAATTCGTAATCTGTAATATGAATTCGAAATTTAAAGATACATATTTCTGGCTGCTGTGTCAGGTGGCAAATGGGAAAAAGCGGAAAATAGCAGCTCGATTTAATTGAGTTGCAGGAATATTTTGGCCAGCTATGCGGCATCAATCAGGTGCGGCAACAATCCAATCAGCTATCCAATTGGCAAAATGTAAAATTGCAAATGAACGAATAATCGAATGTATGAATACTTTTTGCGGCGATTGATTGAAACCGGAAATTGGCAAAAATAATTCACAGCTGTAAATGTGAATGTAGCTTGGCCATATGCATACATACATACATACATGCAAACGGACTGATGTAAATATTTGAATATAGCCAAAATAAAAAGGGAAATCGAGCGGGATTTCCAGTCAAATGGATTCGACGGGAGACAAAGCTATGAAATATATATTTAATTATAAATACTTTTTTTTTGTTTTTGGTTTAGCCCGTATTATAAATATCACATAACGGAAAAGGTTTGTTACATCCGAATTTATTAAAGTAGATACTCAAAGAAAAACAGAAAAAAATAAGAAATAAGAAATAAATAATTACAAAATGTTAAGGCTCTAATGAAATAGTGTCTCTTTGTTTTGATACTATGAGTCACGGATCTTAAGTTTCCACTCACTGTCACAAGATATTGCTAACTCTTCAATCTGAAGAACTCATGATGTCAACACAATGTAAATTGACAATTGCTTATACTTTTAGGCATTTGTTTTTGAAGGGTATTCTTTTTAGTTCCAGTGAAAGATCCTTAACATTTAATCATAGCTCCAATCTAAAATTCGTATACAAACTTTTGTATTAATTGCTAATTAAGTTGATGTCCACTTATCTTTCCCTCATGAGTTCTTCGTGTTGTCTTTCGCCTAAAATTACTTAAACACCGTTTTAAAGTTGTTTTCCATAGCTTTCCCTTGGCAAACCATACTCATGATGAAAATAATAGATACACCAATATAATTTGGATTATTTTGTCAAAACTGCTTTATTTTTTACATTTTCAAAAAATATAGTATGGTAACTATAAGAACACGATCTGGCAACGCAATGAAATTGTATCCAATTTTTATTAATCGAAATTATTTGTAGAGATCTTGCTGAAAATAATAGATACACTTTACAGTTACTGACTGAAGTAAAAAAAACAGATTGTGTTAATTGCAAGGAAATAGTAAGTATTCTTTAAAAAGGTGTTAATTGTGGTAAAAAACTGTAAATATCACATGTAGATGGGTCGAAGGAAGGAGTGGCAAATCTATGCGAGATATTGCCAAAATAATGGAAAGATCCCTTCACTTTGTGCAAAATGCTTTAAAAGAGAAAAATAAACGGGAAACTCGTGGACGGACACCAAAAACCACTCCAGAACTGGACCGACGCATCGTGAAGATTGCATAATCTGACCCTTTTAAGTCTTAAAGAGTCATTGCATCCGAAATTGACAACGTTACCAAAGCATCGTCAATCAGAAGACGACTTCAAATGGCAAAACTACCAAGGCGAATCGCAAGAAGTGTTCCCTTGATGCGCACAAAAAATTTGATGATGAGCCAAAATTTTGCTAAAGATTACGTTACATGGGCAGCACCTGATGGAAAAAAAAGTGGCGTAATATCCTGTTTAGCGACGAAACAAAAATTTGCCTATTTGGAAATGATTATTCGAGACATGTAAGACGTCCAAAAGGCAAGGAATTCGTCGAAGAATAATTTTTTAATTAAATAAATAAGTGTTCAATAATAAAACGTTCATCTAAATTTTACTATTTAAACTAGTGGAGAAATTATTGTTCAAAGCTAAACGTTACCGTACATACCGTAAATACTCCACACACCTTTGTGTCAAAGTGAAGGATTTTTTTTAGAAATCTTAATATATTATATATATATTTAACAGCGTAAGAATTGTATGCATATATATGTTGTGAATAACTCATGTAGAGGATGAGCTTTATAGGATTAGCCGGGAATTCGTAAGCATCAATTCTTATTGCATTTAATCGAATCCATCTTGCTTAGCCTACAGCTGTCCCAACTGGCAATTATCAGACTCCTCTGAGTCCTGGCAACCATTTTTGTTTTTGCCTGTTGCCTGTTGCCTGTTTGTTGCCAGCTGCCATTAATTGGTTGACTGACTGATTGCTTTGTCTTATCATGTGGCACACCCATTCCAAATGCCGAATACAATTCAATTTGCCCTGATGACACACCTACAGAGGTACCGCCCCTACCCCCTCCTCTTTACACTTTTTACTTCTAACTGTTTGTCGTTGCTTGTTGGTGCTTCTAATCAGAATTTGTAGCCAATTTTGGGTGCTGCGTGCATTTGTTTCCCTTTCCTTTGACGCTCTCGCAATCAACCAGTCAGCCAGTCAGGCAGTCAGGCAGTCAGCCGGCAAGGACATCAATCCAAATTCTGCAAAGAGCCCAAAGAGGCTGAGAGCAGCATTTGATTTTTCGATTCGAATCAAACAATCAATTATCTTGTCTTCTGCGTTTGCCTTGTTGTTTGCCAGTCGGATGCATTTTTTATCGCAAACAATTTTGTTAAAATGACGAAATGACGAAAAAAACAGTTTGAAAGCTGAGAGGTAAATCACTTTAGCTGGAATAAGTCAAATACTACAGAAGAATGAGAGGAAGATACAAGTATTCAAGCAGGGTAACTTCTCTTCTTCTTTGAAGAAGAAAAGAAATATTATTTATAGCAACAGCTTTTCATAAATTCTATAAATGTATATTCCCGATTTGATTAGGAATAAGCCCTGGGAAATATTTCTGTGAATGATTTAAAAATGTTGTGTGCATGATTTTCATCAATACACTCAAAGAATCAAAATGGTTAGGTGTTACCTATATCTGCAATAGCAAATACCATTCGCATCACATATTAAATTTGTAGAAATACTTATGCAGTGCCTTCTGCGTTTAAAACATTAAAAACTTCTCGAAGTCATTTATTTTAATTGAAAAGTAGTATTGGTTTACAAAATATTATGTATATTCTCATCTAATCGCTTGCCGCTTAATAAATGCTACTTTCTCTTGAAAGTAAAGAAAGAAAAGAACAGAAAATGTCTTATTTACGATAGCTTAAATGGAAAAGCACAATTGCTTCAATTGTTTTCATTCCTAACAGGTTTCATGATTGTGGTTCAAATTGCACTTTACAGGTTTTCTTTTCAATCGCTTGGCATCGTGCACACTTAACTGTGTCAACAGGAAGTCAAATGGCGAATGCGTACACAGAGGCAGACAAACACACACACACACACACATTTACGAACAGAGATGGCAAAATGGCGTGCATAAATTTCCGGTCCGCCAACCCACAGCGTTTTATGAGCGGGCGACTGAGCCAAAGATTGTTTATGGTGGCCAACAGTTGATTCATCGTATTTAATGGATAATGCTCACATATTCAGCATAAAACGGAAGGGATATGTCACATATAAAACGAATGGCGGAGAACGAGGCAGAGAATAAACTGAGAAGAGCTGCTCAGAGCATATGTGAAGTTTTTGCCGGAATTTATGCATCTATTCTTTTTCCTTTTGGCATATAAAATATGACTTTGTTGCAGCTTAAACAATTTACCTCTTTCCCCACAGCTTACTCCATGAATTTTATTTCTTGTCGAGGAGCTCTTTATTGTTTTTGAGAGCAGGCGCAAATTGTTTGTTAACACCGGCTCCATTCAGTGCCAATCCCCAATTGTCAAACAATGCCGATGGCTTATCATTTAATGAACTGCACAGCAAGAAAAACACCCCAACTATATATAACCTAGTAAAGAGAGTGTGGATATGATGTGTCCACATAGTATATGGTATAAAGTCTTATTTAGGTCAACTTTATTATATGCACATAATTACAAAAGCCAACAAACTGGGAGCCAGAGATAAAGCATTTATGAAGACAGGCATGTGGGAATTGCTGGGCGGTCGGGCAAACAAAGTGGAGCTCGACCCACTCCAAATTCTTAGAATTTTGCCGGCCTTCTTGGTTCACACACTTCCGCCTTTGAGTAAAATAAAGAGAGAGGAAGAGTAAGACAGAGAGACAGAGTCTCATTTATTTGCTTTGCTCTAATAATAAGAAATAATGTCATTTTCTGTGCAGCCGTATTCCTTTCGCCTATTGTCTCTTTCGATGTCCTCATGGGTAGATGGGAAATGAGTCGGGAATGTCGGGAAAGTCGGGAAAGTCGGGCGGACAACGAGTCGGCTTCAGCTCACTTTACTTTTCAGCCACAGGCTAAAATATTTATGCGACAAACGACAATTTTGGATTTATGTTTGTGTTTTTTCGCCTCAGCCCCAGTCGGCACAGGACCTATAAAAGTAGCTGAGTTTCAGTTTTTTCAAGCACACATATATACACATATATTTATATATGTACGTTTTTTCGGTGTGTAGAGCAGGAACTGGTCCATAAATAGCAGAGCTCTGGCAGGCAGCTCTTCTGTGCGAATTTATATGGCAGTGTGCAGGAAATTGTGTGGGCTGGTTGCCGGAGCTGTTGAGGGAGCGGAGTTGTTCATGGTCCGTTTGAAACTGGTTCAACAAATTGAAGTGGTTCTTATTAATTGAAGCACATTTTGATTCATGCAATTGTACAAGTGTCGAGCAATTTCTTAACTGTATTTCCCACTTGAACACATTTTAAGTTTACCAACTCGCAGTCGAAAAATTCCTCTTATCCGTAATGTAGACGTGCTCTCTAACTGTTTTCTTATACTTTACCGAGCATTTTGTTTGCGCTTTTTTCAACTTAGCTGTGCTCCTAATCGCCTCCCTGCCCAATCCCGTTCATTCTAAGAGCATTTCTATACCAACAATCTTATGGCGCATTATGCCACTCAGCAAACAACTTTCAAAAACACACTTATATACACACACATACACAATTACATTCGCAAACATCAACATCATTGCAGGCACTTCATTTTCAATATCAAATTTCCCAAAAATTTGCCAAACAGCAGCCGCAAACACTTGAAAATGTTCCCAGAGCTCAATTAAAGGCCATTAGCTGAATATCGAAAAATGGCTCTCGCCCTGTCCTTCCCTCCATCTGCAGGCTGTGTATGGCCAAAGGATATACACGCATTGAATTACGCAGACAAAAGGCAAGGCATTCGGAATTTCCATATGCAGGAATTCACATTCATGCAAGCTCCCTTCTGCCTCCTCCCTTCCCCATTCTTCTCAATCTGGGGCTGTTTAGCTCCAGGCGTATTACTAGACGAAAAACCCTCGCCTTGTCGAGTAATTAAAGTTTTGCACAAGTGTCGATAAATTATGCGGAAGATGGAATATGCTAGATGACTTGGAAGAAGGAGAGGAGGAAGATGGCAGAGAGAAGTTGCTATGCAAATGGCTTACAACTTACAACTTACAACATTCAGCTGGAAGCTCTGCGAGAGAGGAGAGCTGAGCGACAGATGGACATTCTTTTGGCTTTCGAATGACAGGCACTTCATCATCGTGTCCTTCGGCGAGTGTGTAATTCATCACGCGAACAACCGCAGCCTCCACCACCCCTCCCGGCTTCAGCTCTGACATGACATGTTAAGCCTGCATTTCAGTTGGCCGGCAAGGTTGTGGACCGGCGAAGAGATCGGGGCGGGGCGGGGCGAAGAGCCGGGTAGGAAATTGCTGCGGCAGTCGCCTTGGCAGGCGCGTTGAGTGCGCTTTAAGTTTTGGGACCCCATTGGGAACGGAACCTGGAATGCTATTAACCAAGTTGACATTAATCGCTTGGCTTTTCGAGCAAAAGGAAGAGCAGGAGAGGAGGGTGAGGGACACGTGTGGGCATTATTACAACCAGGCCCAGCAGGCTTGTTACGTGAAAACAATTAAGTATGTAAAATGTTAAAATGTAAATGGGCTCAGGCCTTGCTGCCAGTCAAGGAATGGAGCACAGCAGACACCAAGAATGAAAGGTGAGACATTACTTAACGAGTAGAACTCCTGACATAGGCCTCTCGCTCGGTGCATGTGCTGAGTGACATTGATTCCTTATGTCAAACTCGCACTCCTCCGAAAGAAAGCCGATGCTGAAATAAACAGCTCTACAAGTAGAGTAAAGACATGTAACAAAGAAGTCATATCGAGCATCCTTTGCTATGATATGCTATGAGTTATATTCAGCACCGGAATTACTTTAAATGGATAGCTTTAAAGAAACGTTGACAGCTCTCCCCCGACTAATTCCTAAGCAGCTCATAAATTCAATTTAGAGAACACACACATTCACACACATTCACACACATAAGGACATAAATATACATAGTATTTAACTGCTGTCGGCTTTATGAATTGGATTTGTATGCTTAGCCAACTGGCCAATGGACCGACTCCTAATTTCCAGCTCCAGTTCGAAGTTAAGTCCTATTAATTTATGTTGTGGATAGCAAAATAGTTAATACAGCCACAGACTGAGCTGCCGGGCAATGAATACTGTTGATCCATTAAATAAGATTACGCATACGCCATGTCCGCAATCCCAGTTCGAGTCTTAATTATTATTATGGTCGTTGTTGTTGTCTTCATTATGGAGCAGCAAATTTCTATAGTTTAGAGCACAATTAATACACAACTAATGCGCTTGTAGCTTGGACCCCCAATACTGATTTCCTTGTTTCCTGCAATTCCTCGTGCTGTGATTCCGCCGGGGGAGATGCGATGTGACCTGCCCGCTTGCCACCTGCTGTTGCATTGATCCTAATAGCAGTACAATGCATGTGGCACTAATGAACATGCATAGATTTATCATTTATTGTACTTAACCCCATGTTCATTGACCCAACCCACTGGTTGAACTGACTGCCCAACCCCTGGGTTGTTGTTTTCCACATTAATATTACAGTAATTATGAAATTCACATCTGTCTGATTGCCCACAAGGAAATGAATGCGAGGCATGCAAATATTATTGCTGCCAGTTAGAGACTTGGATACATAAATGCCAAATGTGAGTTACTTAAATGTTTCCGACTGTTGCAAAAGTGTTCAATGTTAAGCATTCGGATAATTGTGAACGATAATAGCTGCTGGCAGAGAATCTTACACAGGGGTGAGTAAAATCGATACTAAAGGCAAATGTTATCAATGATGATGGTTCTTCATTCTCAAAATCCCACTTACATGCTTACATTGGCCATCAAATTTGAAAGCATAATGCCTGGCAGCTTCCCGTCCTTCTTATCGAAATCGTTGCCCCGTCTCAATACTTTATGTGCACCTCATCCGCAAACATTATCAAAAATCGCTTACAACCAATTTGATTTTATTAAAACGAGTGCCCTAAAGCGAGGCACACGCCCCCCGCCCCTAACCTGTTCCTAACTGATGCTAATCAGGAGATCCGCTGGAACAACTTCGGGCAAGTTATGTTCTCTATACGAGTCTGCCGCGATGGCGATGACGATTAGCATTAAAGTTAGCTTCCAAAGTGGGGCCCACATAAAACCGTTTTATGGACGCCCATAAACAGGTGAGAGGCGGATGCCCACCTGGCTCCCGAGTATAGCTCTCCGTATCTGCCAGGTGCCATTGATGGAAGTGGGCGGAGTGGGAGACGCCCCGAGTCCTTAAAATGGCCGCATATAAAAATTATATTAAGTCATAAAACAGTCGGGGGACACACTTCATCCATAGGGCGGGATGGTTTAAGAAGCTCTTACTTGCGGTCAAGAGAATTCAATTCACATTTCGTATCACGGAAACGGAGTTCACAAAATGTTTTATTGCGTCTGTTACGGCGCAAGGTATTAACGTAACATTCAAATAATTTTTACTGAGCATAACATATCGCAGCCTGAAAAAAGTAAGTGCTATTATTCTACACGTAAAAGCAACATAACTGTATAAAAATGATATGGTCATACGCAAAACTCCTTGTGAGGAGATTGACTTAAACTATTTTAAAATATTGCTTAAGTGTGCTCTGTAATTGTTTTCTTAACAGACTCCCAACATTCGTTAAATTGGAACTAAGATACGACAGAGACTCTTCCCGAATTCATTAAATGCCAATTGAAATGAGGAAAACCTGCGAAATAGAATGTTACATAACATCTTTGAATAAGCTGGCAAATATGACATAGTTTGCAAATAAAAAATGGGAAATATGTGGTTTACTTGAAAGTAAACCCTTGTACTTGTTCCGAATAAGATTTCAATTCTTTTTGCGAACGCATTTCAATTTATGTTCACTCGCTGGCCTGTTCAATATGCCAGTTACATGCAGATGTCACGCCTCCACGTGCCGCCCCCATCCGGTTGTGGCCCGGCCCCGCCCGCGCCTATTCGCCCCCTCCCTCCCCCGCCCGCTTTCGACAGCATAAATCGCAGAGCATATTACACAATGCGATGCGTGCTTGGCTCAATGGAGGAGCCAGCCACAAAGCAGCCAGCGACGTTTTTCGGTCCGCACTCGTAGCTGTGTTTGCATTTGGACTCCTGCTCCTGTTCCTGCTCCTGCTCCTGCTCCTGCTGCACGCAAGGTTGACGGCGAAGGGGCGTACAGCTGCGGGGTAACAATGAAGGGGCACAAACTTTTTATGCAGCATTTGTCCTGTTGCTGCACACAAAACGAGATAGTTAGAGCAACCGGGAGGATGAACGGCATGCTGGATAGAGTGCATCCTAGTGAATCCTTGCCGCTGCCGGCGCGGCTCTGCTCTGCTCTGCTCTGCTCTGCTCTGCTCTGCTCCACTGCCTCCCGGTTGCTGCTACGTGTCCTGCCTGCAAGAGCATTCAAATTGTTTACCGTATGAGCGGCGCGCACGTGAAAGCCAAAGAAAATTGTAGTAAATTTTAAATGGAACAGCAGCAAAAATGTGCATCGTCCCGCTGCACCTATCCCGTGCCTAGGAGCTGCCGTACGCCTTGACGCAGTGTAATTTATTGGCAGCACGTTTATCATGCCGTCTACTCCATCTCCGTCTCCGTCTCCGACTCCGACTCCGACTCAGACGCAGGCTCAGTCGTTGTCATCTCTCCCCTTGCTGGTAAGCCCAAAAATGCAGCCATGCGGCGCATACAGAAATGCCTATGCCGGGCGCAGGATGCCAGACAAGAGGGGCTGCTCCGGATCTGGCTGGATCCCTGTTAGCCTGGTTGCTCGGCTACCCGGTTGCCAGCCTGCCACAATTGCATTCAAGGAGCAGCAGCGGCCGCCCTTTCACATCCTCTTTACTTACTTTTATTCTAGCCAATGTTTGCCGAGCGTTTTGCAGTCGAGGAGCTCAGGGAGCTTTGGCCAGTCGGGGAGTCGTGTGGAGGCCATTTCATTGTTTGTCTTTCAGAGCTGTGCCTGATGCAACATTCATTAAAATGTTGCCAATGTGTTTTTGTGGCAAATTGAAGCTGCTGAACCCAAGACCTCCAGATGCCGTAGGCTGTGGCCCCAAAGCATTTGGATAAGCATTTTCCGAGCAGTTGCCTGTGCAGACAACTCTTCAGAGAGCAAAGGATTAGGTTCACCTCCAGTAAGCTCTAAGTATAGAAAATTACACCTCAGGGGGGAAAGTTATGAGAAATGACAATTTCACTACAAAAGACTTATTGAGAAGCATTTTGCTTTACTTTAAGGTTTTTGTGAAGCTTCTCGTAAATCGGATAACAAAAAAAAAGTCTTATGTTAACCATAAATCTGGTTAAGAATAAAAATAATATAATTGGAGTCTTTTATCTTATTTGCTAACTTTTTGACTTCGTTACACTGTGCTACAAAACAATTTTTCCAGAGTCCGGTAAAATCAACTGCAACTAATTGTTATTTAACTTAATCATAAACGTTTCCAATTTAGTCTCTTCCTAGCCAATTCTATTCTGGCCAAAACCATCTACGAAACGTTTCCGCAACTGTTGACACTTGGTTGGCAATTAGCTTGTTAAATGTGGGGAATGTGAGGAAGGGACAACGCTTGCTTTAAATGTATAAAAGTAAAGTAATTTCTCTCCAACTAATTGGCCAACCGCAAAGGACAAGAGGAGGAGGCAGGGAGAGAGAGAGAGAGACGGATCGGGAACTTTGGGAGAATATTAATTAAAATGTTTCTTTCTTTGCTATTTACTTAACAAATTGCTTCAAATGCGCATAAATCAAATTGTTCACACCGTTCGACAAGCTCCCAGTTCGAGCTCCAATTCCCGTTTTCCGGCACCCAGTTCGCAGTTCCCTGTTGTGTTTTCCAGCAGGGTAAATTCAATTTTCCATGCATATTTCATTTATTTTGTTTTGTGTGTGTGTGCGTGTGTGTGTGTGTGTATGTTTAAACCCATATTCGAGTGTGGCCACTTGAGAGAGAGCCAGGACCTGAACGAAGGATCGGGTGGGGGCTGAACGGAAAACAAAAATAAGAATAAAATGAATCAACACAAAGCCTGTGTGTGTGAGTGTGTACGAGTGTGTACAAGTGTGTGTGAATGGGTGTGTGCTTGGCGCCATTGCCTGTGGCTTCCAACCTGACAGCCGGACAGCAGGACAGCCGGACGGCCGGACTGCCGCCTGTTTTTGATTCATGCGTTAAATGAAAATTAATCCAATTTAATCTGTCGCTAATTAGGTTTACTCTGGGATTTGTTTCGCACCTCTCCAGCTGGCCACATGTTTGGTGTCGATTTCTGTTTGCCCAATATGCATTGTGGCCCTGGCACTGAGCCATCAATTAGGCGAACCAATTATATTCAATGCTATCCATTAATGGTTCACTAGCATGTGTCCGATTTCTCAATGGGGAAACGGCTTTAATAACAAACAAAATCCCTGCCCCAAATCAACGCTGCTGATGACACTCATACGCACTGTTGCCTTTCAATCTGGACTGCGGCTGAGCCCCAGTCCCAGCCCCAGCTCCAGCCCCAGCCCCGGCCCCATCCCCACTTCGTTCGGCACCTGATTTTATAGCTGCTGCTGGTGCTGCTGTTGACAACATTGTTTCACTGGCTGGATGCTCTAGTCTGGTCTAGTCCTTGTGACTGTCTCATTTCCATAACGCCCACGCACACCCGCACTCCCACACACCCACACACACGCACACACAACAATCCAAACAAAGCCAAAATTCTGAAGTTTCATTACGAAAGGATGCGCTGCTGCTCCTGCATCCGCTTTCGCCTGTTTGTGCTTTCGTTTTTGGTCATGTCAAAAATCCGGCAAAGCCAAAACAGATTCTCTTCATCGTCATCGTCATCGTCGACGTCGACGTCGCCGTAGACGTAGTCGTAGTCGTAGTTGTAGTTGTCGTCTGGCTGGCGTCTGCTGTGCCTGCCCAGATAATATGCTTAATACGGTTTTTATGCGCCTGGCAGGCGGGTTGCTCCACCCTTTTTCATTGTTATTGCCAACTGGTATTGACTGTTGCCTCGTGTGAAATCAAATTTCCACTGAAATGACTTTCGGGCCCGCAGCAGAAAGTTTTGTTTTTGTTTTTGCTTTCGCTGTGGGGTACATGAATTATGCAAAAGGACTCTTCCCAGGCGCCGCGACTCATGCTGTTGGCTTTGGTTATCAAAAGCTATTGACCCATTAACGGGTTTTCGTGTTTGCCGGAGACACTTGTCGCTAAGAGAGCCGCCGGAGCTGCGAACTACAAACTAATTAACATAACGCATTAAGCCGGCAAACACTTTGGAATCATGTCAAGTGTCGGCAGCACGAAAGCATCAAAGGATTATGCTTCACTGCCTCTCTGCAGCATTGACTGGCTGTCTGATAATACTTGCGACTGCAACTGACAACCCATTTTTGCATCAACGGGACTCGACGTGGACGCGCTTTGACGCGCGCTCCCAACACTTAACGCAGCTAACGGCTCTGCTGCAGCAGCTTCGTTGTTGCACCATCCAGTGGCAAGCAGCGCGCCGCCATTGACGTGGCAGCTGAGTCGGAGTCAAGTCGCCTCGCTGCATATTAAACAAAAAGACGCTTGAGTCTTGAGCGCCACTTGCGAACTGACTCAAAGGCGACTGCGTCAAGTTGCATCAACTGCATGTGCATTCCAAGCTGCTGCAAATGAAATCTTCAAGTAGGTTGCACCTATTAGAAAGGTGAGCTGACATAAGACATGATATCAAAGGGGAGTTGTTATTGTGTCTGCTTATTAACGTTTCTTCCAGACATCGCTGAAAGCGGAGCCGTTCACAAAGAGATTAAGCTTTAATTAATTATTTATTTAAGCTTCCAAAGTAGTGAAAGGGGAAATTCATATCAATAAATATGTTTTTCTTATTTTTATTCGACATTATTTTTTCATAGTCTATCGGCTTTGAGCCGAATAACAGTTAATATTTTCTCTAAACCAAGAAATCTAACTGTACGTCTCTCTATAAATTATATATGTACGGAATATTTGTAGATAAAAATTAAAGTATACTCGTCTTTCTTTGAGGTTTTCTGTTCCCGCGTGATATGAACTTACATTATTATTTTTTGTCTAAGTATTCGACTTAAAAAAAACATCTTTAATAGGTCATCATCATCAACTAGGTAGTAAAAAGTAGCTTTACTTGCATCCTTTAAGATTATCATTAATCCCGCGTTACTTTTAGTGAGTCTCTCAAAATAAATTTCAGCTTTTCTATTTCAGAAGTTAAGGGTCGATATATATATAATATCATTGATCAGCGTAACTAAGTCCAAGACATTATTATTATTATTTTTTTTTATTGTTTAAATAAAAATAACATAGGGATAAATACAGCTAATAAGGCAGTATGTCAACTTCTGATTAGGTAACTGATTTTATAATTGCGAAAAAAAATGAGGCCACACTTTCCGACTTTTTGGGCTTGTAATTTATGGAACACAAAGCCGGCCATAATAAGCAATTACATAAAAGTTGATGTAATTATTAATTATTTACACAAATACGTGTTTATAGGAAAAATGCGAGTCTCGATGCTCTGCTGGACGGCGAGTCCAGCCGCATTTGCATGTGTGATGCGCAATAAATGTATTTAAATTTATTGCATAATAAAGATTAAATATTTATTTACACAACGTTTCAATTAACTTTCGGCTTTGCAACGCCCCTGCCCGTCCACGCCCACTCGCGCTCTCATTTGTTTTTGTTTCGCGCCAATTTAATTATAAAATTTATTGTTCAAGCGCGCGCCGGCTACAAAATGGCGGTCCAAAACCGGAAGCAAACAAGTTGAACGACCTTCTCGCGTCCGCACACCGAGTGCCGCGAATGCCCCGAGTGCCGTGTCCCACGGCTGGGAATGTGCCACATATTATGCGGCCGAGCATATCGAGGATGCTATGTGAATGTACACATGCATGTGCATGTGCATGTGCATGTGCATGTACATGTGTAGAGGTGACTGAGGAGCGTGGCACCCAGAAACCCAGAAACTTGCCATAAATTTTAGGGCCACACGCGCAGACCCAAAATGGCAAATGGGTTAAGGATTCCCACGGGCGAACAGCAGGCGGGAAGTGGAACATTTGCTGAATTTTTGTGTAAATTTCACTCAATTGACATTGACTATGAGTCGAGTCGAGTCGAGTCGAGTCAAGTCTAACGGAGGCCAGGGAGTTGACCCGCTCCACGCCATTCAGCCCGCAAACTGAAATTGTGCGCTGCCCCTTTTGGGGCACTTCAAAGTCAACGCAGCTGCTGCTGTCCGGAAAAAATGCGGAAACTGCACGGAAACGGAAGTCGCAGTGGCTGCACCACCGGCACCGACTCCGACACCGTCCTCCACAACGATGACATCAGCTGCGCTGACCAGCGCTACACTTAACCCTCCACTGCCACGCCCCGCACTATGAACCGTTCTGCCCAACCAGCAACACGGAGCAAAACGGAGCAACCGGAGCCGGACAGATGCCCCTGGAGACCGCCAGAGGCTCGAAGGCAACGTGAGGGGCGGGAGAAGCGTTGGAAGCGCGGCTGCCGTCGCTTTCAAAAATTCATATTCGTAATTGTTGACTGTATTGTCTCTAGCGTTCGTGCCAACTAGTCAGACGTCGACAACAGGACACACTCACTAAAATCGACAGCAATAAAAAAAGTTGCAAATTTTCAGGCTTTCTCAATATTAATGTAAAGAAGTTTTTCCTATTAAAGTGTATTTATAAGCAAATAACTTTTTGTACTGAATGACTTTTTAAAAATTAAGAAATTGTTAGCCGATAGTCTTACAAAATTATCCTTTGCGTAAAGCCAGATAAATCGATCTACAAATTGTAGAAAAGTTTAATAACTTGTTTATTATTTTATGTTTATAATTCTCCAAGAAAATTTGTGTTTCTGCTTTCACAGCATTTCTCTTATACATTTCATTATACATTGTTTCTATTTAACATCTTATGCCATAAATGAAATATTTCACATTTAAATTTAAAATCCAAATTTTTTCATATTGAGTTGCTTTGCCGAACTCGGTTTTTCTTTTGTCTTTAGTGAACACTCGAATAAAAACATTTTGAAGATACGGATTACCTTACATTCAAATTTTCGCTTAAGATAACTCAATTGTTCTGTTATAGTCGAGTTTCCACTGTACCGCTTAATATTTAAAGTCGCCTGTGAAATTTGCACTTTATCTATGACATTTTGGAGTATGCGAAACATAAAAATTTTTTACTGCTAATCTTTTGCGACGGAACTTTCTATTTCCGGCTCAGTTTTGCAAACACTTTCCGTTTATCCGAACGGCTTTTCACATATGTCTTGCATATTCTACGTCTGACAGCTGCCGGAAGGGATTTTATTTAGAGCCACGAGGAGTATATGGAAATGAGTAGACTCTATATATTGTGTACTGAAACATAAATGTGGTTTGGTTTGATCTTTTGAACTATCTTAAGCTCTCCCTCTACCCCTCTTTCAGACCCCCCTACTGTGAAAATTGTATTTTTAGCTTTTCACTGATAAGCGAGAAAATTTTACCCCAATTCTGGGCAGGGCCCAATGCACTTCAGAGAGTGCCGAGTGCTGCCTGCATTATTAGTAGAAGAAATAACGACCACACATCATATTTATGCTTATAAAAGCCTCTCCACGCCCGCACTCGACAGCCAATTCTCCATAGAGACAGAGAGAGACAGAGAGAGAGGTAGTGATGCTCGGAGCCAACCCCGGGGACTGCCGGAGCCAGAGCCAGAGCCAGAGCCGGAGCTGCAGCCGGAGTCAAGTGCCGTTCTGTTAATTGCAGCGGAGGCCCTCGCTGATGAGTTTAATTGAAATAATGCGCTTGGCTCTCCGCGGGGGCAGAGCCGGAAAGTGTTTTTGTATTCGGAGCATTAATAATATTTATTATTTCTTCTGTTGCTTTTTGTCTCTAATGAAGTTTGTGTCGGGAAAGCGAGCAAGAAATGAAAGCGACTCTGTCAAAATGCTTAATTGTCAGCAACGGGGAGCGCATCACTGGAGATCGGGCAGGGATGGGCGGGATTTGGGGGCTAGGGGCGGGCAGATCCATTAGCCAAATGAAGCGCATGATTTGTCACAGTTCTGGATTGCAGTTCCGCCTTTTCAATTGGCCCATTTCACTTGCGTTGAATCGTTTAGTCACTGGCTGACGAATTCTCAATTCTCAAGTGGCTGAAGAACAAGAAGAAGAGCTAGACATTAATGGCTTTAAGCTCGACTGGCAAATAACTTAATGCAAAGTACTATGAGCTTCCGCCAAATGAGACTCTGCTGCAGATGCGTTCGAGCTGAAAATAATTCTAACCCCTCCCCCTAACACCTTGCTCTACGAACTTTGCGCATGTTCTTGGACCAGGCGCGCGTAACGTCAAATGATCTATTGTGCTAAAGGGCGTGCCACTAGGGGCGTGGTCGTATCAGAGCTGCGAGGTGAATGCGCAATAAATGGGTTACCCCATCCAATTCGTCGAGGATGTCGCCGCCGACTGACTCCATGAGCTAAAAGTTGCGGCTCCCCGAAAAGTTAAGTGAATTGTGCAAAGTTTTTCGCTTTTCGGTTCCACCAGAAAGTTTTAACCTTTATCTGTCTCTTTCCTTCACAGCCTGCCCGTCTCTCACTCGCTGTCCGTGCGATAAAAAGTGTGCCCACACCCGTGACCGGCTAAAAGGTAAATATGCCTCAGCAGCAACAGAAACTGCAACAGAAACTGCAACAAAAACCGCTCCAACAACCTGCAACAACAATGAGGGGCAACAATGGCATTGGCAATGACCAAACAATGCTACCCCATAAAATGTGCTACAAAATGCAAAATGCCTTCTGCGGCTTCAATGGCAACTGCGACGCCGACTGCAACGACGACTGCACCGCCGACTGCAACGACGACTGCAACTGAAATTTTATGTCGTGAACTTTTATGGTGGCTGCGACCCTGGTTGCCACTCGATGCCAGGTGCCACGTTGGCTGCTGCCAAGTGACCACCAGTTGCATAGCCTCATGGATGAAGTAATAAATTTTGTATTTAATTTATTAGCGGACGCCGATCAGATGTGAAATGAGGTGTGTCTGGAAACACACTTAAGCTGATTTGATGTGGAAAGTCCCTCAATATCGTTTGTCGCCTCGTAACTTAAAAACTTTTCCTTCTGATTTGCCAATAAACTCATGCAACTCAGAAGACATATAGACATCCATTTTCCGAACCCCAATCTGTGTCATCTATTATATAACCCTATGACAGCACCATACACATACAGTCTTACAATGCAGATGAAAGCTATTATATACGAGTATGTGTAAAATTTATATGGGACCCAGATTTATCAGATCTTATGTGAATATTAGACTAACTTTAATAAACTTGAATTTATCGTTTTAAAGATTAAATTCTGACAACACATGGTATATATTTTCGTAATCTGTTCGATCGATTCGATTATACATTTGGCTGTTAATATTAATCCTTCAGTTCTCAAGCTACTTACTATTTTATTGCTTTCTGATGGCAAAATGAAGGGTATTTATGCTTCGCTTAATAGAGAAACTCAGCTAAACTAAAAACAGGTATTGTATAAACTTTGATTTAAGCTCGATTCATTTCAGTTAAGCTCAGTGGTGTAACCAGACCCAATGACCACAGAATATTTGGAAAGTCCAAAAGTAGGAGCTGAAGCTCTAGATATGCTCACAATCCCTTGTATGGTAAACACTATAATCGCATAATTAAATTTGGACACCGTTGCACGGGCTGGGACTCCGGCTGTGGCAGCTTTACGGCTTCTGGCGAGCTATTTAAAGACATTACAAGATGATGTCCGGGCGAGAAATTTCGAATATGTGCGAGCGAAACTCAATACCATAAATCAAACTGGACACTTCAGCTAAGCTCCTCGACCCTCGACTCTTTCCACTCTCCACTCTCCACTTCTCACTCCTCATGTCCTGCTCCTGCGACAATGCAGTAATCCGACTTACTGTAGTCGATTAATTGATTGTCTAAATGCACTTGTGAGCAACTCAACAAATCAATGAAGTGTAGTAGAAAACATGTCAGAGCTGCAAACAATGTTCAAGCTTCATCCGTCCGCCCCACGCCGCGCCCCCATGCCACGCCCCATGCGAGTGCCGTCCAGTGACGAGTGCAGAACGTAATGGAGAAGGTAACTGGTGAAAAAAATGCTGTCTGGGAATTGGATTTTGCGGTTTCACGTTTCGAATTACCATCGACAGCAGCGGACAGTCGATCCGTAAGCGAATGCGAATGCGAATGCGAATGCGAATGCGAAAGCGAAGGCGAAGGCGAATGCGAAGCCTGCTGCGCGGCAGAGTTAGCCATGGTTAATTGTCACTATCGTTGCCTCCGATCCAGCTCCTTCTCGCATGGTATCCAATTATGCCATGTAGCAATGCAGTGGGCGTCCCTCTCTTAGTGTCTGTGAGAGTGCGAGTGTGTGTGTGTGTGGATGGAACACTCAAGAATGGAGGCAACCAGTGGCAGGCAGCTCTTGACGTAACTCAATCGCAGCCATCGCTGACAATTTGCCAGAATTCACAAGCGAGTGACTTTGGCTGGAATTCGCTTGGAATTCGACTGGGCCACGCTTCGCTGACTGCTCCGGCCCGGCCTTCAGCCAGCCTTCGTTTGTTGGCAAGTTCATCAAGTTGTTAAATATTTAACATTTTTTACATCTTTCTCAATCTGTGGGCCACTGGCCCAGCGCAATGCAGCACGTTTAATCGTGTTAAACATTTTATGAACGCTTCCCAGCTTCATCTCCAGCTCCAACTCCCAGCTTCAGCAGCTCGCCTTTTTGTTGGTGCACCAGAAAACCTTTTTGCGGTTGTCATAATTGTAATTTTGGTCACTGCAGGCTACAGAGAATATGCATGAATTTATGATGAACGGCCCTTTCGGATCCCCGACAGCAACCGCACCACCCATTGCACCACCCTGCACCGCACGGCTGACACAAATTCGGCAACGCCGTTCGTGCCATAAACGTCACAGAGTGCTATTCACATAAATATATGTATATACGAGTATCTATAGTACTACTATAAAGTCAAATGTGGTATATATTTGAATTTATGTAAATTTAAATTTCGACTGGTCAAAGGCCAAATACGAAGACCAAAAATATCCTCGGGATGTGGCTAAGTGCCTGCTGAGTACAATTTTTGATTTTTTACATAAATATCCTTATTTTGTGAAAGCCAAAGTTTTGATGTGCTGTTGAAGTTGAGTGCTTCGTAGAACTATGTAAATTTAGCGATAGTGCACTTAACGCTCCCATTAAATATATCTAAATGCTCTCTTTACCTCACAGACATATTGCTGAAGTATTATCTTTAACGGTTCCAAATTGGAATAAGAAAGATAAAACAAAAATAAAATAATTAATAAAAGTTGAATTTTTTCTTTATTATTACAATCTTTGCCTCTTCTGAGACATACATATACCCCCTCTAACTTGGAAGTCGGACGACACAGAATTGGACGTGCAGACAAACATAAAGCCGATCAGCCGATACACAATTAATTAACTATCAGTGCTTAACACTCCTTTTCCGAGAGAACGTTTTGTTGCGCTAATAATGTAGAGTTTAAGATATGTTATTTTTTTCATTTTTCATTATTAATAATAAAGTGACCTCGAAAATACATTTACTGCTGATTGGAATCTCAAGCGCACATTGAACTGCTTGATTCACATTCATTTGAATGCATCTTGGTGCACACAGCGGAAATCACAATTGATCCCATTTTGTTGTTGTGGCCATCTCGGGACCTGCCTCAATTTGGACAGCAAACTTTTCAGCCTGTGCAGCCATGCAATTATTTTTGCTACACATTGTCAAATGGGAGACGACTGGCAGCCCTTTCAATCCTTTTTATAGTTGGCTGGACACTGCACAATTTATACGTCAACGTTTATTTTATTTAATACTAAAAACAATTTCCCCAGTATTTGAACTGGCCAAAAGCGGCTACGACCATATAAACCCGATAGTTAGCGATATGCAAAAATAGCATAAATTGCATCAACTGAAATTGTTATCCTCGTTTAAATGGCGGGCCACCCCGCCTGAATATCGGATTGCCGGAGTGCCTGTCTGCCTGTCTGCCTGTCTGCCTGTCTACTGGCCCGGATGTCCCTGTGTCCAGTTGTCCGGCTAGATGGTCGTTATCAATATCTAAACATAGCTGAATTGCTCTTAAATAACCAAACAATAACTACAAAACAAGTGGGGGTGAAGATGCCAGCTGAACTGTCCTTGTGTTGTGTTTGGCTTTTGTTTATATTGCGCTACAGTAGAACCAATATAACTGTAAAAAAGTCCACAGAAATGAATGTGGCTAATTCTCCGAAGTGTTCGAGAACGAATGAGACAAGTACATATGACTTAACTGCTGCAATGACTTATAAGTGGGGATACCGCGGAAACGCTTTTCTTATTCAATGTTAATTGAAGGTTTTCAAACCTATAGTAAAGTACTAGCTCAATATTTTGTATACCTTAGCTTTATAATCATTATCAGAATCACTATCATTATCATAATCGTTATCATTATCATCATCATATAATTATAAAAATAAGAAGATTCATTTATTTTCCAAATATTAATACTTTCAGCACATTACAGATAGAAATACTAATATACCCCACTTTGAAAGCGCTCACAAAGGATGCCCATTAATTGCGACATCTATCTGGACAGGGCGTAAAGCCTCAATTTGTTTTAGCGCTAAAAATACAAATATAAAATAGGTTCATACTCATCTGGAGAGTGGACGAGGGTTTTCCGAGCCCCGTCGAAACCCGCACCAATTTGCAGCAGCCACCAACAGTTTACGTTAGATATTGTAAATTTTCGTAGGTTCCGACCACGGGCTAAAAAACAACTGGAAACCGAAACCACAAAAAAAAAGAGAGGGGAATGGCAATAGTCGGGAATGGGATGGTCGGGTCGAAAAAATATGTCTATTTAAATTTGTTCTGTGGCCTCGTTGTGTTCGTCTGCGGTTCTTTTAGGTAATTTGCACATTTTACACGCCGACAGGACGAGGGCGAGAACGAGGGCGAGGGCGAGGGCGAGCGCGAGGATGGAGCGCAAATGGATATCGAATCGGGAGGTTGCGCGGTGCTGCAATTCGCTGTAACGTAAATATTGAAATGTATTTGGCAGCTGTGCTCAAAATTTCGGCCAAAAGTAAATAAGACCGATGGCTGTTCCGGCGGCGCCAAAGAACAGCAGGCTCGAGGGTCAGGTGGACTACACACATATGTGGCATGTTAGACAGAAGCGTGATTTGCATTTTAAAGCGATTCGCGTCGAGTAATCCACTTTCTGAAATGGGTAATATGTAATCATAATGCAGCGCGAGTTAAAGACGCAAAATATTAATCACACGCCGCGTGGCGCTCATTATACGGCACTTGAGAGAATTTTGTTAGCACACCCAAAAGCGCGCTGAGCGGCAGCTCCGGCAGGAATAATATCAAAAGAATGAAAAATGAAAGGATCCAGCAGGAAGGCTGCTGCAAAGGCTGCGTCTTCTATCGAGACACAGCAGAAGTAGGAAAAATTTAATTAAAGCTAGCGGCGTTGCAGGCTCCTACAAAGTGGAGCAGCACAGAAGCGAGCAGAAGAAGAAAGAGAAGCGGCCAAATGGCCAAGTGGCCAAGTGGCGTTAGCTAAGGCTGATTTTCTCAAGTAAGACTTTCCCACTTTAGGAAAAATAATAACACACACGTTGCGAAGGAGGCAACTGCAAAAATGGTTTGAATAAAATACAAGCTCCATCGATAGCCAAATAATAGCAGCCAAGACTCTAACAGTAGTTTGCCTGCAGTTGGACAGTTGCATACCTAATAGCTGTCGCAGTGCCTCAGAGCCCTGCCCAACCCAACACATATGTGGTCACATGTGTGAGGCGTGGGAGTGGGCTGGCGGTGGGGTTGGTGGGGCTGGTGGGCATGTGCATGTGGGTTAATAACGTCATTTATTATGCACTTCTTTCCGGCATTTCCGGTATTTACCGCGCACGCGACACGACACATAAATGTTGCCATAAATTTAGCAATGCTCCGCCACAGGACTTCAGGACTTCAGGACTTGAGGAGGGGTGAGTGCGGGGGCCAGTAGAAATGCGGCACACGTAGCAACTGCAACGATGAGGACGTCTTCACTGCGGTCTCAGGTACACGCTCTGAGCTCTGAGCTCGGCAACTGCTCCAACTTTTGCTCAAATAACTTGCAATTTATTTGGTGTGTTGCGAAAAGCAACTTCCGTTGACGCCTCCGCCATTTTGTTGGCGCGCCGCAAACGCCATTTTGTAAAGGCAACATGGCTGCAACGTCGCTAAAAGAAATGCAAATGTGTTTGCGAATGGGAATGAGACAAGGCTGGTGTAGGAAGATAGAGAGAGGGAGAGGGAGAGGGAAGCGAGAGATGGCAATGGGAAAAGCAAACGCGTGCTTGCCACCTGTCTGCCACCTGCCACCTGCCACCTGCCACTTGGTAGCCGCTGCACTTATTTATATGTATATATTTTTGCGGTTTATAAAGTTTTACATTTCACTTGGCAATTTTTTTATTTCAGTCTTCTTGTATTTACGGCGTAAGCTTTACGACGTTTTATGCGGTGAAAGTGGCTTTAAATCGAACGCCGAACGCGGAACTTGGAGGGAGCACAGGAATATTTGAGCTTCTCCCTCGGAGTACCGTTAGCCTCCACTTGTATAACGAAAATAAATTTCCATTTCGTTACAGTGCTTGGTTTCACATGGAATTGGGACGAGGAGATACTCATAAATCTTGGCGAGTTCAATAACATAAATACAAATTTGAAGGTTCAACTTTTTTGACTCTGCTGCATTTGCATTTATTTTATGCAGATTTCTCAGCTGAAAATAATACCACAGAATTGGAAGTGCATTAGCTGTTTAAGCATGTGTGTTACAGTTCTGGAGAAAACACACAACATAAACATAACTATTATTTTTTATTCGACTTTTGGATGAGTCTAATCTGAAGCTCTTAATGTAAGAGAGCCTTGGAGTACCTTATATCGATCATTCAGATTGAGTTCTTAACACCATTCGATGGTTTTAGTGTCTGATTTACATGCAATTCAAAATATAATTATTCTCTTGAGTTTAGATAATTCAATCAAGGGATTGAGATCTATGCTGCATCAGCTTGAATTATACATCTAAGGGAATGATCCCAAAGACCGCCTATGTCAACAAAGTTTCAACCACTAATGAAATAGAAGAAAAAATAACTTAGGAGGAAGAAATAAATGTGGCATATCAACTTTATGATAAGTCTGACCCCATTAAAGATGAATTAATAGGGTACAAAGTTTGTGAAAATGTGTGTAACAGGCATAGTATATTTCTGATCAGAATCAACAGCCGAATCGAGGTAGGTCTGCCTGTCTGTCTGTCCGGCCATCTGTTCGAATGTATGAACGTGCGATCTCAGCATCCATAAAAGCTACAATCTTTAAAGGTTTGCAAAAATATTTTGAGTACTCCCCATTTCTCCGTACTTTGAGAAACATTTTTTTGAAAGATAAAATTTTAATTTCATTCACATCGGATAATACACCAATTAGTTATTTCCTTGTTAATTTTTGTAAAATTCTTGTGGTTGAATACACACAGCTCCACCGTAAGTTACATTTTGTCTTTGCTTAAATGTCGTTTAAGTGGCAGCCTAGAGTCTTATCATTTACTCTCCTACAAAAAATTAAAACGATGACATGATCTTTTTGATATACAAATAATGAACAATCAAGTACAATGAATGTGAAAATTGCAATTAAAAATTTGCATATTGGGCCCAACAATCACCACTTATAAAATGGGAACAAATGGATATTATTATTATTAGAACTCACAATAATTAGGACGAAAATATGTGTTAAAAAAATTTTATTTTGGAACCATGACCCCAATATTGCTTTTGGATATAAAAATATTGTTCAACCGATTTTGCCGGACTTCAACATGTAAACTTCTTGATTCTGTATATCTGGAAATGAATAGCGAACAGATATGTGAGAGTCGCCATAAATCAGGATCTCCCCAAGTTTTCAACCTAATTTTAGCTAGATTTTTATTAATACTTTAAATTTTTCATTTAAACCAAAATAACTTTAAGGTTCGATATTTGCCATTCTATTGGACAAAGAATATAAATGCACACTCACAGTGAAATGTATTTATAGAAGAGGTATTTTCTAGTAGGGCGTTCACGACTAGATCTCTTTTCTATCTTATCCCATTATTTGGTCTGTATATCGATTTTAACTAATTCAAATATTCTCTTACGATTTCATCAATTGAGCAATTCATCATATCCTTACTGCCTACTTCAGAGGGTATACAATCGGCAGACCACACGCATTGCCGCTGTGGCAACTAATTAACATTGACTTGGAGGCGCCACGAGCAGCGCTTTTCAATTGAGTAGCATTCCCCATTGTCGCCGAACCCCACTGGGTGGCAAAAGGCATAAATTACTATCGCGAAGAGGAAAAGCAACTGGGACGACGGTTGCTACTTCTTGTTTGCTTGTTTGTCTGTTTGCTTGTTCTTCATTTTCTGTCTTTGTTTTTATTTATTATTTATTGCCACAATTCAAACTCAATTTTTATCATTTCCCACTCACAATCGGCTTGTCTGCTGAATTATGCAAAAATAATTATGCGCAAAGTGCAACAAAACAAAATTCACTTCAGTTTCGTTCTAGTTCGGCATACAAATTGTACTGTGGACACCATCCACTGGACCCTCTGGACCCACCGGAACCACCCAGCACATCCGCTCCACCACCTCCTCCATGTTGCTGCCACATTCCATGCCACGCAATAGAAGCAAATGCAGTTGTAAATATGTCCGTTTATTTGTCTGGCTATCTGGCGGGTCCTGCCGTTTGTTATCCTGTTTATTTGTTTGCCTGCTTTGCATACTTTACTGTTGCTGTTGCTGTTGCTGTTGTTGCTGTTGATTTTTTGGGTTGTACATTGTAAAATTTTAAACTCATTTGATTTACATGAAATTTCATAGCGTCGCTTTGATATGTGGCCCGAGTATCATTTGATTTTCCATACGATTCACCAATGTCCAAAAACAGAACACATTAGCCAAAACAAAAGGATCCAACAGAAGTGAACGACTAACAGTTACCCCTTTTTTGCAAAACAATGCAACCATTGCGGAATTTAATATAGATGTTTTACATCTCTGCCTTCACTATTACATTCTTCTTAAACTCCTCGTACCGTTTGAAATTGATATTTATATAATTCCTCACTTTTAATTATATATTCAACGGTATATATTTATTGGTAGGATAAAAACGTCTTGTGTATAAATACCTAGCGCAGACGTAAATAACTTTTTTGCTGTTACATACACGTACACAAAGCTATTACACCGTCTTTAAACTGCTTTGGGCAACTACAGGGTATTGCTGCAACGAATACAACAGCAATTTAAATGGGATGCGCATTTATAATTGTTTCGCATTGTGTATTCCGCACACAGAGAGAATTCGTTTTATCTGCAATTCAAGCCGAAGCAGACCTAAAATAATGAAAATGTAATTTCATTCCCGAGCAGATCTGCCAATTCACTCAATCATTCCAACTAACTGACCAAATTTCTAGCCCGGCATTTGTTTGCATTTCGATGCTGTTGTTTTTGCTTATGAAATTAATTTTCATTGATTTGGCAAATGTTGAATTCATAATTTTGACGCATTATTTTTGCGTGAATTTCAAATTGTGTTTATCCCAAACGATGGCGCATTAAAGGATAATGAACTATGTGGAAATTTGCATCTGAATGGGACTACATAAATAAGCAGCAATTTGTCCAATGAGCTCTAATGGATTCCTAAGAAACTGGTTTTGTAGTAGATTGAAATTTTGATGGAATTTATTCAGATTTTCCACCAATATTAATTGAACTCTATTTATTTTTAACTTGCTGCCATTCAAAGTAGAAATTCAATAATATCCATAGAATTTAAAGCAATTATTCTGAATAACGGACTGAGTGACAAATTGACTGATTGACAGGTGATGAGCACATACAGATAGTCTAAATAATAAAATTAAAATTCATCGTTTGGTTTTGCTGTTTATAAAAGTCTACAGATAAAAAAGATTCAATAAGAATCGATATTAAGCCTAAAAGTATTTCGGTGGCTTAAATAACTATATCTGGTAAATTTGGTATAAATTCTCCAATTATTATATTCAGCAGCCATTCTCCCCAAGTAAGGAGAATGTGAAGTGCTACCTAGATCAAGAATATTAAAAATCATACCCCTCAATAATAAATATCAATGGAATGAATATACGTGCCATTGAATATATTAACTACACTAAAATGCAAACATATATGTTTTAAAGACCAATTTTTTACCTTCAAAAATTTGTTTTCCCAAGAAACAAACAAACATTTGCAGTTGCTAAGATCGACGCGTTCCTGCATATGGACAGAATAACGGGCAGACAGACGGAGAGTGCCACAGGGCTTGACTCGGATGTTGATCATGATCAAGAATATATACACTTTATGGGGTCCGCCAGTCCTTTTTCCTCTTACAAACATTTTCACAAATACAAATGAAATTACTCTGCTTAACCATTTTTAATGGGTTCAGGTTATAAAAATGAAATCCTATAATCTATCATTGTGCAATATTCCTTTAAATACGAATTTTAATATAATAGTTACCAAAAGTTTTTTATAAAAGTCAGATTTTCATTTAATTTAGAGCAAAATATATACAGGTGAAAACATGTCAAGAATATTTAAAAGTTTATCTTATTGTTTTGTTAAATCAACTTTTAAAATTTTATGAATGGAAGAGTCAAGTGTAATTCAACCACCTGAATCTGAAAAGTAAATGTCTTGCAAATAAATATCCTAAGCCTCGCTCGATCATTAAGAATCTGTCCTCCAGTTGAAGAATGTTAAGCCTGCTTAACACTTGTCTTTACAGTTAATACAGTTAATACGAGTGTTTTACTTTAAAAATAAGTGGTTTATAATTGATGCACTCATAAAATTGCACCGAACAGTATTTAAGAGATAGCACTTGCTATACGAAGTATTTCTCCAATTACTCCCTCTGAAAGTCAGCCCCATCGAACCGCAGCCTTGACATCTTAATTAACCAACTTGGCAGCTGTTTCGTGCCACTCGAGTGGGCAAGCAGCTGAAATTTCAAGAACATTTAACACATTGCCAAATCTAGCGTAACCCAAGCCGAATAGAGAAATTTTCGCTCTGCTTCTTTCTTTTTTTTTCAGGGGTACTACAAAATACCCGCGTAAGAAGTTCATGAAAATTTTATTTACACGCTGCCAAACGGTCCGAATTAATCTCTTGGCAAATTTATTTGAAAATGTGCCATAAAAATGCATGCAAAAAAAAAAAACAGTTTTCCTACCCTGAGTCAACGGATCGCAAAAGGGTGGGGCAAGGACAAGAGCGTGGGCGAGGGTGAAAGCTGGACAAACAAGCTCCATACAATTTTCGTGCGATTTTCCTTCTTGCTCAGTGCTTGATTTTCGATTTGTTTCTTAATTTTTACGAATTTGTTCTGTGCTCTCGGATTTGGGCAAACAGAGCGACAAGATCCAAGGGATGTGGGCGAACACCCCAGTAGGAAAGAGCCTGCGGCATCCACTCCTGCCTGCCGCAGTTATCCATAAATACTTCCCTTGTCAGCAGCTGATTTGCCTCTGATTTATTTGCAAATGCGAATTTGCTTTTTATGTTTTGTATTTTTATTTACTTTATATTCGCACCACGAACTCAAGCTGCAGCCCGCAAATGGGTGAGGCAACCACCTCTGCCCTTCTTTGGAGGTGTGAACGTGTTTTCTTTTACTCAGCCACCCACCCTTCTACTTACTAACAGTTGGCCAATTTTCCCTCATTTTCCGACAGCACTTTTACCCGGCTCTTGGCTTCCTCTTGGCTTCTCGCTATTCACAGTTCCCCGACCAAGCACACAATAATCATTTCAATTTTAATGCTCCAATAATTTGGAAATAGCTGCGAAGGGTTATTTAGCTTTTTCTCTCGTTTTTCGGCTAAAGAACTAACTGTAAGTAAGTTCAAGCAAGTTTATAAAGTAGAGTGGAACCTTGAGTTCATTAGGTAACAGCTTTTTTTATGAGATGGTCGCCCCTTTGATTTCTGTTTGCCCAAGCTTCCAAATTTAGGTCAAATTTTATGCAATAGCAAAAAAACGGGGAAGAAATGGAGCTGCAATTCAGCTGTATTTAAAGTTACTTTTAAATGAACCTAAATAATATTTTCTTCTTATGAATTAAAGTAATGAAATTAATAATGAACCACCGAAATTGGTCAGATCTTAGAAATATCAATGAAAATATTCAAAGACTGCAACAGAGCTGTGTAAAAGGAACGCGGAAGTTAATGATTCCCTATATCAGTGCTTTACTTAGAAATCTACCAAAAACCATAAGGCTTGTCTCATACAAACATTATTTTCTAAGCCCCGACTTCACTAAGACAATTTATCTACGTAGGACTGCTCTCTCTCTCTCTCTCTCTCTCTCATTCCCTCCCTCTCTATCTATCACTCGTAATGAACTCGCTTTCAACCCTTCCCAAAATGAGTCATATGTTTGGCCGATCGGCCCACTAGGAAATCACGGTTTACGACTATATCATTGGGCCGCGAACCCAAGGACCGAGCCCTACTCTATTCCCAATGCTCGCGGCGCAATGAATAAATGCGACAAATGTCAGTTAACGCCTAACGCCTACCAGGAATAAAAAGGAGTCAGAATGTCTAAATAAATTTGCATTAGCGGCACTGACGACGGCAACGGCGGCTGACAGAGGCAGCAGCCAGGATGTTATGAGGGGTTGCTTGACGGGAAGGGGTCGACGGAACGTTCATATGCATAAATTATCGAGCAAAGGACGTACGCAACATTTTCATTTGAAAAGCCAAAAGCAGAACTTGTTTATATTCAAATTAGTAGGCAACACAAACAGAAACAGAATGCCAAAGGATGTCGGCAGGACCAAAGCTGGCGCCCATGACTCTTTGACTGTTTTTATTGTCTGCAAGGACGAAAGGGTGACAACGACTAACGCTCAGGACCTTGAGCTCTGCCATTTGCCATTCACCATTTGATTTGCTTTGGTTCGGTTTGGTTTGGTTTGGTTTGGTTTGGCTGACTTCAGCTTGGCGCTGTAATGAGCATTTTATGAGGATGTCCTCCTAACCGGAATGAGCATTGCGAAACCCTCCCTCCCCACCCCCCACCCCCTTTCAGCTGACAACTTAATTAAGTTTTCATTGTGTGCGGCACAGGGTGAGGTGGTGAGGTAGAAGGTTAGTGGGGCAAGTTGAAAGAGGACGCTGGTTAGTTTCTGGGCAATCAGCGCGCATTGTGGAAAGCTCCAATGTGTGGCAGGCCCACGCGCTCTCACCTGCCGCACCGTGTTGCTCTTGAGTGGCACTTCAACACCAACACCAACAACAAAACCAACACCAACGTCAACGCAACCAACCCACCAGCTCCACAGCCCATTGAATGCTGCGAGGCCGCCCCTCTTTATTTGATCGCTCTGGCTTCAGCGTTGCAAGCAGCTGACTGTGCAACAAATGACTGCAATTAATTTGAACGTTTATTAATTAATTAATAACTGTTACCGTTTCTGCTGCTGCTGCTGCTGCTGCTGCTGATGCTGCCTCCATTTTGACCCGTCGCCATCCCCTTCTTTTGCCCGCCCAACTGGCTTTTTGCATAAAGTCAGCAACAAGTGGACAAGTGGACAAGTGGACCTCGTCGAGAAGTTGTACATCGCAGCAGCTCTCTGGGAATGCTGCTGCTGCAACTCATTAGAGGCCAATTGAAATATGATTGTTGCAATGCAAATGTGACAGCTGATCAATCAAACCGGTTCGGTTCCAGTTCGAACCCACCGCCAAAAGGTGTTGCCGAAGCTACAAAATTATTTAAAATATTAAATGGTACTTGCAATATGTATATAAAAATGGCTAAACAGGATATAATGATCTTGTGAAAGACAGAAGACAGAAGACAGAAGGAGGTGTGCCCGACCCCATAAAGTAAATATGTATATTCTTGATTAGTCCGTATCGATAAAACGTTTTAGTTTTTCGAGCATATCTCCCACAGCTTAAAAGCTACATACAACTCAGGTAGGGTGCCCCCCTTCCTACATTTATAGAAAAAATAATAATTTTGGAAGATAGAAAGTTGAAACACATACATAGCTTAGTGTAATAAACATATTCCAAAAATTTCAGTAAGATCGGATCATAAACAAATTGTAAAAGCCTCGCGATAAGCGCTCTGCAGTACAATTTTAGTCGCTAGCAGTGCACGGGGCTCAGGGTATCTCTTATTCGAGCACACTCGACTACAGTCTCCTTAGTTACTTAAATTATAATTAGCAGGGCTCCGATTGGTTCAGTGTGTCTCCCAGCCAGAAATTGCTGCTTCCATCTGGTAGTTTAATTTATGCTTTAGGTTACACCTTCAACAACCCAATAAAAATGTTATTATTAATTAATCAATAGTTGTTATTTATATTAAAGAATACATTCAAATAAAACTTTTCGTACTTTCAATCATTTTGCTCAACGCCTAGTAGTAATTTATTATAAATATGCCCATTACTGGGATATTTGAGGATAGATTATCAATATAAATATGCCTCTCAGTATCTAAGAATTTGTATTATGGAGCAGACTTTCACACATGAATTGGATACTTTAATAAATAATTTTGAAAAGCCTAAATTTGTATTTTTACCACAATTAATAATTTTAATATGCATAGATTTGTCTCAATTCCATTATGTGAAGTCCCACAGAAAATCTCAACGATTTAGGTTGGTCTCTCGGACCTTAAATTCTTGAATGCTTCACCCGCGAGCACGCATTAAGTGACAGCACAGTTTAACAGTACTTTATTGCAGTCCACAAACAATCATTATGATGCTCTCAGGTCCAGAAATATTTTAATAAAGTGCCCTAAACCGTCAGTGACAAAAACCCAAATGAGTTTCCACCCGCCGGCAATTTCTGGCTGGGCAATTGTAAAGTGGACAGACTGAAAGGCATTGTCCAATGCACGCCCCGACTAGACTCATATTTATTTAAGCAATCAACAGACTGCTGCTGGCTTGAGCTGTCCTCCCCTGTCCTGGCATGGAGTCATCTCTGCTCCTTGTGCAAATCAAAAACACAAAACTAATTCCTTTGACAATGCCACACGCCGGCACCAGCCACAAACCGGAGGCAAAGGACTGGGGAGCATTCTGCATTAGAAATGGGACTGCGAATGGGAATGCGAACGAGGATGGGTTTGGATCTGGGAACTGCGAGTTGTGAGCTGGGAGCTGGGAACTGGAAGCTAGGTCTTTCAGCCTTAATGAGATGTTGGCTGAATGGCAACTGAGTTGAGCCGTTCAGTTCAATTGAATCGAGTTGAGTTGTTCCTCGGCAGCCGAGAGGCCTGTCAAAGATGCATTCAAGGATTAAATTAATGTCACAGCAAGTGGACAATAGCCCCTCTCCCGCAGGGGACTGTCAGCTCTGTAATATTAACGCTTAATTGTTTGTAGGCAGCAGCAGCAGCAGCAAAAGAAAAAGACGAGATGAGGTAAGCTACCTGCTACCTTCCCAAGATGAAGCCATAAAGAACTGGCTGGCGGGTAACCTTTAAATATGGAAATGTATGCCCAGGCTCGTAGATTGCCCCGGGGATCTCTTCTCCTTATCCCCGTTGTTGTTTCTGCTGCTGCTGCTACTGCTCCCTCTTCTTCTGGCTCTTGCCTTTTCATACTTTAAATCAAATCGCATTAACATTTCTTTACAATTTTCTGCTCAGCATCGTGACAAAAAATAAAGTGTTTGTTGGTCGGGGGCCAAAGCGCATAAAAAGGATATTTGACACTTTTAAATGTGCGCTTATTGTGACTGTCCCTCTCCCCCTCTCCCCCTCTTTCCCCTCTCTCTCTCTCTCACTCTCTCCTTCGCTCTGCAGCTCTGGTCGTTTCTTTTGTCTGTTGAACTATTTGCTGCCTGGCTTCTTGAATTTTTGTTATATTCCTTTCTGTTCTTTTTTATTGTTTGCTTTTGTGTCTTGGCCTTTGCTGCCTGCCAATCCCAATCCCATTCCCATTCCCATTCCCATTCCCACTCCCATTACGCTTCCTGCCTTGGAAAATCAAATCTATTGTCATTTTGCCAGCTACGTCTAGGTTCGTCCTGGGCCTGGGCCTGGGCCTGGGCCAGGTCCTGCGCTTGGTCCTGGGCCTCAGCACTTTGTCGGCGTGTCGTTGCCGTCAACCTCATCGTCCTTGCAACGTTTAAAAGCCATAAGCGTTTGCCTTTATTGAGCTTTTATTGTTTTTTATACGCTCTCTTTCGAGGCTAACCGAACTGCTTCGAGTTTTTCGCTTTTGATAGTTTTATTATCAGGAATCAATGATCTATAAGCATTTTCCCAGTGCCGCCCGTTTTTGCGTCTCAAGCACAGTGAACTCTGCCACTGACTGACAATATCTGCATCTCGCTTCTAAGCATCAGTATGTACATATTTTAAATATTTACTTAATTTAAAACTTTTAAATTACAGCTCAACCTCAATTACAAGTTGCCAAGACTCAATTTAATACGAAGTGTAGACAAGGGAATTTCAAGAAATATTGATAATTCGAAATATTCCTTAGCATAAAAAAAAATAATGTGAATTACAACAATGTGAATGTATATAATGCCTAGATATTTGACACTTTGGGCTCACCTTTAAGAGAGACTTAACCCATCGTTGCTTCTGATAGGTTGATGGTAATTCCTCGTTTGAGAGCATCTGTCACATTCAGCAACTGCAGACGTCTTGAAATCCTCCGATAAGCATCCTAAGACGTCCCACTTCATTGGCAGACAATGCCCACTGTGCTTAACACATCAAATGTATGTCAATAACACTGTCCAACACGGCATTGGGCTGCTGTCATAATGTTCGCAACCTCTCTTTCTTCAGTCTCTCCCCTCCGTTCTCTCCATCTCGCTCTTTTCCTTTCACGCCCTTGGCTATTGGTTGAATGCAATGCCACAGCAAATCGCATCTCGAAAATTCATTTCATTTCATTTCCAGGAAAAATACACAAAACGAAGCACACAGCAAGGAGCAGCTCCATAAAATTGAGAAATGAGAAATATTTTGCAATCATTCGTTGAAATTATGACAAACGCATTTCTAAGCTGTCGCATTGATTGAATTTTCTTCGCCCTTTCTTTGAAGATTCGCGCTGCAGCTAGTCCCCCACCCCACCTCTCCCTCTTCCATATCCCATTCAGGCAGCAATGGCACTCTATTGTGCTCGTATTTTTGCACCTTTCAACAGCGCGTTGCCTGAAGCCGGATTAAAAATCTATGTCAGTTGTTCGGCTTGTTTGAATTTCATTTCGGTTTGCAGTTGCAGTTCTATTATAGTTCCCGTTCCCACTTTTATTTCCATTCCCATTTCCATTCCCTTTGTCTTCTTTGACTGCCAGACGACACCTCGCCCTTTGTGCCCATAATGAGGTATTCCGGTCCAGGACAGCAACAACTGCATATTATGGAACGCTTAAAAATCAATTAAAGAGATTTTCCCTGCAAATTGTTTACAGCTGGTGCTCGTGGCTTTCCATTATCTTCACCTTTGTGCATGTGTCACACGGCAAATGAGATTTTCGAGCATTAGTTTTAATCGGTGTGGATACAAATTTTCACAAGAGGGTTTTTCCTCATATGATGACAGTTATTCGTCTTGGAAGGCCTCATTGATTTCTTATATGGTTCCTGCTGGCACTTAATCCATTTAGCCAACCGCCATACCAGAAGTAACGATCCATAATTGACATTGACATTTGAGTGTTTCGGAGTGCCGTCGAAATCAATTTTCATAAATATTGAGACAGGCGCATAATTGATGCCCCGCTCTTGTGCCCGCCTCCCCTCCCTACTCTCTAGGATGCAAAGAACTACGAGTGTTCGAATATTTACATTCTCTCAGATAGTTGCGAGTTGATTGATGGATGGAACCAGCGGCAGTCCGAAATTGACTTGCTGTTTGCTGGGCAGCCTCACCCTCACCCTCAACCCCAAACCTCAGCCTCGACCTCATTCCAGGCTCAGCGGTCGCCTCCAAGCAGCCTACAAACATCGTAGGCCGTTCCATAATTTATTATCTATTTACAAAGTATTTGTAGCGTAAATTTCGATGCCAGTCCTATGTCTTATCGGCCCTCCATGCCCCCACCACAGGCCAGTCATGCCCGACTCAATTCTGTGGCCATATCAAAATGACTACTAATTGACTGAATTTCCCCAATTCCCATTCTCTGTCCTTGTCATGCTCTTTCTCTTAGCTTCTTCTCTCTGCGAGAGTTTTTGTTTTATTAATGCGACTGTGGTAGATTAAAATCTGCCCGTCCGCTTTCCCCTGCCAGACAGCCACTGCCTGCTGCGGCAATTCCTGTGCAATCGAGTGATCAATCATTTGATTGACGCCACGTTGCGCAGCATGAATGATGTGCTGGATATGCTGGATGTGTGGGTGCCTGTTTGCCTAGCTTATAATGGAAGCGGCGCCAGAGTCTCATGGAATGAGAATGTTGTTGGCGGCACCTGTTTGGCCAAAACTAAAACAGAAAGTTGTTTGACCGACTGTTGGCTTCTTCCCAGTTATAAAGAAATCGGTATCCAAGTTGATGAACAACTATTTTGCTCCAGGTGGTGCAAGTGCATTCGCAGTAGCACCTCACTGAATGTTTGCAAAGGTTATAATGTGAGTGAATCAGTTAATTAAGACACGGGCTAGTTGTCAGTGCTCCTGAAGAAAGATAGGTGACCATTTTTAGCAACATATATTCCCACTCATACATACAAACCTCCACATACATGGGCGAATCTCAGCACAAGGCTTAAAAATAGTAAAACAGTAAATAGTAAATGGATCTGTGCATTTCAATCAATAGATTTATATTCAATTAAAATAATTGCTTATTTACAATATATTATTTATTAAGACTCAAACATCAAAGGCACGTCAGGCAGTCTGTTTGCTGCGACACACGCTCTTCTTTTAAGGGCGGTGCTGTAGCTGACAGCTTTTGGCAGGGCTGCGGCACAAAGTTGCACAATTGTAATTGAATTGCTGCAACTAATTGAGACAAAAGCCAGCCGGCAAACTAATCGCTAAACCGAATTCATTGACATGTAAATAACCATCCAGCCAGTTCATCTCTGAGCATTGTACACATTCATACGCTCATATACGTATCTCTTTTGTGTCCTCCCCCTCTCACTCACTCACGTGTCTCTCTGCATTACTATTACTTTTTGTTGCGCATAACTTACAACAAACGAGATGCGACGGGCCACAATAGAACAGGGCTTTTTCTATATTATTTGATGTGTCTCGCAAAGCAAACAATAAATAGGAGGAAAGTGTACCGTTAGAAAGGGGGGTTGTGGGCAGGTGAACGGGGCACAAGGATCAGGGGGCGTTGTTCGTCACGTGGCCGCGCCATTTTGTTGTTAGCCTTGGCAGCAAGGTTTTTGTCTGAATACAAATACATACAAATACGCACACACACACGCAAGCACACGCAGATGAGCAACAACAAAGCGGCAAACAAGCCGAAAACGAACAACAACAACTTTTGCTTTCCTTTATTATTGAAAATCGCCAGAACAACAAAAAATGGAAGAAAAAAAAAGCAAAAACAACGTTACCAAAAAATGGGCTGCTAATTGCTTTTAAAATGCAAAAGCCAGTCAAAAAGAGCGAGAGATTGGGAGAGAGGGAGACAGTTGAGAGTTCTGAGTTGAGAGGAGAGTTGCAGCGCAGCATCAGCATCAGCATCAGGACCAACATTGACTTTGGCAGGACATGCGAAAAAGCCGCAGCTGCATGGCAGGCCGTAATTGTTTATGGCAAAGCCCAGCGCGAACAGGACGCACAGGAGAGCACAGGATAGACCAGCAGCAGGATACACATAAATCAAGGATAATGGCCAGCGTCGTCGACTCGGTGTCCCCGCCGCTGTCGACGTCGCCGTCGCCGTCGCCGTCGCCGTGCGGTTAAAATTCGTAATTCGATGCTTTTGCATTTGCTCAGGTTTTTTCAATGTTCGCTTTATTTTGATTATTTTTTGTATTGCTTTATTAAAAATTGAAAACGCATTCAATTTATTCAGTCGGCGGCAACAAGGTCGTCCGCATCCATCCAAATCGATTGAACGACTCCGCAGCAGGGGGCAGCAGCTTCTCTTCGCTTGAGATTGCGATTGGGATTGGGATTGGGATTGGATTTGGGATTAGGGCGGCGGCTGAGTGACGTTTCGTGGCAGTTGTGTGAAATGGTGGCCTCTCCTCTCCCCACGTCGCGTTTTTGTCTTTAAATCAATGTTAAAGCAATTTGTCACGGCTGCCGCATGGTGACAATGAACGAGGCAGCCGGCGGAGGCCGGGGCGAAGGGGTTGCCACTCGGCACTCGACACTCGCCATTCGCCATTCGCCATTCGCCACTCGCAGCATCAGGAGCAGGAGTAGGAGCAGGAGCAGGACAAAAGGACCATTGTCTGACAGGAGTACGCGGCAGCGGCAGCGGCACTGCCATTACCTGTCAAGTGGGCTGAAAACAAATCGCCATGGGAATGTCAATAGGCCAACCGCCCAATCGGGAATGCAAAGTGGCGGCAAAAGGCCGACTGCGATAGGGGCCACCAGCTCAATTGATTTAGGATTTCAGCTGAACAGAGCGATAGATAATGATAGACCGGAGAAACAGAAAGAAGGGCACACAGAGCAAGCCGATAAAATCTGTCAACGCAAAGCAAGCGACTAATTCGAACTCGAATTCGAATGAAGAGCGTCAAGGGTAAACAGTAAATAAATTAAAATAAAATGAAGTGAACATGATTAATTTCACTTTTATCAACCTAAAATAAAAAATATTCCTTAATAATACCTAAACTTAAAATCTTTACTATTCTACAATTAATATTACAATTTACCAAAAAAAAAAAATTATCTCGGTCAGAATTTAATCTATTTTCCCAAACTATTTTCGTTATTTATATATATATTATATATTTTGTTATTGCTTGTTAAATTATTGGAAATTAAGACTAAATACTACAGTATGTATAACATACTACCCTTGGGAAAAATGAGCTACGACAACTCCATTAAAGTCAATCTAGGTAAGAAAATATAATATATTATATTATAGAGAGCGTTTGAGAGCAGGGAAAAGAGGAAGATGGATCGAGCGGAAGAAGGTAATGCAGACCATATTCTGATAATACAGGACAGGCTGCAAACTAAAATTTCAATTAAATAAATCAGAACCGATTGCAGCTGCAGCATTGGAATTACTTGCAACATTTGCTGCAGCCACAACAACAACATCAACCGCTAGCTCAGGTTAAAGTGTTTGAAGTGTGGCGTTGATGTCATTGATAGCCAGCGGGGCGTCCGCTGGCAAAGGGCATGTGCGGCATGCAAAAAGCCAAAGCCGCAGCCGCAGCCGCAGCCGCAGCCACAGCCGCACAGGAGTCGTAAACAACGAACGGATTTCCCGCAAGGAACGCAACGTCAAAAAGGCGGCAAAGCCAATACCAACCTACATCAGGACTTGCCTTCGGAGTGCGGGAATCAGCGCGTGCAGTTCGCATCGATAGCGATAATTACGTGGGCGTGGCTGCCAGCCCTCTCCTACTCCTGCTCTCTATCTCACTCTTTCGCTCTTTCGTAGTGCATCAAAAACAAGTGCCGCACGTGGCGGAGGCGTCGTAGTCCGTCCGTACCGATTTCGATTCCCCCTTCCACGCCTTCCACGCAGCGTGGGTGCAAGCAACGAGCTGCAACAACCACTGCCGATAATCGCGTCTGATCGGCGGCGTTTTTGCAACTGCGACAACTTTGGCTCATCCGCCCGACTGCCGCCGATTCTCCTGTTACCGCAGCTGGGACGTCAGCTTGCACTTCACTTAATTAAATTGCAACCCAGCGCCGCTTCGCGGATGCGCCGCACTGGAGGCAGTTCCTCCGGCTGTGGCACGACGTCACTTGAAAGTCGCCGCGCCATAATCGAATTATGCGGCAAGTGCCGGCAACAAGAATTACGATGGCAAAGCGAAAACATTATTAAAAGCTCATCAGCAATTGGCATGCAACGTGGGTCGCAAGCCCATCCACAAGTAACTGTGTGTGTGTATGTGTGGGTGTGTGGGAGATGCCTTTAGTAATAGGCTACTACTACTAAAAGTGGTGACCAACAATTGAGCGGAAGCAGCAACCAGAAAATGACTTCATTAACCAACATTTAGGAGGTTAAGATACCAATAGTATTGCAGTTAAGCTAAACTGGTCCGAAAGTAGCTCATGTAATCACAAGGATCTCTTCTTCTTCCCAAGCTCTAAATAAAAAATATAATATATAAAATATAAAATATAAAATATAAAATATAAAATATAAAATATAAAATATAAAATATAAAATATAAAATATAAAATATAAAATATAAAATATAAAATATAAAATATAAAATATAAAATATAAAATATAAAATATAAAATATAAAATATAAAATATAAAATATAAAATATAAAATATAAAATATAAAATATAAAATATAAAATATAAAATATAAAATATAAAATATAAAATATAAAATATAAAATATAAAATATAAAATATAAAATATAAAATATAAAATATAAAATATAAAATATAAAATATAAAATATAAAATATAAAATATAAAATATAAAATATAAAATATAAAATATAAAATATAAAATATAAAATATAAAATATAAAATATAAAATATAAAATATAAAATATAAAATATAAAATATAAAATATAAAATATAAAATATAAAATATAAAATATAAAATATAAAATATTAAACACTTTAATCTATATTCATTTCATCTTTATAAGAATTGGAATTCGTAATATTAATGACTCATTTAAAGGACCATCTTGCCAAGAAGTACTTCTTTATATATATGTACATATAAATATCAACAGAAAAAAGGCTATCACTCCGGCTAAGGTCCATCCGGGAGTCAGCTTTACGTGCAATCACTTTGCAATTCAATTGAAACGAAGCCAAATCAAACACTCGCATTCCCTAGCCATATAAGTACTCACAAATGTGCATATAACGTGTGCACATTGCCATGGCCATTATCGGCGACATCAGCCTCATCATGCTCATCAGCCCCTGCCGGCAACAAATGCAACGACACTCTCGCCCGCCACATCGCTTGAAGGCAGGGAGAAGGAGCATCAACCGTCGCCCATCAGCATCAGCTGCAGCATCTGTGATGCAATTCACGTGCAAGTGTTTTTATGTTTGTTGTTTTTAGAGTCGTCGTCGGTTGCTCGGTCGCTCGTCATGAATTGAATGCGACAGGAAAATTATGTCCACACATTAAACTTACGATGGACGAAGGGGAGTGAGGAGACAGAAAGAGGGCGACTACGTGGCTCGTTTGCTTAGGGCAGGAGCAGCGGAACTACTCGAAACACGTTTGTACTACCGCATCTCGGAGCTTGTCAACTTAATTTATGCTCGATTCCAGACCCCCTCGCGGCTGCCCCGTGGCCCTTAGCAACTGCTCCTGCCGCATTTGGCAAGACTGCTCAGCTATGGCCATGGCTATTCATCCATCGAGTCCGATCGCATTCGCGGCCCCGCGACTCATCATCGCTCAGGCGTCTTGTGGCGACATTTTTCATGTCTTCATGTGATCGAAGGCATAAATTATGCACACGTCGAGATCGCAGATCACAGCAAAGTAAAACCAGAGCCAGTCCCGCAGCTACAGCCACATCCACATCCACATCCTCACCTATACCCGGCCAGGGCATGGCATGGCAGGGCAGGACCCGAGACCAGAGAGTCAGCGCGAGGCCTTCAATCTTTGTGTGAACAGAAATTATTTTTAACAGCAACTACAACAGCAAAAAATCGGAGATGGGGACCGGGTCCGTCGCTAGCATGAGATTAATTGGCTCTGATTACAAATGTATTTTGTACGGCAAATGCAATGCAACTCGCGACTCCATTCGTATTCGTAAAATATGCATTTGGATCTATTAATGCTGATAATGCCTGACATAAATACTCGTAGAGAGCTCCGAGAAACATCAACACCAAAATAAGAAAACAAAGCGATGCATTTTTTGTTGGTATCAATCATCTTTAACACGCCTTAACAGTACATAATGCGGAACAGTACATAATACTTAAGCAAATAATAAAACAAATTATTATAAGTTCATCATATCGCTAAACACATGCACCAACCCTTAAAAAATAAAATAAGATAATTTTAAAATGAGAATCAACTAGTAAACTCTAGTCAAGTATACTCGACTTCTTACATACGAAATGGAGGACAGACGGATGGGCTTAGTAGCCTTGGCTGGAAAATAAATTCTTTATGGATATACGCCACGCCTTCTTCTGTCTGTTATACACATTTTCTCAAATATATACTTATATATAATATAAATTGATTATAAAAATGATTTTTTATAAAGTTAATTATGGAGACCAAATTTAGTTTACAATTATTTATTTTGTCTTATACCTCTTTAATATTTTTAAATCTTAATAATTGCATCACAAATCATTACAAATGATCCTGGATCATTTAATGTAATGAGCCATTATAACCTGGTTTACTGGTCCGCTATGAATTGTATACCTTTTGGCTTAAGCCTTTCCGTTAACTTTCAATATCCCATTAGCCCGTTTACTTAAGCAATTTAACGTGATTTCCATTCTTTCAAGGAGTTTGCGGCTTGCCCAGATCGAGTTGCATTGTCTGTCAAAGTTTGTGGGCCACGCCTCCTCTCCCACAAAGGATGGGCGTGAGGAAAGCACTTTGGAGAAATACCTTAATAGTTTATTAATGATTTTGTTGTTGTGCCTGCCTGTTGTAGCTGAAAGTTTATTAAAAGTGTATGCGGCTCAAGAGCGTCGAGAGCGTCAAGAGCCTGGATAGCGTCGAGAGCCTGACGGCCAGGAAAACTATCTGCAACTATCAAACCAGGCCAACACTTTGCTTTTACGTTTCCTTCCCATTTTTTAAACCAATTATCAGACTACGCAGTGCAGGAACACAGGAACAGAAGCTGTCTACCCACAGAGGCTGCCTGGCAACACTTCTCCTCCTGCTCTGACCCTTCCCCTTCCCCTTCCCCTTCCCCTTCCCATTCCTGTTCCTCTACCTTTGCCCGGTGGCGTCTATGAAGCCATCATGTGGAAAAACACTTAATTACTTTAGAAGAGCTGGCGTACAAAAGTGTAAAGTGCCCGGCCACGCCCCTTCCATGAGGGCACAGCTAGTCGGGGGTACGGTTCATAAACAGTTAACTAACTAAAGTAACTGCCAGTCGGAGCAGTAGTTCCCAGCCGGGATAGAAGCCATCAAAGGTTGCCAGCCAGCCACCCAGCCACCCAGCCTGGCAGCCTGGCAGCCCGTCAGCCCCTCGACTGATGTGTAGTCGTATTTAAATTAGATTTGCCTGAAATCGTGCGTGATTGTCAACGGTGCAGGGATCTGGAACCGGAACTGGAACGGAAAAGGGAATAGGAACAGGAACTAAAACTGGTTTGGGGCTTTGGGTAAACATCAGGCCGAAGAATTTGCGTGTGTGCACTCGAAAAACTTTCAAATTGGATTTTGGTTTTTGAGTTTTGCTTCAGCTCAAGACAAGCCCAAGAACTTTGCCCTCGCACTCACATACACTCAAATAGGTCGAGATATATGAAGTTTTTCAGCTACGTGGGTGCCCAATAAGTGGGATCTTGAGAAAGACTCAGCCCGAAGGTCCCGCTACGCCAATTGGCGAGTGTCTTTAATTTAAATCTTTCGAATTTTGGGTCAATTAAACTGAAGCCTGGTCTCAATCAATTAAGTTTGACTGCAATTGTCTGAAGAGGCACTCGCAAAGAACGCTACATAGTTAAATATATAAATTTGTGTTCTTTAAAATCGAGCAGAGGAAATGAATAATTTGATCACAAAGCCGTTGTCTTTGAGCATATGGTAGAACACTGCCCAAGTGATTCGGAAATTAGTCTTCATCAGCATTTGACTTGTGCGTTGGAAGGGGAAACTCAGTATTTCGATTTAAAAAATGCTGGGAATTAATTTTGTAGCACAAACTAGCGAGTAAAGCCTCAGACTTGAGGGTAGATTCCCAGGCAGTAGCCAACGAATTCCAATTTCACGATCCATTATCATATCAAAAAACAATTGCAGTCGAGCTGGAAGTCAAACTTGAACTTGAACGGAACCGAACGGAAGCATAAATAAGAAACAATTAAAGGCATTTGAACGCGCATTTCATGCCGAGCCACCGCAGGACATCAGACGGAGGAGCTCTTCCTTGCATAGCAAGGATAATAAATGAGGCTCAGGGCACGGAACAGGAGATGAGCTAAACTGTTTTGACTTCGTTAATAAATTGAAAAATTATGATAATGCTTAGAGCAGGAGCTCGCACTGTTGTGTGGGCACAGTAAATTAAAGAGAGAGGCGAGAGGACTCGAAGGACGTGCAGGGCGCAACGCAACATTAAACAGGCGACTGGCAACCGCCAACTGGCAACTGGCAACTGGCAACTGGCAAGGACATTAAGGCCACGGACGAGCGATGATGCAACATATTCCCCTCTTCCCCCTCCTCTTCTGCTGAGTGTCTCGGTGTAACCAAGACGCCGCAAGTGCGCAATTACATTCGAGCGTGTCCTGGTTGCACATCCTGCAGGCGGCGCCGGCGGCTGCGTTGCAATAAAGTGTCACTATAAATAAATAATAACGCCCACGAATACGCTGCGGCCGTAGCGGGCTCCGAGTGCTCAGAGCTCAGCCGCCCGCTGTGCAAAACTATTGAAAAATTGTAATTGTATCTCATAGATACAATTACGGCACGGCCGCGACACGTGACCGTCGCACCGCTTCGGCTTCGTCTTGCAGCGGATCGGAGGGGAAACAAAAGGGACTGGAAGGGTCGAGTCGCATCCCATCGAGTGCGAAAAGTCACCAGCGGCATTTGGCAGCCGCCGGCTGCGCCAACTCCGTCACTTAATGGACCACAGTTCCGAAAAGCAAACAACAGTAACGCTTGATTGCAAGCCGTGGATCACGGGGGAATATTTAGTGGACGTCGCTCGCAAAGGACGACCGCCCAGAGGGGAGGCTGCCACACTGGGCAAAGGCGACCTGAGGCAAACAAACATATATGCACACACCCTCACACACACGCACGCGTAACCGGAAGCTGCTAACGTGCGATTGCAGTGGGACAATGATGGGATGAGTGCCTCGAGGGCAGGACAATGGAAGGATGTGTGAAATGCCGAGAGCGGGTGAAACTTAAAACAAAAATCAACTGTGAATGACAGCTGAATATTTAGAAGGCTGACGAGAAAGTCCTGCTTATTTTTAGAAGGCTGACGAGGAAGTCCTGCTTATTGTAAAAACGGTTTGTTTTGATCGGTATAAATAAATTCATTCATGTCTTCGAAAAGTTTTAATTCGACTGCCTTGCTTGATCTGGTATATTTTCCAAAGTTTAATTGTCCTAATGAGTCAACTAAACAATTGCAGGATTTGCAAAATGAAGTCGGGTAATATGAATATAGAAATTTATTACCAGTTACGATTTATGATAGGACTTCATAATTTTTAGTCATATAAGAATGAATGCTTGAAGTCGTGGGTAGCGTTGTATGAACAAATTGATAGAATACCGGCAGGATATAAAACAGATTCTTATCCCATAAAGTATATATATTTTTGATCAGTATCAACAGCCGATTCGATTTATCTCTATCCGTCTGTCTGTCCGTATGTATGCGCACGTCGATCCCAGCAACTACTAAAGCTAGGGACTTTTAATTTTATGTGTAGACTCTCTTATAGCTTATATAACACGGTTTAGTTATTCGAATATATCTCCTACATCCTTTAAAGTCGAGACATCAAACCTACTACATATGTATATATTGTGATAAAGGTGAAACACATCTTGCATACTTTAGATTTTGCATACCCCCCCTCCCCCCTTCCACTATTTTTGCGGAAAACTCATATTTGAATATGGAAAGTTGCAAAACATATACATACATAGTTTATTGTAATTTACATAAAAATTTCATTTGTATGGGATCATAAGCAAAAAAATTATAAAATCGTGAGTTGGTAATGGTTCAAGGTATCTCTTAGTCGGGCACACTCGACTAGAGTTTTCTTAGTTGTTTTAAATAAATATATAATCATTTCTCTTAAGTTAAATAAAATAAAATTATCAAGTTAAATAAAATAAAATTATAAGCAAATCAAATCAATTAGACTAGTGAAATGAAAATGGAAGTCTTGAAATTCTAACGGACATTTTCAAAATATTGCAGACCTGTACAAATTGTGAAAATTTTATAGCGATAAATATTTAATCGACATGACATGCATCATTAAAATAGCTATTAAAATAGCAATCAAAATAGTAATCGAAATAGTATTGCACTAATGAATACTTCATACTTCATACTTCAATTTGTTTCCAATAGCAATATTATTATTATCCATTAATAAAGCTTTCAAATTATTATCAATTTTTGTACTGATTGGTTATCGAATAGCTTGTTAATTTTGTCACATTTACCACAATGATCTCCGATTAGGCCCACGTAATGAAGCCAAGTTCCAAGAGCCCATCTGCTGGGAGAGACGCTCGTGCACGACCATAACACGGACTTATCGCAGCAATTCCCGATAAAGCGCAAATCCAATGGAACACACATAGAACTAAAGGAAGTGACAGGGAACGCAGGCGTGCGGAAGCTGCGCCACTTGGAAATCCCAAGCCACAAGTAAAACCCAGCAGCCGGCAGCCGGCAGCCGTTCGAGTTGGTGGATGAGTTTGGAAGCGGGTGAGGGGCAGCGGAGGGCGCTTGGGCAGCCGCAGATTTGAATGCGGGGAGGCCAAAACGAATCAATTCTGGTTGTGGGTTTCTGACATTAATATGACATTTATTTGTCACAAGGCATTTGCTGCGGCGCCCGTTGAGTATGTTTCGATGGCCAGCCAGATGCAGGCAACGCTTGCTGCCTGTCCTTGTCCCTGTCCCTGTCCCTGTCCCTCACATCCCCTCCCAACCCCACCTTGTCAAACCCCTAAGACGCTGCTGCCAGACGCATAAATTCAGTCGTCGTTAAGCACTTGGCCGGTTATCAATGGGTTAATAAACGTTATAAAATATGAGTTCATTATGGCTCAGTTATAAATTTTTGTGCTTGTTGCACTGCAGGGGCTATAAATTCGTGACGCCTGCAGAGACGAGACGCCAGCAACAGCAGGAGAAGAAGAAGCATATGCCACAGGCAGAGCAAAGTCGCTTTTGTTGTAGTTGTAGTTGTAGTTGTAATGAGAGATTATATTGCTTTATGCGAGCTGGCATTGAGCACACGCGTGTCCTTGTCTGTGGCATGTGCCCCACTAGATCCAGCGCGCGGTTTTGAGCCTCGGCTTAAGTCGCAACCACTGAAAATCCTCAGCAAGGGTTGTTGCTGGCAGTCGATGATAAATTAATCGAAAAATGAATTACTATATGAGGAAAATGAATACACCAAATACTTGATACCATATTGGGAAAACTGTGTAGGGAAACCTTTTTTTTTCTAAGCTACTACAATATAGTATTGTTGTCCTTCAAAAAGGAATATCTCAAATTATCTACTGTGGTCATACAATTCGTCCTGTGTGTTTTAACTAAGCTACTACAATATAGTATTGTTGTCCTATAAAAAGGAATATCTCAAATTATCTATTGTGGTCATACAATTCGTCTTGTGTGGCTTACGCTAATCACTAGCAGAAGAAAATGGAATTTGATGCCATAATTGGGATGGAAGTCCGAAAACAATGACCATCCTGTTGGTGGACGGCGGGATGGTCCCAAATAATAAGCAAGGATAATGCCCGTAAAATGAGCCAACTCTCAAATGAAGCTGTTCGCTTAACCTTCCATTCGTTCTGCGTAATCTGGGTCTACCTTTTGACACCTGCCCTCTTACACGCACATCTTCACTAAGCCGTGACTGAGGCTGAGCAGTGACTGTGACTATGACTGTTACTGCGACTGCGACTGCGACTGGGACTGGGACTGGGCTACTTTTGTGTGGTCTCTCGCAATGGGAGACGGCAGAAGGTTCGTTCCCAATTGTCAGACAAAAGAAATGAAAACGAATTGAAAAGAAAAGCAAACAAGTAACAGACAATAAATAAACAATTGATTGGTTCTTCGTATATGCCAGGGGCTGTCGCAGGACATGTGTTTTGAATTTGTCGCCTGCATAAATTTGCTCTGTCCTGATCCTTTCCTTTCCCTTCCATTCTTGAGTGCGTGTTGTGCCTTACAAATTTGATGCTAATGCCCATTTCCTTTGCATCGAGCCTATCCAATATCCAATATTGTGTAAACAAATGATGCCAGTAGGTGTCATCTTACAATTCCTTCTCCTCCTCCTCCTCCTCCTCCTCCTCCCCCCCCCCCTCTCTCTCACTCTCTTTCTCTCTTTTCTCTCACTCTCACTCTCACACTACCTCTCTCTATTATTCTATCTGTCTCTATGCCTCTTGCATAGGCTGGCTCAAGTGTGTGTCGCCTGGATCAACTGCCTGTTGGATTCGATTCAAGCCCCGCTCTCCTATCCGTATGTTGGGCATTAGTTTAGAGTCATTCAAGTCATTGACAGTCGCTAGCAGCTGTTCCTCTTGTTCCCTCCCCAACCTATTATCGACAATGTTTATCTCCCGGTGCTCAACTGAAATGCGGGTGAACTATTGACACAATTGTTTTTGCCACAGCCGGCCACCCGACCAGTCGACGACTCGACCAGCCTGCTAGACCTTTTCACAATTCCCTGCCATTGTCTCCGGCTCGGAACTCGGGCTATTTTTAATTATTTGTATTATGTTTCAGTTGCTTATGTCGCGGGCAACGTTTGTTTTCGGAGTCGCCCGAGTCGTTAATTATGCTACAACGACTCACAGATAATGCCAGGGGAAATGGGGAAAGCATCCGACGTTTTTCCAATATTTGTCAATGTTCGAGGTTATGGTTACGCAGTTGGCCACTTAACCCACATGGTGGTCCGGTGCTCGGTTTCCAAATCGGTTACATTTACATTACTTTAGCTGCCGCTGTTTGTAATGGAATATTTGATGGAGCTCTGGGGGTTGGGGTAATGTGGTTACTGTGTTAGGTCAACGCCAGCTTCGGCCAATGTAACTGCATCCCATGTAACGCACATTACACAAACCATTCGAGTGACTTTCTACCCTTATTCATAGAAAATCCTCTTATTGCCTCATCCATCATTATCATTCGGGCTAGCCGAGAAATCACGTTAATACCTTCCAAATTGCAACTCCCACGAATATATAACGCTTTATTACCAGATAATTTCATTATTTAGCCAAAACATAATCAAATCTGCCATATCCATCACATCTAAGGCTACACACACACACACTCACACACACACGCACATTAACGTACAATTAATTTCATAAGCTCATAAAAACGTGTGAAGTAAAAAGAAAAATTGAAAAAAAACCGCACACACAGAGTTACAAAAATCAGATAAAGGCGCATAAATAGGTACCTGAGAGGGGGAAAGGGAGGAGTGTTGATGACGATTGCATGAGAGAGCAAGCTAGAGAGAGCGAGAGGGAGAGAGCATAGAGAAATTATATATAATCCCGACGAGCAATCAGCGTGTAAATTATAAGCGGGCCTTGCCTCAAGGGGCGTGGCTGGGGCGAGACCAGGCTAAAGTACCGCAAAACTTGCAAGCGGTTGTGAAAATAAAGTAATGCGAAATAATCCTTGGGTTGTTATCACACACACACAAATACACACACACACACACACACACACACACACACGTGGGATATGTGCACAGCACGACATTCGCTGAGCTCGCGTGGCACACAAAAGCCTAAAGAGCGCCCGTATTTGGCTAGAGTACAGCGGAGGGATGGGGGCGGGGGTTGGAAAGTGGAAAATGCAAAATGGAAGCGAAGCCCTGACAGCGACAGGGACAGGGACAGCGACTGGCACTGGGACAGGATATTTACACAACGGGGATATTTGCTTAGACGTCTGTGTATGCGAGTGTGTGCACATGTGTGTGTATAGCGGTAATTTGAGCGGAGCAAAAGATATTATATACGTGGTGAATACATTGTATTGGGCATGTGTGGAACATATATCAGATTGTCGCTGCGCTACATTGGAAAAGTTGATCCAATAGCGGCTCAGCGACACGCCCATAATTTATGATCGAATATGAATTTTAGAGTGTATCGGATTGCGTTCTCAAAACTTAATCGATCGATTGATAATTGTAAACTACAGCAGCAGTGTGATAAAGGTGCACAGTCAATGCTGATAGGGAAGGTAAAAAAGCGAAATGAACTAAAGAATTGTGGCATTGCATTAAATTGGACATTTGTATGCACCTAAAGTACAAACTCGTTTATCTATAGCCAACTTATTTAAAACAACATTGTCAATTTTTGTATGGAAGCATAAATGAGAATCTAATTCAAACATACTAAGAGATACCGAATAAATATGTTAATAATATATACTTACCAAATGGATCTCCTCATGAATCATATTAAACTCCTAATTTTAATTGCAACATTTTTAGTTACAATCTTTTAGAGTTCACAGTTCAATTAGTTATTAAAATGTAATAGTAAGAAATAAAAAGAAAGAAGCAAATAATTTAAAATCTTATGACAAGCAATATTATTTCCATTTAATATATATTATTCCCATTTATTAGGCCGTATATAATAAAGAAAAAACAATCCGATTTGCTCTCAGCTAATAGTCCAAAGTACACTCCTATATATCTAATCCATTTCAAAATTTACATTGTACCGGCTTCCATAGGCGAATATCGCCAACGTTTTTTACTCCGGCCTCGCTTAGCTAGCAACATTCTCCATATATCCATATTTTTTTTTGCATCTACCACGGCAGTTATAATGGTTTTAATGAAATTTTTATCTTTTGTTGCAGGAAGCCCGACAGCAGCATCAGCAGCAGGAGCAACAGCCACCGCAGCCGACGAGGCGTTGACAAGCCGCATTGTCATCAATTTTGCCTTTGAGAAAATACATACATACATATGTATATAAAAAGGGGAGGACGATGAATAGAGGAAAAGGCGGTCGGTCAACCATTTTATGGGCTTATAGTTGGGATTATGGAATATTTCTTAATTTATGCACAATTTTGCTTAGAGCCAACAAAAAATAAGCTGGAAGTGAGAGGTTATGCGGGGAAGAGGTACTCAGAAGTAGGTCATTGTCACTAAATATGGAGGCGACACAAGCAATTGGCTTCGGCAGTAGGAATGGGTAAAAGGTGCGAGTACTGGATGGAACTGGCCCCGAAATCCGATTAGTTGTGAGCCTCGGGTTAAACGGGCACAGAAGAACGGACCCAAATGGATTAACGCTTCAATGAGAATTCATTTAAAAACTGAACTGAAGCACAACAGATGAATCCTTTTTCCAATCAATTGTTCACACAGCCAGACCTCAGACCCTAGACCCCGGACCCAACCTTTCTATCGAATGCTGCTGAACGGTTTTGAATTACACGATGTCTGAAATATGAGCATGAGTAATTCTTCAACATGTTCGCAGATACAAGATACCAGATACCAGATACCAAAACAAGATATGCTCCGTTCGAGCGCAAATCTATAACAATTCATGGAAGTAACATGTTAATTGAGTTATCAATGAATACAAGACACCTACACAAGATCTCACTCGAGCCTCGTTACCAGGTATTGTGTGAGTCATAAGATCTCTGAATTGTTATTTCATTAAAGCAATCAACAATTTTTGAGTGTCGTTTTCCTGCTGAATACGACCATTCATCTCAACTAGATTTCCTCCTTGCGAAAGTATTGTATTTCACAAATATTCTTTTAGACCAGCTGGAAGATTAACAGATTCTATTGAGGCAGCCATTTACTTTAGTCCAAGAGCTTATAAACTATATTGCTCTCATCTTTAAACCTGCGTTTAACTTGCAAATGCTTTTTGAACCGAATAGAGCCACATAAATATTTCTTCTCAATATGGCACAAAAAGTTTCCGTGGCTATAAGTCAAGCATATCCTGATGGCCTGGCCTCAATGCAGCCATGCAAAAGAAATAACTCGTGTATTTTTGTATGCCACAGCATTTTATTGATAAACTTGTGCCATAGTCAGAGACCACAGCTAGTCCAAGGACCACGAGCACAGCTCAGTCGACTGAGCAATGAGCACACAAAAAACCGTACTCGAGTTCGGCAATAGACGCTTCTATTTCACCCTCCCTTCATTTCCCCCTAGACTCTGGCCCAATCAAAACCCAGTTGTCGCAGACCAGAGAAGCCTTGAGAAACTCTTTTTTCCATAAACGCCCAGAGAGCTCAAACTTTATGGCAATTGGCCTGGCTAGAAGTGGTTTGGATTATGGCTTGGGGTAACAGCGGACGCCTTCTGGCAATGAAGACAACGCGAAACAGTTAAGAGACCCCATGCTCAGAATGATTAACAAGTATGCACATGCAAACCGGCTGCTGAGCTTGAGGAATGTTGCTTCAGCTGTGAAGCCCAAGAATAATTTAAAATCAATAAAATATAAAATAAACAACTGAGAATCAACTGACTACGCAATACACCTTCACAGACCAAAAGCAGAAAAATTTTAAGGCAATACAACTTTAGAGTCGGTCACTAATGATAATAGGATAGAGATCAATCGATCATACTGAATACGACACCAAAATGGTCGAATATATATTCAAATATCCAAGAAGATAGAAGATTTATAAATACAATTTATTAACAGCTTATTAACCAGCTAGGAGCCTCTCCATTATCTGAATAATTTTACATATGTACTTCTACAAATTAGACAGAACCAATATACTCTTTTAAATTCGGAAACTAGTATAAAAAGTAGCGCCAGACGCTGGTCTAGCGTTGCGGAAAAACTAATGAGCATTTGCCTACGTTTATGGCGAAAAGTCAGCCCCAGGCACCTGCCGGTTTTTCTGAGCGTACGTGAGGACATGTGACTTGTAGACCGCCTCAATGGAGTGTTTAATTTATGCGTCGCATATGTCACCAGCGCCAGAAAAAAAGAACGAGCGAGACAGAGCAACGGTCGGAGCCAGGTAAACCGGCCGTATCACGGTATCCGTCCAGCTCTGGGCTCTCACGTAGGCAGCCGGAGCCGAAAATTTAATTAAATTGCACGCTGCACGAGTGCTCCTATTATTATTATTATTATAAAAGTTCACATGTGAATCTTGTCCTTTGGCCCTTTCGGTGCTGGCTCAGCTTCTGGTTATGTTCACCACACGAATCTAGTTCCCCAATAATAATAAACAACTTGGCAAGGACAAAGGACAACTCATATCCCCCGCAGACCGAGGGCTTATCAAAGTGATGACAGTGCCTCCTATATAGCAATAATCAATATATAATATAACTACACAGCCTCATCGATCAATCGATGAGTATGAAGTAGAACATTTTTTAATAGCAGACCAAAAAATTATATAATTTACTGACTATATGGAAATACTAAATAATACCGATTATGGTAAAAACATTTTTGGAGACCTGCAAAATAAGCTTAAATAACATCGATTTGTGTGATATCGCAAATATATTTTACCATCAATCATCTTTAATTTTTAATGTTCAACTAATATAACAAAGCCTTACTACCCTAATGACATATTTCCGGGTTATAGAGTATTAACCGACACATGGATTTGTTCCTGTGAATTTAAATTAATAATAATAAGTCTTTCCTTTAATAAGAATGATTCAATGTAACGTTGAACACTATTATAATTCTATTAAATTAAAAATAACATTTTAAGCTATTTGGAAAGACATCAATATCTGTAAATAATTATTATTAGTATCTTTTATTTCTATCTCCATCTTTACTATCGTTATTTTGTTGAACCCGTGTACCAAGCCATGGATAATTCTTCTTAGTTTTCATCGGTTGTTAATATATATTCAAGTTAATAGTCACATTTACCAGATAATTAAATGAACTTATTTCGATATTCACCTAATGCAATCCTCGGCTTGGCTTAATCTTAATGCACATAATATGCTTTACAGTTGAAGTCCCACTCACTGCTAAACAGCTTTATGTTAGCATCTTGAATTCCCTGTGAAGAGGAGTTGCAGTCAGCCCTAAGCTGCCAAAGGATTACCAATCCCAGGCAGACAATATTAGAAAATGGCAAATGGCAAATGGCAAAGCTAGATGCGATACAAGCCCAGACCAGAAGTTGGGAGCAGGCAGAAGCACAGACACAGACACAGACACACAGACACAACAACGAGTCGAAGGCAAATACAGAGGCATCATTAATCTTCGACCACATTCAATAATCATACATAGGGAGCAGATAGCCCAGCTGCCAGACAAGCTAAATGCCTGGCTGCCTGGCTGCGTGGCTGCCTGGAGTGCATGCTGTGCGCACTTAACCCCACAATGCCCCCAAAAGTGCAGCAGCAAAAATAATACGAGAGAGAAGAGAAAAGAGTACGAGAACTGAGAGCTGAGCAGTGAGCAAAGCTTTAAATTATGCCAATGATTTGTTGCATAAAAGCAAGTGGCAAGCGGCAACCGGCAACCGGCAGGCGGCAGGCGGCAAGTGGCAAGTGGCAAGTGGCAATACGGCAATGTGGCAATGTGGCAGCTTGGCGATATGCTCGCAAGCGGATAGCCAAAAATGAAAGCCGACAAATTGTGCAGCTGCAGTCGAAGCTAGCATAAAGCCAAGCCAACTTGCCAGTACATACATGCATACACATCGATTTGTGTGCTTGTGTATGTGTGTGTGTGTGTGTGTGCTTGCTGATTTTGGCAGCAAGTGGCATAGCCACATTTGTCGCTCGAATGGTCCGTCCCATCCTCTACCCCTCTGCATTCGACGGCAGTCTGCATAATTTTTATTCTATGTATGCTTCGCAACGCTTCTGTTGTGTTGCACGAGTCTCCCAGAGGCCTATCGCAGTCCAATAAGAACAATAATAACAACAACAACAGCAACAACAACAACTTGAAAAGAAATAACAACAATGGCAGCCCCATTGACAAAGCCAAATGATTAAGTTGCTTATTCGACAAATTGATGTTGAAATTTGTAGGCGTTCGGGCCACAAAGGCCCTTAAAAAGAGTGGAACGTTGCACTTCGAATATGCTACAAATGTTGCCAAATTTATGAAAAACCGAAAATAAGAACATTTATAAACGTAAATATCTTGTAGTAAGAAACATGAACTGCAACATACAAAATAAATTTCTTTTATATTTTCACTAATATTTTAATATTTTTCTTCATCATTGTATAGACGCAAACTTGAAACTCAAATGTCGTACTTCTAAATTTTTAATTGTAAAATTTTTAATAGTTATATATATACTAATCGAATTTTCACTGCGCAGACTTGTTCTACTTTTCCGCCTATGAATCTTACATACTACTTTCCAAATTTGTCCTGTTGCTAGTGATACTAACTTAAGACCTCATTTTCAATGGATACAATTTTGTCATTACCATGAATAAACGTGGAACTGGAATAAATAAATCAATGAGATCTGATTATTAGTAATCGGTGGTAAGAATAACTTTTTTGAGTTTATGAAATATGAGAATGATCTAAAAAAAATAAAGGAATCAGAAGGTTATAGTTTACAAATTTTTTTTTTGTTTTACGAAAATAGATTTAGGAAAACCAAAATTATTCTCTGTGTATCGAATAAATATTCAATTGTAATAATTATATTCTTAATATTTAAAAATTTGTGCTTATTATCAACTGATCAAACCGTCAATAATAAAGGAAAGAATCATTTTATAGAATGAAGCTAAGATTCTATCTACGTTGTACTGATTATATTATTAATGTATACATTTATTTAGATTAAAAAATTAACTATTTATAAAAAATTGATGAAAAATTATAAGTTGACAAATAATAGAATGGATATTTACAAGGCTGAAACTTAAGCTTAAGCGCCATGTTGTGCCATAAAACATCCAAAACGGACTCCTATCCCTCGTATCTACTGTGCCAGTGGCTCACGTGGCTCACGTGGCTCACGAGCAACTGGCCAAAAGTTTTGTGTCGATGCCAATAACTCAGCCGGCGCATCCATTCGAGCCCCCTCCCCGGTGGACATTGGTTTGGGTGGCACCAACACTTGCAACAATTAATCACACGTGGGCCTTGGTCCAGTCCGCAGTCCTTAGTTGGCGACATATGTGGGAAATTTGAAGAGCTGGGCCGGCAACTCGCTCGCCGGCTAAGCGAAAACATTTTGGATGAATAATGGCAGCTGGCAAAAAGTCAAAGGCGAGTCAAAGGCGCAAAACGGCAACACGACAAACGGCTGGGCAGGATGAAAAATGAATGCAGGTGCCACGGTTCTGGTTGGGGGAACGTAAGGGAACGTAAGGGACGTAAGGGGCCACAATCGATTGACAGTGCCAAAAAAGAAAAGTTTTAATGAATTTTCAGAGGCGTGATAATCTAGACGGAAGCCAACTCCCATTATCGGGAACGATGTTACTACGGTATGTCTCACACATCAAACGCTATTCACGGCGGATCCGAGGCACGCTCGAGTAATTCAATAAAACTTTGCGACAAATGAAGCGCCCACCGTGGATTGCAGCTAACTTCAACCGACATCCAATGATGGGGCTCGCTCCGGCCCGGCTTGAGCCCGGGCGAGCACGGGGAGCAATGAGGCGACGGCTTGCAAATGAAAATGATTTCCTTCCATGTCATTATTATGTATTTTACCGCCGCGCGACTGTTTTCACTTTTGTCTGGTCTGGTCTGGTCTGGTTGTGACTTCGACTTCGACTTCGACTTCGACATCGACTTCAATCCTCCAATCCTCCAATTGCAAGTGGCTCTTCTTCTTCTTCTTCTTCTTCTACTACTACTTATTCTGCATGGCTCATCGACAGTCCCGCTGAGATAAAAGGGCAATGGCAGTGGAGCGATTCCTCTTAGCCAGCATCGAATTTGTTAGCGTTTGTCTGCGTTGTATGCTTTCCGTTTCCGCTTCCTTAGCTTTGCAGTTTGTTGTTTTCCCCCACCTACCCCTCCTGCTATCGACAACTCTTGGCGGGTTTTTCGAAAATTTTTCACATAAAAAATAATAAGAAAAGTTGTATGCTAATGCTGCTGCCGTTTTCCCATTTTCCCATTTTCCTCTTTCTTTCTTTTCTTCCTCTTCAGCTTGTTTTATGTATTGCGAAATAGAAAAGAAATTGAAAAACAATTTTTGCATTTGGCATTTCCCAGCTGGAGGGCGGGAATAGAGAAAAGTTTCAAGGCGAGCGCATTGAGAGAGAGTCAAATAAGTAGCTGAAGTCAAATACTTGGGCATTGATTATGTGCGCTCTTAAAGTTGAGAAGTTGTCAATAGAGAGAAGTGATGAGCCTCTGTTGAGACCCACTCAACGACAACCATAAAAAACAACAACCCTTGCCACGAACCAAATCTTTAAGCCAATTCCAAATGAGTTTCATGAACTTTTTAATTAGTTTTGCAATCAGAAAAACATCAAACTTCCTGCAATTTAGAACAATCATTGGACCCTACCAGCCATCAGCCAGCCAGCCAGCCAGCCAGCGACCTGTTCCGCAGCTAGCCAGCGATATCAGAAAACTTTGCTTAATAATTTCAAAGGTAAATATTTACTTTTTCGCTAATGCCTTGTGGCCATAATCAACAGCTCCGAAATGGCCATCAAAAAACTGAAAAGCTGAAACTGAAGCTGAAAATGCGTCGCGCGCTCTTTCAAAGTAATCAATTCTGAGGCTATGCCGACCCACATTGGTGCACAGTTGGTGCAGTTGCTGCTACCCCTTTGCCCACCCGATCCCCCTCCACTAGGCTGGTCGGACTCATCCGTTGAAAGTTCAAACATCACCTGGCGTAGCCGCAGGGCTGGCAATGGCTCCGTGGGGCCCGGACTCTGCACTGACGACTACCTGTCGTCATTTTGTTTGTGGCCTTTCTTGTTGTTGCTGTTGTTGTTGTTACTGTTGCTGTTGGCTTCCAGAGTGACGGGGGCGTGGTCGTCATGGGAAAGAGCCCGTTGGCCGACGATGTCAAAGTTTTTGCGCGCACACGGCTACTGAAAAATTGAAATGCTGCCTCACGTGCTGTGAAATTTTTTATATTTGTTGATTTTTGGCTTAGAGTGTTGACCAACAACAAAGCTCCCAGTTTCCTTTTGTTTTTCAATTTCTGCCCTTTTTCTCGACATTCCACTTGCCATTCGGTTGCCCTGTGTGTGTGTTTTCAAAAAGTGGAGCCCAACTTTCAATGAGTTCAGCCCCCAACCGCAAATTTTCTGTTTTAGTTGTGTGACTTTTATGGCAATATTGCCCCCAACACCCAGCAAACCCCCTCCAAAAATTCCTCTTTCGACTCGCGATGTTTTTAATAACTTAATATCTTTTGTCAATTTGCCGGAGCGCTTTAATTTGATTGAAGCGAAACTGTTCAAAGTTTGCCTTTCGGCTTTTCCATTCAGTTCTCTTTTTTATCGCTCTCAGTAAAAGAGAAGCGCATCTATCTAATTGGTCCTTTGAATTCGGATTGGCCACAGAATGTATAGATCTAGACTGATTTATGGAAAAAGCAAACATTGCATTTCTCAATAGCAGAAATCAATATTTCCATGCAAACAAATTAAGAAAAAAATAGAGACAACAGTAGTCAAATGTGCTCGACTGAGAGATACCCTGACCCACCACAAATGCAGGCCGCTAATTGCCGTAATTTCCCTGCCTGAAGTAATAATGAAGTAAAAGTAAATACTGTTAGTTTAACGAGAACATTTGCTGTGCTCCATGAAATGGTTATCAATATAATTCATATACTCCAGACGACGTATGAACAGTGCGGGAAATACTGTTTCGGCGTAGTTGTAAACCGCCTCAAAAAATATTTTAAGTCTATTCAATGGATAGAAAACAATTCATCGAACTCAATAATAAAATGCAAAACCTCGAAGCAACAATCAAACCTCTGAAAATTCAACTCGAGGTAAGCAGCTCAAAGCAACAACACTGCTTGACCAAGTACGAAATATTGGATAAGGTATAAGATGCAATAGTTTTCCAATCTAACAATGAAGATCGATTCAACACAGAGCTGAACGAAACGGATTCTGAAATATTGAATCTTATAGCTCAAGATCCCAAAAAGTGGCTAAAAAAAAGTGAAAAGGTAGCCAACGAAACTTTACCTTTAAGCTGTGATGGATCTGAAAATTTTAATAGCGCTATGAAAGACTATAGAGCGGACATTGGAAAATTTGATGGCGAATTCTTCATTGAGCTCGACAAACTTAACTTATTGACGAAATCTCAGAAATACGAGCTGTATTTTTAACTACTACTGTAATTCTCAACCCCGGATGCGGAAAACAAAAAGCAATTTAAAGACAAGTAAAGCAATTTAAGCCGTCTGTTAAAGTCAACGGCGAGAGTTTTAATTTATTAAAATTTCAAGTCTCTATCTTTGATGGTTGCTGAATTCGATGCGTTTATTGATCCTGATCAATAAATGGGGTCGGTCAAAATTTCTTCTGCATGTTGCAAACATTTTCACAAAAAGAAAAAAAAACCAATAACCTATTTCAATAGGTTTACGCTTATGTTATAATGAATGACTAAATAAACAAATATTGGAACTCTTTTCTTGTTAAATATTTTGGTATATGATGTACCTTCACTTTCTTCTCTGTTCTGGAGGCCGACTGAAGTCTGCTGTGTTAATTAACTTCAACATTATGTTAAGCGACTGTTATTATTTACAAGCTTTTAGGAACATAATTTTGATCCAATTTTCGATAATGGCTTCAAGGGGACCAACGGGGCACACATAAACATAACCTAACCCAACCGCCAAGTTTGAGCATATCCTTATAATCTTGTACACTTTAAGCTTGTTCAGTGGCTTTACTGTAACTGCTTTTGGTATTAGCTTTTGATTTGGATAGTGGCTTTAGTTAAATGCCACGCATCTCAGCTCAGATGTGGCACGTGCCCAACGAGCTTCGTGCTTTGAACGCTTTTTAAAGACATTGCCTGCGCTAACGCTGCGAGAAAGCCAAAGAGGAGGAGGAGCACAGAAAGCAGCCGGGAAGTGGGTCCCAAACTAGTCGCTGTGACAGGCATATTAAAAAGGACACAGGCAACAACAAGCAATCGTGCCTCGCCATGACGTGCCAAAAACTAAGTAGTGTCAGTGCAACCATCAAAGGGCATGCCATGAAATGGCGTCTACCTCATAAGCTCTGCACGCGCTCGTCAGGCTCTCCACGTACAGGTGTGGGCAGGCACCTACCCGATCCCGATCCCGGATCCTGTCCCTGTTCCTGTCCCGGTCCCTGTCCCGATTCCAAGCCCACACCCATTTCCACTCCTCAAATAGGCAGTTGGCATTACATGCCTTTTGTGCTGCCAGCACGCTTGGCCTGCCAAAGAGATTGCCTCGAGGCTGTGTGTGCGTAAGTGTGTGTATGTGTGAGTAGTGTATGTGTAGTGTGTGCTTGGGTTGCAGATGGTTAACCCAGGCCCCTGCGCTGCGGCAGCCTCTTCCCACTCTGCAGCGCCAACCCAAACAACACATTGCTCTTAGTCCAAGTTGTTTTAGGGTAAGTGATGGGCGTGGCTGAGTCAATTGTTAGCGATATACTTACACACGAATATTTTACTTAACTGTCGTCCCATTTCCCATTCCCATTCCCATTTTCCATTTTCCATTTCCCATCCCATGCGCAGGCAATTCACAAATGCATTTCTTTGGTTTTTGAATGTTATGCACGGACGTTTATTGAAATCGTTTTCTTTCTTTTTCTTCAAATTTCAAATCATAAGTGGAGCTTAAAACTAATGCGAAATGCTTAAGTTGCATGTATATTACAAATGCTTAAGTTGCAAGTACATTGCAAGTATATTACAAAACTTTTCATTTTTTCACTTTTTCCTTTTGCCTTTTATTATTTGATAGCTGTCTGGAAAGTAACACAAATGCTGGCTGGGCTCGGCTCGAAGGGTCCCGCCTTAGGGAAGTACTGCTGTGCACCGTTGGTTTTCGACATGGCGTCATTAACATTTATTAAATACAGTAGATTCAAGTTTACTAGCACTACGGTCTTACACATACATATACATACACATTAAATACATTTACATAGATATTCTATATATTCGATAATATATTTAGCTGCTTACAAACGACGAAGTGACCCGAAACTCGTATATGCCTAGCCTAGGGTGATGTACTATATTTTATGGATCTTGTCTTTCGCTATGTATCTCTATATAATGTTCTGTTATGCAATTTATTCTTTTGAGGAATACTGAGAATCCTTAACTGGGCTTTATTCTGTTTCTGTGTTTCTTTAACGTTTATGCGGGAGTTCACTTTTAACTACTACGCTTCTTGCATTGAAAAGTCACATGTTTTCCGATTTTCGTAAGATACTATCCTAACGACTAATAAAAGGGTGGGTAGCGAACCAACACGCGGCTACTTGATTCAGTTTTAAGTTGCCTTCAATCGGTCTGTCGAATACCACCCACATATACATAAATAAGTAACTATTTGATGTGGGGACAACAATGGGCCCAATGGGACACTCGTATCCCTACCTCCCGATTAGCGTTTCTTCGCCGCCCCTTAAGCGCTATAATTTAAATATGTCTTTGGAAACAGAGTCGCAGACGTCGTTTGCTGCGAGATCTTACGACGTCGCCTCTTGTTGTATTTACAAGTCTTGGTGTGCTTCATTACCGCAGGTTAAACATATCTGGTTATCTGTGTGTGGAACTCCGATAAGCAGATCTGCAGCTGGCTGAACGAGGGCCGCTCGGCGGGCATTGAGGCCCAGCAGTAGGCCATAATAGTGAAGCTGCAAGTACCAGAGCAAAGGCGAACGGCATTCGTTTAGTTCGGGTCAGGAGGGGAAGCTCATCGGCTAAGTGATACTCACAGCTCGTCTGGGCAATTGAATGGCTGGGCCAGCCTGTAACCGTCCTTCAGATAATGCTCCATTTCATAGGGATCGATCTCGGCGTAGGGCAGCTTGCCCAGCGTGCACATCTCCCACATGAGCACTCCAAAGGACCAAACATCGCTGCCCTCGTTGTAGTGGGACTTCTGCAACGCCTCCAGCGAGAGCCACTTAATGGGTCGGTACTCCCCATCTCCCAAGCAGTTGTAGTCACCAGAGAAGAGGTCGCGGCTGAGGGCGCTGTCGGTTAGCTTCACGCGCAGCTGATCGTCAATGCTGAGGGAAACGAAGCAGAAGGTTGCGAGTGGTTGATTAGACGAATTACAAATTGCGAACAGAGATTCGGCGATTACATCGCTCTTATAGGCATGTGCTCAATGTTGATGGGGCTTTGCTCTACTTACACACAGTTCCTGGCCGCAATGTCCTTGTGAATTACGCCGTGGTTGTGCAAATGCTCCATGGCCATGGCCAGCTGGGAGGCCATTAGCACTGTTTGAATGGTGGTCACACTTCTGGCATACGATGGATCCTGTAGGAAGGTCTTCAGATTGCGAACACTGCCGGTGGCGGCGTAGAGCACGAAGGGTGTGGCGAAGTCTTCAATGGATATGCCGAGCACGGCCATAACATTCGGGTGTGTAGCCTCGTAGAGCATCATGGACTCCTGCAGCAGAAGATTTACCTGTAGCTGGCTTGCATGCTGCGCCACAGTCTTGACCAGAACCTCCTGACAGTCGTTGTAAGTGCCGCGATAGATGCGCCCAAAGTTGCCCTCTTGGACGAGGCAGGAGAGGCGCACGCGGCATTTTTGGACTGTCAGCTCTTGGAGACGGCGGTTGAACTCCTCAGGCTCATGCTCATATTCGCGAAAGGGCCGCGTCAGCGTCGCATATGTGGGTGTTATGGTCGAGGGGCAGACATAGATCGAATTGTGAGCGGTAGACGAGATTGTGGGCAGGCGCTGAAAGCTAGAGGTCTTTATCAAGTGCACGCCGTTCGAGGGATGGCGCTTCGAAGGCCCCTTGGCGCAGTAGGCAATCAGAATCAGCGTCGAGACCAGCACCAGCGCTAAAATTCCGCCCACTACCAAAGTGATCAGCCCGCTAGTGGGAGGCACGAGAGTCTCCCGCAGCAGTGGGTCGTACTCATTCTTCCCCCCTGCGCCCCCAGCGCCCCCAGCACCGCGGCCCACAATGACCGTCGGCTCCGTAACCACCACACGATGTCTCTCCGTGGCCTTTCCGTGCTCCACGTTGTTGGATAAATGACCGTCGGATATGACGTGCTCAGCGGTGTCCTCGTTGTGTTCCGTATAGTGGATGTCTTCATGGCCACTTAGGTCCGGGTGCAGTGGCTCCTCGTCATCGTACTCCTCGCGGGCGTCGTTCGGCTCGTCTTTCAAGCAAATCTTCTTTCGCTTGAAGATGAGGTTCGTGTTGTTGTTGGTCGCCCGGTCCAGTATGACTTCCACGCTGATCGTAACCGTCACCTCGGCCGCTCGGGTGCCCGAGCACTTAAGACTCACACCCCACGTCTGGGGATCCTGCGGGACATTGCCGATGCGCGAGATATTCAGCAAGGGACGAGGCAGCACGGCGACATCCGATGTGGCCACATTGATGCTGTAGGGCAGCGGATGATCCACCAGCGACTGCCAGGTGAAGGTTACATCGCTGATGTTCGCCGGCACCGGCACTGCGAAGTTCAGCGCGTAGTCATTGATGGCTCCCTCCCGCACGTAGTAGAGCTCCGCGGAGACGCCTGCAATAGAGCAAAAGCAGAAGGGACAAGATTTTAGTTGCATGTCCGAAATGGCTGCTAACATGGCATCCACCCCGCTGTGGAAATTAATGATACGCTTGGCGACCCAATCGAAGCCGAACAACTTTTGGCCAGTCACTCGAGTCGGCTGCATAATCAATCACCAGGGATAACAGTTTTCTTTACTTTGTCAAATTGATTTTCTTCGAGGAATGGCCAAGCTGCCTTCAGCAGAATGGAATGAATGGTGGCTACTGCTGCCGTTTCTGCCACTAGACTCCGCATTATCTGTCCACTTAGACACTTTGGTGACATATTGAAGGAGTTAAATAGCTGAACCCCAGCAACAGTTTCAGCAGCCAGACAGTTTCTTATTCTTTCTTATTGCGCTCCCACCCTAAAATCAATCAAACCCGACAAACAAGTTGGCCAGATAAAAGATTTCGAACTTAAAGGGCTATGAAAAAAATGAAAACATTTCAATATGTTTTTATGCTACGGCAATATTTAATTGGATACATCTGAACAGTTAAAATATCGTTATTTAAAAATATTTTCTGCAAGTCGGAAATGTAACCTCGTCGTACTTATACACATTTCTTTAATTAATATTTATCAATGCGTCGAATATCGATTATCCAAAAGTTGTGGCTCCTATGGTTATGGCTATAAGTCTCTTAAATATTTTTAATTACTAGAGCTGCATTAAATTTTATAAATATTCGCAAATATCCAGATATACTCATTTTGTTCCGTTGCTCAACTGAAAAATTACATTTTACTGATCTTTTACATTAACATATGTTAAGTTTGTCAAGAGCGATCTGAACCCTGTTTTAGTTGTATAATATTATATATTATATATATATTTATATTATTATGTATGTATGTATTTATGTTTATATTATTATGTAATATGGTAAACTTCACCACTGTGACTAACATTTGCATATCAAGTTCAAAAAGCTGTCCAACTAACGTCAATTATACATGCACAGCAGCAAAATATGTTATATAACAGGGCAGCGTCAAAGGTATCGACGCATATAAAAAACACCTGGCTTTCCCTTTATGTATCTATACATACATCTAATAGTTTTGACAGCTCTGCTGATCACCGCCGCCTTGCAATGCATTTAATTAAATTAGATACAGAAACATTTGAGTCGCTCTCCTGGGGATCAACCTACAGCTGGCGCCCTGCTCGGTACCTGATCCGACTGCACTTGCCACTTGCCACTTGCCGCGCGCCGCTTGCCGCTTGCCGCTCTGGCCTAGGCTCAATAAATCAATCAAAATTATAAAATGCGACTTGAACAAAACACAGAGCGGACCCTTCTTGGGCTCACGGACACGCGACGCTGTGTCGGAGGCGTGTCACGGGGGCAGGTTAAATGTTTATGCTTAATTAATGTTGATGTTGCTTTCGCTGCTGTTGCTGCACATATGTTGCATGCCTCAGTGTGTTCGTGGGGCCGCGGCTAGCCGCAGAGGCCTGTTTATTTTAGATTTTTATCGCAGTCGACGTCGCAGTTACATTTTATACTTGTACATTTTATTTTAATTTATGCCACTTACGCGTTCACCGACTGTACCTATGCACATACACATAGTTATATATATCGTACATATCGTACTAATTAGTGAAGCGAGCCCAGACTCGGCTACGTTCTAGTTGCCGTTCCCATTCCCATTCCCATTCCCATTCCTGTTCCCTTTCCCGTTCTCTTTCCCGTTCCCCGTTCCCCATTCCCTTTCTCCACCCGTTCGTCGCACGCTTCGTTTGCACTTTGAAAATGTAATTAGTGAAAGCGGCTGCTGGTGGACCACGCCGTGATGCAAGGCAGAGAGGGGCAAGGGGACACCCCCTCCCTCCCCTCCCTCCCCTTCCACCCATTCCTCTCATTATGACGTATTGCAGATATGAACACTGTCGCATAATGAACTAAGGTAGATGGCGAAGTTGTGATAGAGCAAAAGGGTTAATGGGCCTCAGACATGTGAGCTGGAAAAGCAGCTCATTAATCGAGAGAAAAACTGTGCATTTATTGCTTAAAGGCGAAGCGAGGGAGTAGTCGCGCTTTTACTTACTTTAACTTACCAAATACCAAAGACATCAAAACTTTGCGACCCCACGCACCCCAATTATGGACAAATAATAGCAAATTATTCAACTCAATCCTCCTCCTCCTCCTCCTCGACAGCGAGCAACCCGCTTTGCATCTCAAGTGCCTCGCGCTAATTAGAGCTGATTGCTCAACAAATGAAGTCGATGCCCACACTCCCAATTTCCGATAGCCAACACCTTGGCTCTTCTCTTGGTTTCCCTTTCGCCTGTCACCTGGAGAAAATCGATTTCCCTTAGCCAGACACCCTCAGCTACTGCTCCCAGCTTCGCTACTGACATAAATTTGTGCGCCATTGCCCCAAAAAGTAAAAGTTGTCCAAAGTGTAAAAGATGCTGTGAAAATATGCTTAAAGAGCTACAAATTGCGAAAGCGAGAAACACGGAATGTTGGTATAAGGAACGGCAGGAAAGGAGGAGCTGCCAGAGAATGGAGTAAAGCGATAACAGATAGCAGTAATGTGTGGCAAGATGCTGATAAGGTGGAATGTGGAAGGAAACAGCGCCGACTAAAGTGGGTGGTTCCAAGTAAAAGCGACTTGCTGATAGATAAATAAATAGTCTTAGCCAATCCGAAGAGTTCAAAGAGCTCAAAGGATCAATGGCCGACATGAATTATGCAATCAGACGAATATATATAAGAAATGGTTCTCTTTGAATTATTTTGAGGTTTTTGTAGTAACCTTAATTTATAAACTTGGGTATTTAATTTATATATTTTTTAGAAACTGAAATTAATGAACTCGTCGACAAGTCTGTAAATTATATTTTTTGTAAACCAAACGATTATGGCTTTAACCTCAAATCTTAAGGCCTGAATACAGTGGCAAAAGTAACTAAAGCAATATTAAGAAAAGTCTACAGAAAGACTCTTAGAAAATAATTTCACATTAATACATCTATTCACAATTTGCCAGGCTACTTTTAAATCTTTAAGCCTTCTCCCTTTGCTTTTCTAGAAATTCTATAAAAAGAAGAGAATCGCAAAGCGATTTGAATTTATGTCACGACATCTATTTAATTTCAATTACAACCCTAAAATACCAAAGCAGACGCATAAACCAAAACTTTCTATGGGCCAAAAACGAAAAAAGGGCGAAAAATAAAATAAAATAGCAAATTATGCGCCCCAAATACGCCGCGCCCTGCATCCCTCCCATGAATCCCAGCCCCAGCTTTAACCCTAATTTATGCAAACCGAATAGCTGAGCGAGATTTAAATGTATGTCTGAATGTATGTCTCGCCTGCTAGCTAGTGGATATCGTTTTATGCTTTCCTAACATATTTTTTCTCTATGCCACTGCAACGTACTCCTTCCGCCCGCCCACCATGCGTCATTTGGTGGCAGTCGTACTCGTAGTCATAGTCGTAGTCATCGTCGTCGTCGTCGTCGTCGTCGTCGTCGCCAACGTCGGACATCAGCCTAGGGATTTCGCAGGCCATAAATCCGAAATTGTCTTTTGACACATGAATATGTTGTGCATTAAACCCAGACGAAAGACTAGGCCACAGTCAGAGCCAAAGCCACAGCCAAAGCCAAAGCCAGATACAGATACAGATTCAGAGTCCGACTCCGACTCCGACTCCCACTCGGAGCGACAGACGACAGACATTTTTATTATTATCAATGTATGTACGAGTTTTTGTCTGGGGCAAGTTGTCTCTGCCCGCGGCTGATGATGACATTGGTGGCCACCGAACTGGAGCTGATGCTGATTTAGGGCCCTTTGGGGTTGCGAGAGTGTGTCTTGGTTTCCGGCAAGGGTTGCGACTGTGAACCCTCTCCGCTTCCCTCTCTATCTGTCTCCTTCTCGCCATTCGAAAAAGAAAACTTTTTATGTGCTGCCAATTTGAATACGGCCGGGAGCAGGGCAAAGCACATGCTAATGTCTTTAGCAAGGGGCATCATAACTCAAGCGAATTCAATTTGTTCACATTTGATTCGAACAGCATCCAAGTCGTGCCCAGACGAGCAGACTAACCCAAAAGTCAAGAGCCAGATTTATGGAATGATGGAATGATGGAATGGTGCGCTTGCAGCTGATTAAATCGCACTACCAAAGTCAGCTCGCAGCTCCAGGTAACTCACAACTGCTCTGTCCAGGCCATAGAAGGTCAGCACACATCGCGAAGACAAGTCAAGACCACGCCTGCCAGACCTCACCAGACCTCACCAGACCTCACCAGACCTGACCAGATCTGACGAGACAAGCCAAGGCAGGGCAAGGTAATTTTTATGCCCAAATGGTCATGATTCGCTAGCTCGTTGGCTCGTTGGCTTGCTTGGGTTGCATGCTCGGATGCTCGGATGCTCGGATGGTCGGATGAAGGCTGCCAAGCTGAAAGACGTTTCTCTGTCTGGCCAAACAACTTCACTTCAGCTCGCAGCCGAGGAGCGTCAGAGTGAAAGACAAACAAGCTAAAGGACATGTGAAGTGCACGATGCTCTCTGGCAACTTCATTGCCAGCCAGACCAAACGTGCAACTCGGAACGCCAACGTGCAACTCGCAACTCGCAACGTGCAACGCCAACGGTAGCTGCCAAGTATTTCTATTTGTATTTCATCGCCCTGGCCGAGCAGCTGCAATTTATTTGCCTCGGTCTGGGATCTGTGCCCTCTCTTAGCGCTGCTCTGCCTCTGCCTCTGCCTCTGCCTCTGCCTCGGCCTCTGCTTTGGCCAGTCTGCTGACGTTTTTGCCTTCAGGCCAGACGCAATCAACGTCTGCCTCTGCCACCTCACCCTTTGGCCATCTTGCAGTTTATGTGTTTTCTTTTATATTATCACCTCAACGCTGCGAATGCTTCAACTCCGTCGATGGCTTGGGCCCGGCCCAGCCCGACTTGGCCTGGCTATAAATTCAAGTTCATTGGGACTGGGCGGCCAGCGGGTGTTGCATAAATTATGATCTTGTAGATTTCTATGACAAACCATAAAAAAACACATTACGTTTATGGTGATGTTGCCATGAACGGGCTGTAGTTGCCTTTTCAATTTAGAATGTAAATACAAACTACCCATAACTCCCCATCCCCATCCCCCTCTTCCCACACCGCTCCACACTTTCATGGGGGGAAGTTCCTGGAACAGCTTACTTAACTCCATTACTAATTAGCGCATTGTGAGCACCATTTGGGTCAAGGCACTCAACCAGCACCATAAATGCGTAATTAATCTAGCCGATTCCTTAAGTGCTTGCCTTTCAGTCGATCCACATATAAAGCTCTCACTAGGACCGGCCAAGCCTTAGCAGAAGCCACTTTCCCTCGCCCCAAGACGTGCGAATTATTAGCTCATAAAAATCAAAGCAACCTGAAAGGAAGTCCGAATTTAATGTGATTATCGGGAAAACTGAATGTGATTATTAACCCAGGCCTCGGTTAGGTTGCGTGGAGCCCCGACAGAGGCTTAACACGTACCAATAAAAGCCACCCACAATCATCCACCAGGAGGCGGAGGAATGTGATTGAGGCCGAGCTGCACAGCGAGTCGAGTCAATCTTGAAGCTGGCCATTAATTTGCCACCAGTGTAAAGTTTTCTTTCAATTTCTGGCAACGCTTTTGCGTGATGTAATGAAATTTTTATCACCTCTGGCTGGACGCAATCCCAGACAGAGCTGCAGGCCCCGAAATGTGTCTAGGCGCTGCCATCAAATTTATGGACAGCCATAAAGCTGCTCGGGCTGTGGCAGGTGCAGGTGGCAAGTTGGTCAGGTGGTAGCGGGGTGAGGCGGTGAGGTGGTGAGGTGGTGAGGTGGTGCTGTGGAGCTGTAGAAAGTGGCCCAGTTAGTTGAGTTTGTTGCGGCTTCGGCTGCTTGGGTCAGCTTGTAATGTGCCCTGTGGTTTGATTTGCATGCGCCTCTGTGGTCACAGCCCAAGCGGGCGGACAGCCTGGGTGGCCCATCGCAGCGGAATCGGGGAAGCAGCGCAAAAGACATTCTGCGGCAAAGTTGCAGATGCGAGAGTGTGTGTGTGTATGTGTGTATGTGTGTATGGGTGTGTATGCTTAAGTAAACAACGACTTCCTGTGCCGAAATTTAGGGCCAAGAGCTGGAATTTATGAACACTTTTGACATGGCCAAACAACAGAGCTGCGAGATGGCTCTGCCAGCGACACTGGCCAGAGGGAGCAGCGCAAATTGTTCGAGCCCAACACCTCGGGGGCAGTGCCCAATACAAACAAACAAACAAACAACAAGCAACCACACACACACACACACACGCATACACACAGACACAGTTTTCAATAGCACCCCCGGGATGGCGTAATTTATGACTCTGACCGACTGAGCAGCGCTTCGTATTGACTTTTTTGGCCAGCCGACAAGGCAACTGCGTCGCCAGCTGCTCGGCTAACAATAAGTGCTACTCCGGTGCCCATTACCCGTCCCAGTCCCAGTCCCAGTCCCAGTCCCAGTCACATCCCCACTCCCAATCCCAGTCAAAGTCCCAGAGGCAGTTCCAGGTCTCAGTACCAGGCACGCCAAAATGTAAGAGAGATTAGCATGGATGCATTGGTGTCTGTGACTGTGTGTATATGTGTGTGTGTGAGTGTAGCGTGTGTGGGCGATGCCACTGAAGTGGACGAAACTCCTCCTCAACCTCTGCAGCCCGCTTCTGTTTGTTCAAAAGTTTTTGGCTTTGTTTATGACAACGCTTTTGCTTGTGGGTCAAAAAAATATACATTCTCATTCAACACATTTACGTGCACACTCGCACACATACATCAGCTCATGCAGCGCGTGTATACGTAAATGCGTGTTTTTGACTCAAGTTTTTTGTGTGCTTGCGTTGAAAAGTAGTTAAGGGGTTTATCATCTTGTAAACGTGACAATGCGAAAACTTTTTTAAGAGGGCCACCCACTAGCTAAAAAGCATCTGCCTCGGGGCTGGAGAAGGGGAGATCCCAGGCATTAACATGTTGCTGAGGTTGAAGCAGGACGAACTCGGAGACTCATCCACAATTAACAGCTTATTCGTAGGTGCGCTATATGTGAGATACTTAATGACCGTCATAGTGATAATGCTGACGAAGTACATTTATATGATAATATAGATAAGTGTTGTATTTCAAACTCTTTAAATGGTATTATGCTGAATCAACCCTGTCCGAATAAATAAATTATTCATTGCTCTGGTTCTTTTGATTTCCTAATTCACTCTTTAGCCAGATGAGCCATCATCGTTATTTATGCATTCTCTCATTTTGTGGTGCTCGAATTCGCTTTGCTCATCCGCATTTAAATATGTTAATGATAATGTTGCTAATATTCTCACACCCAACCCAGAGACCCACTCAACGCCATTAGCCTGTCCAAATAGAAGTGTGCGTGTATAAAAACACACGCACACACACACTCACAAATTTCACGGCATTTGGTGGTCTGGAAGATGAGAATTGATAATAAAGGCAGCCAAAGACGATAATAGCCGCGACTAATGCACGGCGGCAAATGAATGTCGAGTTTATTCGCTGTGGAGAATCGGAACGAATCGCATTTGCGACGGGACGAATCGGCTAAGCCCAGGCGCTGCGTTATGTTTCGCTGGCAAACAAAATTAAGGCGAATATGTTTTATTTTTAAGGCACGTACGTATCTATGCGTATGTGCATGCGTATGTGTGCGTAGATGGGAATTGAGCGCTTAATTAATGTTAAAAAAGGCCGCGCAATAAGCAGGAATCGTCCTTCTCCTCCAGACAGGCATTACTTGTTGCCACATAACGTGACTCCAGCTCCCACCCCTGCACGATCCTCCTCCTCCTGCTCCTCCTCCTCCTCCTGCTCCTCCTCCTCCTCCATTACGTGCCATGTGCGCGTTTTATCACGCGTGACAGGGAAATTACCGCAGACAGAGCGGCCCCTAGGCCACGCCTCCTGCTCCTCCTTCCCCTGCTCCACCTCTGTGTTCGGCGCTGTCATCAGTCAGTTTCGCAGTCAGTCAGTCAATCAGTCAGTCACTCGGTTTGATTGAAGGCATATATTATGTGGCAAGTCGTGTGCGCAATCTTTGCGTCAGCCTTGCCCAACGGGAAGTGCTTCAAGACCTACTCGAAGATTGATCCCCATTTGATATTTTGATTAGCGCGTAATTGGCCTAAACGGTTCGCATATGTCTTATGTCTGCCTCCAGTTGTTTCTTATCAACAACAGTCTGGGTCTGCCTTGTAAGTAGGTCGAACAGAATAAACAATAGTATTAGAAAGAAGTAGTATGCGAGTCCACTGCAGATTCCCATTGATTCATAAATTCCCATTTTGTTACTCACATTTGAAACTTTTATAACTCAACACTATTTCTTTTTCGACTCTTATCTTAGCTATTATTGCCTCATCATAACTCATTACAGACGCGAAGTGCATTTTGGGTGCACGGAAACATATTTTGCGGCACTTAAGTGCTCCAAATATTAATTACTCGAAATTTTATCAGCACTGCATTCATCCCCTCCCTACTGGCTCTCCTTTCTAGTTGGAAAATCACTTTCGCTGCGTGGGAAGCTGTGCGAGGGTTACTCGAATGCACTGGGAGACGAGCCCAGCACTGCGGGCGTGTGAAATTTTCCAATAACTCGCAATTGGTAATATGTCTATAAGTACTAAGATAAACGTATTATCGGAGAGGAACGAAGGAGATGGTGAGTGGAAGGTGTAGAGAGAGATGGTGAGTGCAAGATAGAGAAAGAGAGAGTAAGTTGTCCGAGTATAGTACAAGTATCGGATTATTATTTATAGCAACTGAAATAAATTTAGCCTTTGCTTTATGCCAGAAATGGAGCACAAAGTGGGACAAGGCTAAAACAATATTGTGGCGGTTGGCAGCATTTTATCTGAACGGCAGTCTCCCCACCCACTTCACTTCACTTTCGATGCATCCTTCAGATGCGGCCTACCCCTTCTTGGCTTTATCCGAATATCCGATTCCCACAATCAATTCGAAATCAAATGGCCGCCTCACACGCGTCGCATATATTTTTTTTTGTTATTTTTTTTGTGAGTCAACAAACAGCAATGAAAAAATTAAATACGAAATAATAAAAAATAATTTACGGGCTCATTAAGAGCCGAAGAGGAAGAGGAAGAGGGAGGGCGGGGCGGTTGCGATTGCGGCGCCCGCTTGGAATTCGCTCGGCAATAAAAATATGCGACGACATCGGAATCGACCGGTTGTGGACGCAGTAGCTCAAGGGCTGCAGCCGCGGTCCACCCTCGGGTGGCGTTTCAAATGAAGCCCTCAACAGCGTCGCGAGCTCCTGCAGGATGGGCGGGGAGTGGCGGCTCGGGGTGGCATTGCTGCGGCGTGCTCAAGTGCTGGCGGCTGCCTCGTGCGTTGCCGTCGCATCGTATTTCGCTTCCGGGCTTCGTTTGTTTGCATACGCAGCAGGACTAGCCCTGAGTGGAGGAACCAGCAGGCAGGACGGGCAGGACGGGCAAGCAGGCAGGCAGGCAGGCAGTCAGGAGCAGAAAAGTAAATGGGAACGGGAACGGGAGCAAGGAATGGGAAACAGGCTCTGTGTTTGCACAGCGCATTTCTGGTCCATTAAGTAAAGTTGTTGTTGCTTTTGTTGCTTCTGTTGTAAAGGTAGCTACCCCCCACCCCCCTGGCTGGCAGCGTTTGTCATTGTTGTGTGCGACTTTTCTCACTTTGCCGATGCAGGAAGACAGCCAGAAAGGAGAAAAAGAGAGAGACGAAGAGAGACTGTGAGGAAGGGAGGGTGCGCGGAAATGTTGCCAAGCGTCGTATCCATAAGATACAAATGCTCGCAGCTCGGGCGACTTCGGCGACTCGGGCAGCACGCGTCACTTGCTTTGTTTATTCAGAAGTTTGTTGCAGCTAAGCCGTAGATGCAACAGCGCCAACCAACTAATCAGTAAGCATTGTGGGAAGCGTTTTCGTAGCCTAAGCACAAGTTAATTACGCTAAATGGCGAGCAACCCGAGTCGGGGTTATCCTTGAATGGCCTCGAATAGATCCCTTAATGCGAATATTGTTTTAAGCGGCATTCCTAATGCAAATATCGTGTACTTTATTATCTTCGCCATTAACATAATTTAAGCATTTCCAGTCGCAACGACTCCGAGCCAAAGTCCGAGGATTAGGCAGCCATAAATTTATGTGATATTGTGGTGGAAGCTCTGCGACTGGACAGTTGCGCAATTTATCTTCCAAGTTTGAGCCCCATCGGGTCTGGGAAATATCAGTTTTGAAATCTATTCATAGCCACAGTTTCCATTTCCCCATCGTTGTCAAGTAGGTGTCAGTGAGCATTTGACGACCCACATGTGCTGGCCATCAGCATCGGAGCCGCCAATTAAATCGCCTCATAATGGGCCCAACAATTTGTCAGTGCCGTAATTACTGGAGCTGATGCAGCGATTATTACAAAATGGGAGAGAAAAGCCTCTATAAAAAACAAATTTCCAAACAAGTCGATTGGGACTTGTGCAATCCATTCGCTTGGCGCTTTCAAGAAGGGGTTTTGCTTTGGGTGGGTCCTCCACCCCCTGCTCCCGCTCCTCCTCCACTCATTTCTCCTCTTCAGTCCGATTTCCGTTTCGTGTCTAGAGGCTACCAATCATGCAAAAAGGCAGCCCCTGCATACCAAAACTAAAACATAAACAATTGAAACTGATTAAATTCATTTGATAACGAGACGGGGCCGAGACTGGGGAACGCCACTTGAGATATGCGAGTGGGTCTCGGGGGCTGGTCTTTGCAACTGGGCTTTCCTCCCTTTCTCCCTATCTCAATACATCACTTAGACTAGTCTCTAAGTGTGCGTGTGTGTGTGTGTGCGTGGTGAAATTCATTAATTGTTAAGTGCCACTGAAAATATGTTCCGAGTGTGAATAAATTTTAATAAGAGTTGCCTTCGACAAGCTTAAAAATTACAATTTGCAGAAGAATAAAATAATACTGAAAAATTACTGAAACGTTTGTATAATAGTAATTAATTAAACTTAACGAGATTAGGCGGAATATGGAATTTCACTATTAGGGCAATCAAATAATAAATTTATATTAAAATCCAGACACGGGCATAATTTTCGAATTTTGCATGGAATAACTTTTAACGTTTCTTTAGAGCTGATAAGGAAAGTTATCAATTTTCTATATCTAAGTTGCACTTGCACTTTATTTTAAAGTATGTCAAAAACGATTCTACAAAATCAATTTTTCATCATCTAGAAATGAACTAACAAGTTCTTATTTTTAGTTAGTCAAAAGCTTTAATTACCTTTTGTCTAAGTATCAATAAATTTGAATAATTATTAGTTTAATGATTCGGAAGAGCGTCGGAGTGATTTATGAACCTTGATTATGTTTCTATCTATTAGAGTGCGTTTTTTATTTATGCATACAACAGAACACATTGTTGCCGTTCTATTTATATTTATATTTACATTTTTGTTTTAGGTTTTATTTTGTCACATGCGGCAACTGAAACAACAACAACAACAACAACAACAACAACATCCGCAGAGCATTTAGCGATTTAATTAAGCGCAAGTGGGCGTCGATTGTTGTCGCTGATGCATAGCTGAGCTACATGTGTGGATAGGTGGGCGTGGCCGGTAGTCCATGACCGTTGCTGAAGTGTAAACTGTTTACGCAACGAAGGGCCAATGACTTGCAGTAGATGAAGAGCCAAGGCAGCAGCAGCAGCAGCAGCAGCAGCAGGAAGCCATCAGAAGGACAGTTGGGTAGGTGGCTAGTGGGAATGATGTTGCAAGCAATGCTGACGTTGACACGTGTGGCAGCCATGGATAAGTGGCAGCTACACACACACACACACACACACACACACACACACACACACAGCCGGCAAGTGGCAGGTCCCTAGCGGACAAGCCACCGAACCACCCCCGTAATTAAGCGCATTGAAATGCAACTGAGATTTCGCTTCGCCTACTCTTCCGCCACGTCATCGTGTCCCATTGTCTATCTCGTTCTCCCGCTCCCTTTTCTCCGATTCTCTTATAACAGCGTCGCTCATTCATTTGCCAATTACGCACTCTGTGCAACAACTCGCCCGCTCGACAGTCAGACATGCTAACGACATGCTGTGGAGTTGTTTATAATGTCGTCATCCCGCTAGCAATTGCAACAGCAGCAGCAGCAGCAGCAGCAGCAACAGCAGCAGCAGCGACACGCCAAGCGGCGCCTGGTTCTGTCTCCGATTTCAACTGCAACGCTGCCCCCTCTTGGCGGCTTCTCCGACTTGTATTTATTAATTATTCTGTATGGCAAAGCCGTCTCGACCAAAAATTCGGCACGCACGTTGCGCATTTCTCGCCAAGATTTGCCTCCAATGGGCTTAAAGGGCTTTTCTATTTTCGCAGCAGTTGTTGTTGTCGTTTTCACTAATTGAGTTCACATTACTTGGCAAAATAAATGCGTTTGTGTATTTTTAGCCAAATGCTGCCGTTTTATTAGCCAAACGTGAGTTGGCAACATTCAGCCAAATCTTTGGCTCGTTGCGAATGTCAATCGCTCGAAAGTGCTTTGAGTTGGGTCGGGAATCGGGAATCGGGGATCGGGGATCGGCTTAGATGGGTTGCGATTAGAGGTGTTGATACACTGCGTACATGACTTGCAGTTCACGAATAATTGGGGGATGTGCAGAGAGTGTGCGCAATGATCAGGACTCAGCACTTTGCATGGACATTAACTGTCCCAAAGGAAAGGGGAATATAAAATGAACTGCGATTTTTACTTTTATAGCAGCAGACCGTGTTTTTCCAATGTAGTCCTACTTGCTATCCACTCCCTTATTATATTTACTCTCTAAAACACATTTAGTATAAAATTGCATCTACATTACAGTCCAAAGAGAGAGTCCAAGGTACGTAGTACAATGATAGTATAATTTTTATATCACTTTCTCATGAAATCTGATCCACAGATTTTTCCTTGTAGCTATTAAGTAGCAAAATGGATTTTGACTCGATGACAGAATTTCTTTTTATTTTTAAGTTTTCCATATATTTTGATTAAAATGGTTTCAATAAAAAATTAATAAAGTTGGTATGCAATTTTGTGGAGATAATTATTTTGGCTTGAACTAAAAATTCTTTCGATTAAACTTAACGTAAATATTTTCAGATATACTTGATTTGGGTTTTGTCAACCTGTATGATATTGTTTTCTCTTTTTATTTAAGAAATATCGTTTACGCTAGACTAAGTATTCATAACTAAATAATTATATGACGTCGTTGGGAAGTGAACCCTCGACTTCCTGCTTGTAAGTTAGGGCACAGCTCACCGAGCCTTTACCGCTTTCTATATTCAATCTTTCGCAAGCGTCCGCATACTTTTCTTCTTATATCATATGTTGAGCATAGATCATTTGGCCCCTTTTTCCCACTGATCATCATTACTTAGATTCCCGTTTCGCATCCCTATCCTTGATGCCTGTGGCATTTATGCATGCGCTGCTTGGCTGTTGCTCAATTATGTTGCAAACCCATTAAAGATTCTACGTGTCGCCCATTCCGTTAACGAGCTGCCGCAGCTGTGTGTCAGTCCCTGACATGGTTTCTGTGTATGGGAGTGTGTGTGTGGGTGTGTGTGTATGTGTGGAGCCTTTGGCCAGAGCTGCAATTTGGTTCAGAGCGTCCTTAAGCCCACTTCACCAATAGAGCTCCCCCTGGCCGATCCACAAACGGAACCTAACGAGCAGCAAATGCCGGAGCTGTCGGTTCTTTTTTTTTTTTGTTTTATTTTGTGGTCTGACAATTTAATTGATGTACACGCATGCACACAAAGACAGGTCAAATACAAACACTCTCGCATTCGAGTCAAGCTTTTGAACAAACCGCTAAAAAATGACACCTACTACAGAGGGCGAGAGGAAAGGGGGAAGAGTGGAAGAGAGGGCGAGAGGGCGAGAGGGCGAGAGGCCGACCGAAAAGGTACCCAAAACTAGGTCAGGCATGCAACCTGCTGTCAACGCTGGATAATTGGAGAGGGTGCCCAACACTCATCAGTGGGACAAGTTGCAATTGGAGCGCAAAACGAAATAACCCAACACTGTGCACACACACACACACACACACACACACAGACGCACAGCAAGCGAATCGATTATTGGCTTAAAATTTGACTTTGTTTGACACGCGGCTGACACAACTAATAAATATCCACACCAGTTGATGGATCACCCAGTCGGGGGCAGCTTCAACTGGCAATTGGCTCCTGCAGCGCGCTGCAACGAGTGCTGCACCCTGATTGATTGTCTGGCGCTCCGATAAGCCGAGGTGCCAGCGCACAACAAGCCCAAACATGAATTACGTCGAATACCACGTCGATAGCTGCCAGATAAGCGCCTGATTAGCACTCGCACTCGCACTCGCACTCGTACTAGTCCAAATATTTACCCAGCTATTCAGAACTGACGCGATTTGGTACCCGATTGCATCCGCACATACAATGAACCACCTACTCCCTGCTCCCTGTTCCCTGTTCCCTTCTCCCATCAATCATTCAGCCTGTTTGCACAGGCAGCCGTCGTCGTCGTCGTCGCCATCGCCTTCGCCATCGCCATCGCAAGAGTTGTAAATTTTACAACATAATTTCTGATTATTTGACCATATCTTCCACAGTGGCGAGAACTTGCTCGTGTTTTATGATTTTCAACATGGATTTATTTATGTTATACATTTCCCCCAGCCAAAAAACAAATAATAAAGCTGCAAAGGGTTTAATGCTGCATATTTGGCAGCACCTCGTAAAACACTTTGGTTTTTATGAATTTGTGTCACATATCTTGGCTATATTTCTGGAAGATAAATATCTGACGAAAAACGTGTTCATATGTGTAAGTATATTCCTACCGGCTACCGAGCTGGCGACTCGAATATAAATAGCATTACTATAAAAATAAAAATTACACAAACTTATAATTTGCATCTTAATAATTTTAAATTAATAAAAAGCAGAGTCATAACTTTAGTTTAAATCGGAAAAATAACAATAGCTGAACAGTGAACAAACATTTAGATTTAGAATGAAAATTAAACTTCAATTAAAATTAAATTTGCCATTTTCTAAATGCAACCCACAATTGAAAATATTTCCCAACAGAAAATTCAACTTGATATCAAAATTCGCTTAACTGGAAATAATTGATTCTCAATTAATTTTGCATTCATTACTCCAAACTATTTATATTTCCACAAGAGGAGGGAAAGAGGAAGAGGAAGACAACTTACCGATTAGCCGGAGCACCTCGTGTAGGTTCAGAAATATATTCAAATGCGTTTGGCCACTGCTGAGCAGAGCCAGAAGTAATCCGATTGTGAAGAGGCCTTTAAAGTTCTTCTCCATGGCTGGCACTTTTATTTAACACTTGGCGCTTTAATTGTTTAAAAATAAATGCTTGTTAATTGTTTACTTCTTGTTATGCTTTGTGGGCACTAACGAACAATTTGCGATTGCTACACACTTTCGGCTTTTTATTTGAATCTCAAAGAATGGCGCGCACTTGCGTTTAAGTATTTCACTGTGCTTTTGGCACTTTGCCTCGCATCAGAATCAGACGCGCATATTCCAATTGGAATTAACTCCGAAGCGAACGTAGCTCTGCGTTAGAGCCAAGAGACAAATGAATTCCCGTTGGGTTCTTGGTTTTCCGCAACGAATTTTCGTTGATGCGCGCACCGTGACGATTTTCCACAAACTGTCAACTGGATAAACAAAACAATGCTATTGCTGAAGTATCTTTCAGATACATTTAACAGCCTCTGTTGTGGGCACGCGCTGTTATGTTATGTTTTTTGTTATGTTACTTACCGTGAATGTTAATGTTCTGCTCTCGACATTCGAACAGAAAGATTACCTTCCCAGCTGATTTCGAACTTTCGAGCTATTAACAGCAGTGAAGTCTGATACACTAATGTTACTATGCTGTTACACTGCTGTTACAAAAAAATAAAAAATTGTTTTCGAAAAAATAAATGAGCTCACATTATAAAAATAAACATATTTCTGAATTTTATTAGACATTTTTGTAAATATTCAAGTACATCAGCATTATATCTTTGTAAGTCACAATATCATGAGCAAATGTTAATTTTTACCCCAGTTTAATTCGTTGTGGATGCCATTCCGCCACCTATCGGACATTTATGAAACTTAGTGAAACAGTATAACAGATGTTTGTACAAGGGGCAATGCTGATACCAATTTTACCCCTTATTTATACTTATTCCACCCATAATATTTTAATTTGTGTTATTTGGAATTCAAGTTAAAAACTGAAATTGTAGATATGCGATATTTATTTTTGAATTTATAGACGATTTTTCATTAATAGCTGCACTTTTTACGTAACTTAGATACAAAGACAAGCATACAAAGGCATGTTATAAATACCATAAGTGGGTATTACTTCTACTATGAATAATAATAAATTTAACATTAACTGTAACTATAGACATTCGTAGTCATTTAAGACTTATATTAGACATTCATATACCGTCAGGGTTTATATATGTACGATGGCTTTATAGCTCAATACTATTCTATGACATTTTTAATACACATTTGACACACCAATTTGGCCTACACTCGTATTACAGTTATATGGCCATATAGCATAGATGCTTTTAAAATACTATTCTTTGACTGTTAGCTGCTCCATTGAGCTGAGCGTCGTTTCGATTAACAAATTGTAATCCAATTCGTTGAGGCTTGCCTTTGCAGTGAGCAGGTCCAGAAATGAATCCAGGGGCGACAACGTTTCCGCCGTGAGATCTAAAACGAGAGGAAGATACAGGGATTCAAGATACTTGTGCAATCCAATTAAAAAACACAGCGAACAACAAATCCAAAGACTGACGACAAACCGGAAGACACAAACAGAATAACTGCTTACCAGCCAGGAGATGATCGGCAGATCGGCAGATCGGAATCGTGGCTAACTAAATGATTCTTAAATGGCGGATCGCTGCACAAAGACGAGACGTGCAATGCTCAAAATAGCAGAGGTTAAAATAATAAGCAACAAAACCAAAAGCAACGAGTGACAAACGACTCTTGTGGGCTTGCCCAGCGCTAGACCGGGTAATGAATGGAGTGCAAATTAAATTAGGTTTAAGGAACAGCGAATGAAATCCTTCCTACCGCTTCTAGCATGCATTCGCGAATGCGAGACTCCTCCAGATCCGCGCCGTTGTGCCGGCTCCTGTCGCTGTCCGGACAAAATATTTGCCGCATGCTCCCGACCTCGTATCATAAGGCTCTCTGGATGTTGCCAGCACTTCAGCAAACGCTGGGCGCGTTGCTTGGGCAGAGCTGAGAGCAATGACAATTTACGCTCGATTCCCTGCTGTGTGTCCTTTATGTCTGCAAGGGATTCGCATTTAAGAGAGTTTAAAAAAGGCGATGTCCTTAGGAACGTACCGTAGACAATGGTCTTCATGACATCGACTTGCAGCTCAAAGACATGATTCTCCACGTACTGCAAGAACATGTCGTAATCCAGAGCGCGATAGCCGAGATACGTGAAGAACGAGGAGAAGCCTTCCGGCAACGGAAAGGCAATTGATTCCACGGCCAAGCAATATCGTTCCAGTATCAGAAACAGCGAGTGCTGCTGGTTGCTGGACATCTGGTCACTAAAACAGAAGGCGGTTGTACTCGTGAAAGACAATGCACGGAATAAGAAACCTACATCAACTGAAAGCCACGCAACGTTTCCAACCGTGCATCCAAGCCGGCAGCGCGACACACTAATGAGCACAGCGCACGAGAAAGCTCCAACTGAGCGGAAACGAATTGCGAAGCCACCGCGTGGACATGGGCTGGCGCCTGCGAACGCTCGAAGAATGTTTCCTTTAGCCAACGGAAGCCCGAGTGAGGCTTTGACGAGTGTTTAACCAGGTGCACGCTAAGCTCTCGAAGGTACTGAAACGAACAAATATAAATATGTAATGTCCTTTTTTCACAATCAAATCTTATTTACAACGCACCACAGACAGCACGTGCTCCTGCTTGCTGGCGGTGCATCCTTCGAGCTCAATAAAAGGCAGCACCTCATTGCTGAAGGGGAAGGCACTGCCGCTGATGTAGTCGCCAAAGCTACCACTGCCTGCATCTGGAGTCATGGGCGTCGTGCACCGGGAAAGCGCCTCCGGCTGGTAGCAGGCCAAACTAAAGATAAGTTTCTCTGTCACCTGCTCGGCGGCAAAGCGCGGCTGCTCCTGCTTGGCGGACTCGTTGAGCAGCTCCCACAGCCGTGTCCAAATATCCGTTCGGTAGGGAGACAGTCGCTGCTGCGGCGACAACAGCATCATGCTGGTGTTGTGCAGCGCCTCGTGAGATATTCCCACACTAATGTCTGCGACTCGCGCTTGAATAGGCCTTGTAGCAACCGCAGTGGTTAGCGGTAGCAGGCGCATCAGTGGTTTAGCCTCTTCGGGCAACCCACGCACGGCAGCCGCGAAGCTCCCGGCAATGAGCGCCTCCTTGAGCAGTGCCACCGTGTCCAGCGAAAGGGGCCGCTCCAATATGCTGCTCAGCAGCTCGGCAAGAACGTCCATGTCAGCAGAATGTATCAGAAAGTAGTGTATAATGCTGATGCGGTTGTCCAGCGAGGTATCATTGCGGAATGTTTCGATTAGATGTGCCTTGGGTACGCTCAACGAGACCAAGTCCAATGTGGCAGCATCGAAGGCTAATCCCCCCCACTTACGCAAGGCCACCAGATGAGTAATGTCGGGACTTCGGTTGTTCACTGCCGGACACACAATATGGCATGTGGGCTCGTGCTGCAGGCCAACATCGAGAAGATGCACAAAGATGGCAGATGAGACAAGCAAATGGTGCGAACCCTGCAGTGCAAAGGTGGGGCGCAGCAGTCGCGCTTTGTGCCAGGGCACACCAGGCATGACGCAGTGCACCACACAGCCGTGGTGCAGCAGCGAAACTGAGTAGGCAAAGTGCACATCCAACTGCTTAGTTGATTCTTGTGCATGCTGCGGCTGCATGGGCTGGTATAGATAATAGTGGCACACGAAGAACATTCCCGAGCTGTCCGCTATGATAATCAGATTCAATGAGCTGTCGTGCACACGCAGTGGCACTACGTCATCATCATAGCTGGGTGCCTCCTTTGTGGCATTCGTCGGCAGCTTTGGTAAGTTGAGGGGAATGTTGAGCTGTCGGAAATCCGATAGGAACATTTTAGTGCATCCTCAACATCAAACTCAATCTAGGGCATGCTTACAACTGTTTCCGTGGGCTGCTTCTCGTTAAACTGAAATGCGGATAGCGTGGGACTGAGTATCGGCACAGCCTGCTCACCGATCTGATCCCGTTCGTCCAGCAAACTGAGGCTCACAGCCTTCGGCTTGAGGTGTATGTAGTAAAGTGCTTGAGACTCAGCATCCCACTGAGCCCAACTGAAGTTCTTGGCCAGCGTCTCATACGTTAGGATGCTGATGTCCAAGTGCCAGGCACTGCCCTCAGCGCTGCCCGTTTGCGATGTAGTGGAGCTCTGTTTTACAGTGCAGCTGTATTGCTTGATGGCTTAAAAGATCAATCGTTAAGCAAGGCTCAACCTGCATTCGACGCCCACTTACAATCTTCGTGTGTAAGCACCAGCAACTTGTCCTGCCAGCAGGTGCGCGTGGCGCTCTCCACACGCCAAAGGAACTGCGTCATTATCTGGCGAGGCGAGGACTCCTCCGTCAGGCACGTGGGAGTGCCACCCTCGCTGCTGCGCACCTCCACGATATAGGCCTGATAACGCAAGGAGTCCTTGACCACATAGGACAACAAAGTTATGCTGCTGTTGATGCTCGCCTGGATTACTTCAACAGTGCCAGGCAGAGTCCAGAGCACGCGAACCTGTTTTTTCGTGGCGTGAAAGTGACCAATGCAGGTTTCCCGCTTACTAGGTTCATCCAAGTACTCAAATATCCACGAAGTCAGCAGCGAGCCGTCCTGCTCCTGGCCCAAAATGCGCCATTCGTTGGCCTTTTCTGCAATAGAGTGCAATAATTTGGTTGATATTAAAAGATAAAATTGCTAAATATACGGAACACTTGCCTTTGTAGCCCTGGGCGGCCAGCAGGCCACAGAAGTTGGCCGCCAAGTTCTCCTGGCGCAACATGCTAATTTTAATTTAATTATTCTTTAAATAATATCTCAGCTGCTGCATTGCACTTAATTCTACCAAAGCACTCAAAAAATCAATAAGCAGAGCGAACAGTTGGCAACGCGGGCGTCAGCTGTGCAGTGTGACCATATACATATATAAAATATATTTGCTACGCAGCTCAAATATCTTTAACTTATTAAATATAAACACAAATTAATAGTAATTCATTGTAATAACAATTTTATAATTTTGCTATGCTTCCAAAAATTGCAACAAAAAAATACTAATTTTTATCACAGTATTTTCCTTATGTGGCAACACCACATCTACATTCCTTTTAAGAATGGCTTTTTGCACCGTTATGTTCAATTTTGCTGCCGAAAGCAAAGACCACAAGAATTTACGGAAATGCCAAGTGAAATAATTACGCTTCAATTAGGCCAATGTGGCAATCAGAGTATGTTTATTTGAATTTGCAATCCATTTTAAGTTTGAATAAAATAATATTTCTATGGAAACGCAACAGTTGGTTTTGAGTTTTGGAAGCGTCTGTGCCTGGAGCATGGAATTTCTCCAGAAGGGGTGCTCGAGGACTTTGCAACCGACGGACACGATCGCAAGGATGTGTTCTTCTATCAAGCGGATGACAATCACTATATACCACGTGCGGTATTAATAGACCTGGAGCCCCGAGTTATTCATAACATTATGAGCTCGACCTATGCCAAAGTAAATATAGATCGAAATCAATGTAAATATGAGTATGTAAACGGTCGAAATTCTTTTAATACACAGCTTTATAATCCGGAAAATGTTTACTTGTCTAAACATGGAGGAGGTGCTGGAAACAACTGGGCATCCGGCTTTAGCCAAGGCGAAAAAGTGCAAGAAGAGGTGTTCGATATAATTGATCGTGAGGCTGACGGCAGTGACTCGCTAGAGGGATTTGTGCTGTGCCACTCAATTGCCGGCGGCACCGGCTCAGGCATGGGATCATACGTGCTCGAACGTCTGTCCGATCGTTTTCCGAAGAAGCTCATTCAAACATACAGTGTCTTTCCCAATCAGGACGAGATAAGCGACGTTGTTGTACAGCCATACAATTCAATACTCACTCTGAAGCGACTGACGAAGTGCGCAGACTGCGTTGTGGTGCTGGACAACACAGCGTTGAATCGCATTGCCACCGAGCGCCTCCACATACAAACGCCCACATTTACTCAGATCAACAATCTTGTGTCTACCATTATGAGCGTGAGCACCACCACTTTGCGCTATCCTTCGTACATGAACAATAACCTGATTGGACTGACAGCACCTTTGATACCTACGCCACAGCTTCACTTTCTTATGACCGGTTACACTCCACTGATCACAGACTGCGAGGTAATAAATAGAGTAGTCCATGCATAGATATTTAGTCTATTATTTTATGTACAGACGAAGACAAATGTGCGCAGGACAACTGTTTTGGATGTGATGCGCCGCCTGCTACAGCCCAAGAATATGATGGTGTCCTCACCCGCTGATAAACGCCACTGTTACATATCCATTTTAAACATCATTCAGGGCGAAGTCGATCCCTCGCAGGTGCACAAGTCGCTCCAGCGCATACGCGAGCGCAAGTTGGCCCAGTTCATACCCTGGGGACCTGGTAGCATTCAAGTGGCGCTCTCACGAAGCTCTCCGTACGTGCAAACCGCGCACAAAGTTTCTGGCCTGATGATGGCCAATCATACAGGCGTAAGCGCTCTTTTTAACCGTGCGCTTGCACAGTACGACAAACTGAAGAAGCGAAATGCCTTTCTGGATCAGTTTCGACGAGAGCCGATGTTCCAAGATGATTTAAGCGAGCTGGACTTGGCGCGCGACACTGTTGACTGCCTGGTGCAGGAGTACGAGGCCGCTACGCAGGTGGATTATCGGCACTGGAGTCCACTTTCGAATGTGGCGAAAATCGCAGCTTAAAAATAAATAGAATTTTCAATGATAAATATCTAACGTTAAGTCTAGCCACTACGCATGCATATTCAAATAACAGCTTAGGGTTTTGATATGAATCAATCAATAGCCAATTAAACAATCTCATTCAGATTGTAGAAAAATATACAGAAAAACAAGATGGAAACTAAAGGAATATTACATATATAAAAACGTATACTTTTTTCTCTAAAACATTCAAATATATTTTTACAGTGAACACGATCATAATGTATAAAAAGGGTATTATAATTGCATAAAAATGTATGTAAGATCCAGAAGGCATGGCTGATACTATTAGAGACTTCTTTCTTGTTATTAATATCATAACTCTTTTTTCAAAAGTATGATATGTACGCCACAATCATAAGAATGTAAAAATACTTTATTCTATAATTATTTGATGCAAAAGGCAGCTCTATCTGTTGATTAATGATGCACAAATTTATATTATATGTATTATTATATGTATTTCCAATAGGATAAAATCGTGATCTTCATCCGGCGTTGAGAATTCCATATTCATTTTATAATGAGCCACATAACTAGAGTAGAGCAGACAAGTAGATCCAAGTTTAAGTCAGAGCACCAATGGGTGGTAACCCATGAAATGCTAGAATGTTCTTTGTCCTTCTTTAGAAAGTACCTTGTCTCTTTTGCCGCCGATATGGATATGATGCCTAATGTTAGAACAATGTTCGAAATTTGGTACCGAATGACCGTGGACTGATATGAATTTGAAAAATGTTGATTATAAGTTTTCATTATTTAGAATACAATCTTAAAGAATTTAGTTTTGAATAATTAAAAATTAAATCAGTTCAAAAGTTTATATCTATCGTATTTGCGCATTTCTAAAGCTTGTGCAGATTGCCGTAATTTCCCTGCCTGGGGTAATAAGTGAAGTAAAACTGAATACTGTGAGTTTAACGACAACATTCGGTATGATCCATGAAATGATAGTCAATATAATATCAGCTGACGAATTAATAATGCGGGAAATACTGTTTCGGCGTAGTTAAACCATTCATTGAACTCAATAATAAAATCCAAAACCTCCAAACCACAATCAAATCTCTTTAAAATCAACTCGAGATAAGCAACTGCTTGACCAAAGAAAAAATAATGGACACAGTTCAAGGGGCAATAGGTACCAAATCTTACAATGAAGATGAAAGAAAAAGATTCTGAAATATTGAATCCTAAAGTTCAAGAGGCTTATAGAAACTGAAAGAGCATCCAACAAAACTTTATTGTCGGGAATATACGAATTAAAAGTCCCCGATTCGAACCCCTTCTCCGTGCCCTGTGGTTCGAGTGTTGATGATTCCGTTTTGACAGTTATCCACCATCGTACAAATTAATCTAAAAATTTCAATCGCGCTATGAAAGACTATCGAGCCGGCTTTTTGAAATTTGATGGCGAGTTCTTCATTTGGATCGACAAACATTACTTACTGAAGAAAACTCAGCCTTATGAGCTGTATTTCAATCATTAGGAGACTTGTCTGGAAACGCAGTCGATGCGATGATTGAACATCTCAATATGGAATTCTCAACCCCGGATGCAGATCACGATAATTCTGTATATGCTCATTAGCAAGCAGCTTATATTCTGGTTGGTGGTTTAATAATTGCTATTGGAGGTGACTTATTGAAACTTAAATTAGATCGCTCAAAAAGTAAATATATTCTTATATATATATTCTTATTGTGTATTCTTACACATCAAAGGCTGATATTGGCATTGGGTGGTTACCGAGGCACTACGATCCACTTAAATTTATTTAAATAATGATTACGCCAAATGAATAGGAATAGAAATAAACTTTTCTTGTGTAATTTGTCACAACATAGTGAAATTTCTTGAAATTCAAATAAAATTTCTTTAAGACTATAAAAACTCCCTTTCCTGTAGGTCAATCTACGTATTTCTCTTGTAAATTCGTTTTAAATGCATATAATCTATATCTGCTTAATACTCAATATTTTCAATATACTTCGTGAAAATTCCGCAGAGCAGTCTGGAAGTTTGAAGCCTTTAAAGATATATATTATTATTATTTAGAATCCCCGCAAAAGAAACGAAAACAAAAACAACAGACTTCTTTAGACCCTATTTAAGGTTAATGGGAGCATATCCTCTTCTAGTTTTAATAGTATATAAGGAAACGCTAGAATCCCCACTTTAGGTATCCATCACCTCTAATAGATTTTACGCACATTCTGGGGACAATTATACTATATTAATTTAGTTGAAATGTTTAAGAAATTCCTTTTTTTGCAAATTCAAAAATATTTAAGGTGAAACAAAATATTGAGCTAAAGGAAATCCATCCAAAACCAATACTATAACTTTAGTTATTAAAGAAAACGACTGGTTTTTACATTAGAAATCACACCAATCAAAATCCAATTTGAACCGCATTATTATCTGCAAGTAGTTTATGTGCCATTTATAATTCAGATGACATCATGGATTTTAAACATTAGTTCTAGTTAAGCCACGCCCATTTCGAATATCGATATGGTGTAAAGAGACGACGGGCTTCGAATTTTTTCTTGGACTTGGGAACGAACACTGATGACAAAACTTAATGATAAATAGCTATGTATGTAATACATCCCATGCCCCACTCCCACAAATTTTTGTCGTTTCAGCTGTAAAACTACAGGAGATATAGCGTTTTCCGATTTGCCACGCCTCCAATAGGACGAACTATATAATTTTTTGTAGATCTATAAAAAAGCTCTACTGCGACTCAAATGCAATCTAATTTGATGACTCTAGCTTTAAAATTGCGCCCTCTTTGGGTGTAAACATATAACCATTATATTTTTATTTATCATCTTTATTCAGAGTTTCTCTCGCTTTATTAGATGCGAAATTATTACAGATTAGTAAATAATATATGTATGTTTACCCCCATTTGCCACGCCTTTTGTGGCCGGGGATATATTGTTTGTGCATTCTATAGAGGAGGTGAAAAGCTGAACTCACCAAATTTGGGAATTGTTGCTTTAAATCTGTGGCCGTAAATATATAAACGTTAGCTTAAAGTATACACCTACTTATAATCATTAGAACGAAACGAAAGGTTTAAGTGCCTAAATATATAATATTATCTGATTTGCCACGTCCCCGGGAGGCGGATATCTGATCACTTTGGCTGTTTATGGTACCAAAAAGTATATATCCAGAATTTCAAGTCCCTTGCTAAACTAGTCGCGAAAGTCAGACAATGCATAAAACCAATAGACTCTCTCTTCCGTTTGGATTACAGTGTCTAAAAGTAGGCCTTGGTAATGAAAAAAATATTTTGGGTTGAGCTCGGGTAGATTTCAGGAAGGGCTCATAATTAGTTCAAAATTCATGTAGTAAACACATAAAAAGTTGTGTAAAACTTTACATTATTATTTTGTTTGGTGTTCTCCAGAAGCCGCTCAGCAAATTACAAGCCCTAATCGAATTTCAGCGAGAGGATTCTTACGGCTCAAGCCCAAAAACTAATACATACCTATATTAATCGTACGTATCACGAAAAATTAGCAGCATCAAAGTCTTCGACTCGACTCAAGTTGGTTTTCCAGAATATGTGCTGTGGTCCGGCTGGGTGGTGCTCATTCTGTGGACCCCCGTGTGGCGGACCTTGCTGTCAATCTTGTTGTGTTGAGATGTGTTTTTCGCCCTGCACCCCGGCGTACTTGCAATGTTCCTTCTGCTGTGGTTGCTGAGCGAGGCCAGGCCAGAAGGAGATTGGCGGAAGCTCCTTGCGGCCGAAGAACCGATGGGCCGCACTGCACCTGTTTGGTGTGGCCCACAGGAATAAGAACTGAAAAATGCGTTAATGCAAAATAATAATGTAAAACCAAAAAAATATTTTTTATTTGTGTAAAACCAAAAATAATAAACCAAAAACTCGTGTAAAAACAAATTATGTTGGGTTGTTAACCTACAGGGTGCGGTACTTATGCATATAGATAAATGTCGGAAATGTTTATTTGTCTTAAATTCAATTCTTATATTATTTTGCACAGTATTTGCCAAATTTGAACCGATCTGTGGCAGACACAATCGTAACTACTCGAAATATATTCTGGCATTATTTTAACTATCTCAATTCCCAATACGGACACCGATACTTCATAAGATAATGTATGTATATAAAGTGCAGCTGAAATATGGAAATATGGAAATGTTTGGTGTGTTTCTTTAATGTGAAAGATTCACAAATAACAACATCAAAATATCGACCAAATCATTTGTAGCTTAACGATTGCAATCCACAGCAGCCCAAGAATTTGGAGCTAGGCAAATACTGTTTAAATAGGCCTTGCTTTTTCACACACTTAAATTCAGAGCTTCAGAGTCTTGTTTTAGTTTCAACACGCAGTTGAATCGAATAGGAAGGCTTAACGTCTGCTTTCCAGAAAAAAGGAGTGAAAACTATTTGGTAAGTGGCTAAAGGAAGTTGAGCCAAAGTGAATGTTTCGACCTCATGCCCACAGGTTATAGACCGCCATGTGCTGCCAAAGTCGCTACTACCGGGAAACACCCTGTGTCCAGTGCTGCCTAGTCGACTGTAGCTACTCCTGCTACCGCACTAGCTGCGCCGGACCCTGTGGTCCCTGCGCGACTGCGGCGCCGTGCTGCGGCGGAGCTGTCGGCGATCTCAACTACAAATACTCTTTCTTTGGCCTGCATTTACTCTGAGAGTAATTGGCGCAAGACAAGAGACGAAGAATTAATGCCACTATGCTATGCCAAATGGGGTGATCGATGTTACGGCGGTTGTGGCAAACAAACAGCAGCACTTGGCACATTGACCTGGACGGAACCTAATTGAAGCCAAATTACCAGTTGTCCAAAATAAAGATGTAAAAAAAAAACTTAGTCAGATTCATTCTTCACCTGCGCGGCCTTTGATCACAGCTCATTTTCATTTTTCCCCGTTAAGAAGCCAACTATGGGACCCGAAATGAAAACTGTTGTACGAATATATACTGGGTTAGGTTTCACTAAAATAACATACTTTTTCTAGAATCTGTAATGTATGTAAGATGTACATAGGTAGCTAATTTTTTAGTTTATGAATGTTATTTATATATATATATATATATATATATATATATTATATATATGTTAGTCACAGCTGGGAGAGGGGTCACACGAGAGTAAGTTCTAGATGTCGAATCTATGTATGTACTGCCTGACTACAACTGGTAGTATCCTTGTATCCGTATAGTTCTTCTGTTGAGAATATTTGATCTTTAGGAGAACTTACCTTTCTAGTTCTCATAACATCAAGCAGCCACTAATATATAAGGAATGGATTGAACTTTTATTTTTATTGTAACAAATTTCATGGTCTTTTACGTACGGCAATTGGTAATGGTAATATTTTGGATTGATCACTATCAATGGCGTCGGAGGCGTGGTAAACTCAATTTATATTAGGGAAAACTATAATAATATTGTATAATACGATATTGGCTTATTTAAAGTTCTTGTGGAAATCGGCAGCTATGAAATCATCCCCATCTTCCTCAGCTAGTGAGAATTGCATTATTTAATAATTTCATATGATTCAAGTTTTTCTGTTCTTCACCGATGACGAAGTGGCTTTACCTCGCATTTCAATTTTTATTATCGAAGTCTGTATGAAATGTATAACTTATCAGCCTAATAATAATATTACCTCTACCATCCCACTTCTTACCCCTAGCACGAATATAAATACAATTAGCTTTATCTTTCGGTATTCGTCAATTTTTAACGGATCACTACTTATTTCGTATATCTTATTTCGTATCAATTAAATACAATATCATGCACCTAGAACCATTCTTACCAACATTTGGTATTGTCCTACTGTACCCTGCTTAGATTTTAAATGCTGCGGTTTAATTTAGTAGGATCATAAAATACTTGTATATTTTCGATGGGGTAAAGATGTTTTTAAATATTATTCTCAAGGTATTCCACCATATATCTACAAAGTAAAAACTATACTTACTTTCCATTAGAATTAAATAAGAGATAGATTTGTTAAAAACAAAATTATTTATTTTAAATTTTTTTTTTTGTGATGGAAATAGAAATTCTTACAGTACAATTGTTGTTGCTGTTTGTCTTTTATTATTACTGTTACACAACATTTTTTAAATGTTAATTAATACAATATATAATAATAATAATAATAATTTCATTTTTAATTATGTACTTCGAAAATTGTGGCCCCTAAGCATTAAAAAGACTTTTATTTTTGCTTCAAGTTCTGGTTGGTTGTAGTTGGTTTTAAATAGTTTTTTTTTGTTTTTGTTTTTTTTTTTTGTTCTGTTTTCTCGCTGGTAATCGAGTACACAATTTTAATTAAATTCATACAAATGAGTTTTGTTTTCCATTCGCGCGAATTGCTAAATATTCATTTTTTTATTGGTGTATAAAAATATTTGTATATATTTTATCATTTTGCGTATTACCGTTACTCATGCAGCTTCTCTCTTTCACACTTACACATTAGAATAATGAGTGACGTTTATCTTCTTCTTTTTGTATGTTTTTTATAATATAGTATCATTGACGCATACAGTTACAATCGTAATAATAGTTTAATGAATAATAACGTTCACATTTATTACATCGGTATTCAATTACGATTACGTTTATATGCACATACACACATATTTTATATAGACATATATTTATATATATATATATATATATATATATATATATATATATACATATATATATATTTATATACATATATTTATGCATTATTTAATGTTGATTTGCTTCAAGTACATAATTAAAATACGAATACATAAAAATATACTCCAGTAAATGCCTTTCATATGCGCTTAGTTCATCTGTGCTTTAAGAACTTTCATATGTATGTGTATGTGTATGTGTGTGTGTGTGTGTTTGTGTGTAGGTGTGAATGGTGAGTGAGTGTAATGTTACATATGCAGGGTGTCCACTGTACGAATAGAGATAACTGGCAGTTTATTAGTTCGCAATTAAAATCAAATAGTTGGAATAGTTTGGAATTTGTATCTGTAGCTGTGTGTAAAAGATTGTTTGTAGTACGTTCTGCTATATGCATCTTATAAGAAACAGTGTGCATATAGTATGCATTGGTGGGTGTGTGTGTGTTTTTCATTTTCGTTTTATATCTTTTTGTTTTGCTTGGTATTTTTTGTCTTTGTTTTTGTTTTCTTAACTCATTAACATAAATTTAACAATTTCCCGAAACAGCCATTACGTAATGCCAACCCATCTACTCTTCCATTGATATATTATTTACCTTTCAGTCCATTAGTCCATATACATATACTTTGTTTTTTTTTTATTTTTGTTTTTCTTTTACTTTAACAAACTTTCATTCACACTAATAAACTAAATTTGAGCGAAATATGCTTTAACTAAGAGTTTTGTTTAGATAAATTAACCATATATAGAAAACATGTGTGTTTAGTTAAGAAGATGTCTGTATGTTTGTGTGTTGTATTTGTATGTATATATGTAAAGCCATTTAGCAACACCCTGTATACTATGTTTAGTTAAAACTCAACTTCGTTTCATATTTGATCTTCACTATTTAGCAGAGAGTTCAATTGTCAAATCAATGGTAAAAAGTTTGTCTTTTCTTTTTCGTTTTATTTTTTTTTTTTATGTTAGTAAAATGCTTAAAACGTTCGCTAAAACTTATCAACTTAATTGTAACGACATTTAACATTAAATTGGTGTTTTTTTTTTTTTTTTTTTTGTTTTTTTTTATATTATTTATAGTTATAAAAATACATATAATTTGTAAAATGACTAGATGATGATTCCATGAACATGATGTCTAGGATGTAAGTATGTATGCATGTGTGTACATATATTTATGAACGTATGTATATACTTGATGCAAATGCATGAATATGACCTTTTATATAAGCTAACAAATTCGCATGTCAATCAGAAATCTTAGCAAAACTTTCTTATGAACGTGTGTGTGCGGTTCGACCGTAGAGACTCAGTAGACTAGATCTAGATCTGTGCTTCATATATGAATACACATATGTTTGAGTCCCAAAATTGATTTAAATTATGTATGTATGTAATTATGAAATTGCAAAACGTAAATATCCAATAATCATGATCAAAAACGATTTCAACGCAAATATAAAAATAGTGGTGGAAAGTGTTGGAATGAACAAACAACTTCATCAAACATAACCTAAATGCTTAAGAAGTGCATCCAAGATACATATACATATATAGATTGTAAAAACTTCTCAATTCACTTGCAAATTAAAAGGGAAATTCGGGTTTTCTGGCTGGATTCGGTCCGCCAAGTTGTGCATTTTACGCGTAACTGTAAATAAAATAAGTGCAAATAATATGAAATAAATAAATAAAACAACGAAAATATTTGTTTTTCTTTCTTTTTTGTTTAGAAAACAACTCAAATAACTTTTAACTTTAATTAATACAAACAACGAACAATAATTGTAATAGCAAAGAGTACAAAATTAATACCATATGTAAATAAATTCTAGATTTTTCTGGATATCCAAACTAAGTGTACGAAATAATGCATAGTCTAAGTTTTATAAAGAATTTTAACGTATTGCAAATTCATTAACAATTCATAAGGTTTTGTTATAATTTTTTTTTTTGGGTTTTTTGTTTTTGTTTTTTTTTCTTTTTTTTGATTTGTCAAGCTGCGTCTGACTTTAGATGGATCTATATATAAGCAAAGTACATGATATAAATATTTCTTACTTTAAAATGCTTGAAGATGCGTATAAATACTTTAAAATACAAATACAAACTACAAATGCTTGGATATGAATGTGTTGGTAGTCTTCAATAGGAAGTATAAGCAGCTAACAACAAACAGTTATGTATATGCACTCGATATAATATGTATTACATGCTACTATATATATATACATACATATGTATATATGTATAATACAATTAGGTGTTATTCCTTTTTTGTTCAACTTTTCCTTTCCTTCTCTTACAAATAGAAAATATAATTAGATTGTTTAGTTGTCTCTTGCGCGCAAAGTAAAAGTTAAGTTAAGTTAAGTTAAGGTAAGATTAAGGTAAGGATAGAGTAGAAGTGAAGCATATAAGTTTTCCATTCTCAAACATGTGCGATTATAAATGGAACTGAACCAAAAAAAAGTTCTGTGAAAATTCCCTAAACGAGTCGCATTCCTTTTTCGTTAATTTCACAAACTTTAATTATTTATTAATATTTTTTTTGTTTTTTATTTTTGTTTCACGTTTACGTTTTCGAAGCAGTCTAAGATTTTGTTGTTCTTTGTTGTCATAAAAATGTGTGTTTACCGTTAAGTTCACTACTAATTCCATAAAGACACACGCACACATGTAATTAGGTAAGAACATGCGTTTGCTTGTAGTTGTAAGTATATATATGTATATATATTTATATGTATATAAAGTAGCAACATTATATATATATATAAAGATGTATGTATATAGTAGTATAATATGTATATTTATGTGTAAATGTTCTCGTGTAAAAATCAGTCATAGTTAATTGTTTATCAATTATGTTCGCATGTGCGTGTGAGTGTGTCTGTATGTGTGTGTATTCGAGTTTGTTTTTGCCTTTGGCTTTGCATTTGCCTTCGCGAAGGAAAGCTTTTTGTGCAGCTCAAGCTCTGCAGAGTAAAACTCAAGTGTTGAAGAGGGATGCACTCACACGTACACACACGCACACACACACACACACACACACACGTCAACACACATGCATGTAGCTTCACAATGTACCTATGTATGTAAGTATGCATGTTGTTTGCACAGCGTGTCCATACGCACCGGAAAGTAACTGCATATGCGAATTTTTATGCTTGTTGAATTGAACTTGTGTTTTTGTTTTATAATTATTTAGAACATCTTACATTACGAAAACTAATGGCGACAACAACAATGAAAATAGCACATATATGCATGAATATGTACAAATGCATATATATATATATATATGTATAGCATACTTATCAGACAAACAGGGCCAGACACTACGCAAGCAAGCTTTGAATAATTGAAATAGTTTAATTTTCAAAAAAATATACACATATTTGCTGGCATGTTTGAATTTTACTTTTAATACACATATTTTTTTTTCTAACACTCAATTTAGCCATTTTCGTTTCTATTTTGGTACTTATCTATAATAAATATGTATTTAAATGTTCACTACAATAGTCTACGAGTATTTCCACTTTTTCTGGTGACGGATAATAGAACATTAGCTTTCTACTTAAGAACAAAAATAGAAAGAATTAAAAAAGAAAACATTTAAATTGTTGTACATTACTTATAAAGATAATATACTCAATTTTTGCTGAATTTCTTATAGCCAATACTATTTTTTTCTTTAAATACATTCTAATAATACTTAAAAACACTTCTACGAAGCCAGTTTGAATTTTGTTCATTAGTTCGCTGCTGCTGCTTGTCAATATTAATTGCATAATTGGTATCGTTATCTCTATCGATATCGATATCGATATCGACATCTATTTATTATACATGTACAAATTCACAACTCCGTACAAAATGCTCAACAATGCGTCGAAAACGCGTCTCTTAGGGTTTTTGCTTTTTGTTTGCGAATGCTTTTGCTTATCAATTTGCTTTGATTTTGGATTCATTTTTATTTGTTTTGTTTTAATAACATTTATCAAAAATATAAACTACATTAAAATTATTTCCGCATGTCCTTTTACCTACGGGCCATTTAGATTTACATTTAACTTGTGCCGACAGTCTCAACCTCAAACTCAAAATCAACTGCAACCAACCCAACCCAACCCAACCCTAACCCAAACCCAAACCCAAACCCAACACCAAACTAAACCATTGATTTATTATTTAGATGTATGTAACCAGACTTGGACTGCTGAAGTTAAGATAGTTTTGATAGTTTAAATATTAATGTAACATTCATAGCCTAACAATGAAAACGCGTTGCCTACCTCCAGCACTTTTTACTTATTGTTAAATATGCCTTAGTTTATCGTTTGTCAGTTATCAATTTTGATTTCTCTTTACTTCTATATTTATTTTACTTGTTATCAATTCTAAATTTTGGTGGTAGTTGTGAAACGTTTGAATTTTAAACAAGACGGCGCCTAAAACTAATCACAAATGCCGGCACACGCAAACCAACTACAAATAGTTTACGATTTCACCATATACGTATGTATATATATATATATATATGTATATGTATACAAGTAGATGGGGATTAAAATTCAGGAAATCGCAGCTCGAGTTTCAAGGTTATCGCTTATCGATAATTGAGACTCAAGCTGAGATTATTATATATCTATATATATATATACATATATATATGTATATATGTATGTATATGCATGTGTATGTATATTTAGAGATTGGCGGTATAAAAAGTTTACATATTAGTTGAATTTTCCACATCTTTGAAAAAAATACATATAATTAAAATGTTCTATATATTTATGTATGTATACATGTATACATATACTGATTTATGCATATGATTTTATTTTTATTTTTTTTTTTTGACAGATAGCGCGGTGTTATTATAGTTTCACGATTTAGCTTACATAAATATGTTTTGGGCTTTAGTTTTTTAAATATATATACCAATACAAATATATATACTTAAAAAATTGTTACATATTCATTTTGCACAGTCTATTAGATTCTCAATTCATCAAAATTGTTATCAACATACATTTATATCATTTATATAGATATTTTGTAGATATATATATATATATATATTTTAAAGTTTAATTTCATACTCTTTCATATACCTAATGCAATGGAAATGCATTTCTTGAATGTTCTGTATGGGCAAGAGGGAAACAGCAGAACCGCAAGAGAGAGGAATCCTCAAATACGCCTGCTGGTCCCACTGTGCGGCGCATCCTCTGTAACCTAACAGCGGTTGACGGTAACATATGTTGGGGCGCAAAAAAAAAAATCAAAATCAAAATCAAAATAAACAACAAAAATGAAACACGGTAAATCAAAACACAAAGCAAAATGTGGTTTTTCTTTTGTCGGAATTAATAAAAAAATCATTTAATTATGTACTTTTGTTACTTTTCTTTTGCGGCGGCGGTCAACGTTTTTTTTTTTTGTGTATTAATGTTTTAATTTTACAACAATTTGTATTATGTGTGTAAAAAGTGTGGCTTGCATTTGCATATTTATGTTAATATTAATAATAATGTTAATATTAATGTTATTTGTGTCCCATTTTGTGTAACATTTAAAAATGTAATAATAAAATTTAATAGTAAACATAAAAACAAATAAGCACAAGTCGAATTTAGTCGGCTGTTTTCTTCTTCATCATCTTATTTTTGTTTTTGCTTTTCATTGCATTATTGTAGGTCTTGTTGTTGTTGTGCAATTGTTAATACGCTAATGTAATGAATAATAATAATAAATACATTTAAATATTCAGAATATATACATATACATATTTATATTCATATGTATATGTATATATACATGCTTTAGGCCATAATAAATACCATCAATTAGCAGTTTCGCTTTCGTGTATGATTAACAATTTTTAAGTATATAAAAAATTTTCAACAGTTTCAGTTTTGGTGTCAAGTAAAAAGTTCTCACAAGAAATGTACAATACTTTGTTTTACCGTTCCATTAGAGCTACACACACACACAATTACGATTACAATTAAATATTACATATTACATGTTACATTTTAGAGTACATTAAATTACAGTACATGATTTAATTAGTTTATAGTTTACAACAAGCATTTTAATGTTAAGAATTGCCTTTGCAATGCAAAGCACATTACAAGTACACATACATTGCTGTAGAACATACACATACATACTTGAATATATATGGGTGTGGGCATGCTCATGTATGTGTGTCTGGTACATAACCTACAATTAAATAATCTCACTTAAGTCAAAACGAACAAACGTCAAATTCAAAAATGCAAATTACTAAATATTATTCAAGCGTTTTTCAAAAACAAATCATAGGAAATAATAATATAATATTAATTAATAAAAATGAAACAAAATAATAAAAATGAAAAAATATATTCTAATACCTATGCGCATAATTTGGGACCCAAGCAAAAGAACCAACAAATATATAGATATATTATATAATAATATATTTATGTATGTGTACGCTGATAAATAAATCAGCGAATGTAAATTATAAAATTAAAAACATTTTTTAAATGCTGTTCCTGTTCCTGTTGCGTTTTGTAGTCTCAAAAATTGTAATGTTTATTATGCCTGTTATTATTATTATTATTTTTCATATTTATTTTAATCTTTCACAACTCGATTCTAAACCGCGTTGTTAATTAATTTGCTCTCAAGCGAATAAAACGATTTTTGTTTAATTATAATAATTGGAACACATAAAAAAGCGTTTTAATTATTGCAAAATTAACTCAACATCGGCTTTAAAGATCTTTCATTCAGATCAAGATTGATTTCGAGTTCGGGATTTGAGAAAATGTTTTGTCATTACAAAAATTTCGATTAGTTGAGATTTTGTTTTATACTTAAGTTTTCTTCACGTTTATAGTGTGCATATAAAATACATATATAGATATACATATATGTATATTTGAATATATACACTTTTAATAGTAATTCTTTATAATAATAATAAATCGTTAAGTCTTCTGCGCTGATTGCCAACCATTTTCTGTGTTATTTATCTTTTATCTAAATTTGAATTATGTAAATGTTTACTTAGCAGAGAAAATATTCTTAAATATTGATTCAAATTTATTTAAATTCTATTTGATGCATAAAACACTACCAACAAATAAATTAAATTTTATTGTAATTTTAATGTTCAATTTTTAACAACGTTTTGAAAATTTTCTTGAGCGTTATTTCGGGTTAAAAAAATAATTTTCAAGCAAACAAAAATTAAATGAATAAAATAATAAAACACAGCTAATTCAAATATATAATATATATTCATATATAGATCAATTTGAAGAATAATTTCAGCTTATTTCAGTGCGTTTAGTTTGTGTTTCTAAATGAAGAACCGGCAAAGTCTGTTTTGTTTAATAATTAATTGTTATTTGTTTTTTTTTTTGTCGTATTTTGTTTATGTAATAATAATAATAATAATAATAAAACAATGAAACATAAAAACTAAGCGAGTATAAAAAAGTTGTGTGTTGTTGGTCTTGTAGTTGGTAAAAAAGTAGCAAACATTTCATAATAGTTTTAATAATAATAATAATAATATGTTTGTAGTAATAATAATAAAAATACACGTATGCATATAAATAATCAGTAATCAATAAGTTTACAATCAAAAAATAATTTAAACATAAAAAACAGTTCAATATATATATATCAAATATTCTTTCTTTTTTTTTTTTTTTTTTATCATTTTTGTCTCTTCTTTCTGTTGTTGTTTATATGCAATGAAAAATAATAACAAACAATTTGCGCTTTACTTAAAATTACAATCAATAAAGTATTTTTGTTTATGCTCGATCTACTTGTCAATTGTTGAAGCTTTCATTTTAAAACTATCTTTTTTTATGTTTTTTTTTTTGCTTTAGTTATGTTTTGTTTTTTTTTTTTTTTTTTTGTTTGACGAGCGAACATAAATAAAAGTGGAGGGATTTGCTTTGTGGTTTTTTGTGTGTATTATTTAAATCTATATTTTAAATATAAAACGAAATGTATTGAAGAGACTTGCAAGTGCCGAGTGGGCGTGGCGCGAGGTGCGCCATTCGAGTTTTAGTGAACGAATTTAAACAAAAAATAGTAATACACAAATAAAATATAAAATATTTAAATAAAAAAAAACACACACAAATATTAAGTCTTAACACAGTGTAAAAAAACAAAATTCAACAATAATTTAAAAAGGTAATAATAAAAATATAGTAAGTATATATAATATATAAGAGAGTTCTTGCTATGCTATGCTATACTATGAGACAGGCAGATAGTCAGGCAGAGAGAGAGGGATAAAGAGAAAGAGAAAGAGAGACACAGATAGAATGGGGAAGAGAGCGAGAGCGATAGAGACCCGCGCGCGCAAGTCAAGTCGCAATTCAATATTCTGAATTCCGAATATATCTGGCTATATAGTTTGTGTTTTATTTCGATTTTCTATATCTGCTTCTTGTATAGTTTTTTTTTTTTCATGATGAAAGCTCTCTGCTTACATACCCACAGGCGCCAGCTGCACATAGCGATAGATATATAGTCGGTAGTCCTTGCTGGCGAGGACAACGCTGCCGTCATCCATGAGAGCCACATCGAAGCACTGGGCGTGCTTCACCTTTGACTCCAGAGCCGAGATCAGCTGCCCATCCTGCGTGAAGATGGTCAAGTTGAAATTGTTGTGGTTGTCGGCAATGAGGATCTCTCCATTGGAATTGATGCCGACACCAATAGGGTAGTTGGTGATGCCCTCGCCGCCAATCTGCCTCAGATATTGCCCTTCGTAGTTGAACACCTTGACGCAGTGTGCGCGATTGTCGCTGATGAAGATCTCCTGCTTGTCGTTGACCACCACGCCATTGGGGAACTCCAGGTGCTTGGAGCAGCCGAACTTGTGCAGCACATTGCCGTTCTGATCGAATATGATCACGCGCATCACCTTGCACTCGACTACAATAATGCGTCCCTTGTTGTCGACGGTGACGCCGCGCGGATGCTGCAAAATGGTGGCGCCAAACTTGCGGACGAACTGTCCGTATTGGTTGTAGATCTGGATCTGGTGTGTCGGCGAGCGCTCAGTGACAATAATGTCGCCGGAGTTGCGGACGACGGCCACGCGATTCGGATAGAGCAGCTGGGAGTCGCGTTTGCCACACTCCCCAAACTGGAACTTGAAGCGTCCTTCCTTGTCAAAGATCTGGATGCGATGGTTGTTCGTGTCCGCCACAATGATGTCGTTCTGGGCATTGACTGCCACGCCGCTTGGCTCAGTGAATTGGCCCTCCATGACACCGAACTCCCCGAACTTGCAGTGGTAAATCATCTTCTGGCGCTTGATCTGCGATTTGGGTGGATATATCGAGGCCGAGAGCAGCTTGTTGGTCAGATCCAGCAGGGACTCGCTGCTCACTGCGCTGCTGCTGCCATTCCCATTGAGATTAACCGACGAGAGGCTGGCCGCAAAGGCATCCACAACGGCCGAGCTGCTGCTGCCGCTGCCCCCAATTGTTGCCGCTGTGGTTGTGTTGAACAGATTATCGCTGCCCCCGTTGCTCCACTTCTCGTACGGATTGTAGTGTGTCATACTGTTGCTGGAGCGTTTCGGCAGCAGCTCGCTGAAGTGCTGCAGATCGTTTAAATTGCGCTCCCGTCCGCCCAGTAACAAGCAACCGGCTCCATTCGCATAGACGCTGCCGTTGCTGTTGCTGCCACTACTGCTGTTGTCCAGCAGACTGCCCAGCCCCAGGCCAGGCAGCAACTGCTGCTGCTGGAGCTGCAAGTGTTGCTGATGCTGCTGCTGCTGTTGTTGCTGCTGCTGCTGCTGATGGTGGTGATGGCTGCCCGCGCTGCTGGCACTGCTGTTGCTCGCGCTCTGCGTTGGCCTTGCGATCGGCGGCTGCTTGCCGTGACTGTGGCTGTGGCTGTGCCCCTGGCTGTGGCTGAGGTGGGTGAGACTGAGGCTCGAGTCGGGGCAGCTGCCACTGCCAGAGCCGTTGGCGCCGCCATTGCTGGCCCTTATGTAGCCGAATGTGTTGCGCACGCCCGCCTGTATCGACTGATAGTTGGACATGAACTCGAGCTCGAAGGGCAGCTGCATGTCCTGCACGCCCGCCTGCAGCTGTTGCTCCAGCGTCTTGCGCAGCAGCAACACCTCCGTCAGCAGCGGCGACTGCACGCCGCTTGTTGGCGACCGCTCCACTGCCTCGCAGGCGGCCAGCCCCTTGTCAATGGTCTCCTTGGCGCGCTGCAGCCAAACGGCGTTGCTGTTCACCTTGGCCGTGTAGAGCGTCTCCAGCTCCTTGAGGAGCTCCGTTTTGCGTTCGTCAAGCATCGAAGCAAAGAACTGATGCGTCTCGTTCAACTCGTTGTGCGCCTTCTGGTACTGCAGCTTGACTTTTGTCACGCTCTGCTCGGCGCTGCTGGCCACGGCGACAATCTCTCCGATCTTGCCGCGCATGTCGGCGAGCAGAGTCTGAAGCGCTGCCTCGTTGTGGCTGCTGCTGCCGTTGCCTGCCACGGCTACAGCCGGCGACTGCACGTTCTCCAGCTCGTGCAGACCTGTCGAGTGCTCCAGGACGATGCATTCCTTGCAAACCAGCGTGCAACAAGTGCGGCAGCTAAACTTTAGCAGCTCGTGCTTGTGGCGCACACAGAAGAGCTGTCGCTGTTGTTGCTGCTGCTGCTGCTGTTGCTGCTGTTGCTGCTGTTGCAAGTGCGTTGTGTAAAGTGAGTCGTGTTGCTGTTGCTGTTGCTGCTCTTGCGAATTGTTGGCTGCTGCTGCTGCAGCTAGCACAATCTTCGACAGCTGTGACATCGGCTGCTGCGGCTGTGCGTCTGTCAGCTGCGACTGTTGCTGCTGCTGCTGTTGCTGCTGCTGCTGCAGCATCATTGTCAGCGAGCTGGCGTACTTAAAGTCGCTCGAGGCTGGATTGTTGCTGCTGTTGCTGCCGCTGCCGCAGCCGCTGCTCGTCGCCTCGAATCCCTTGATCAGACAGACGTTGTGCCCGTTGAAGCAGTGCATAAACTCGTGTGCTGTCACACAATTGGCGCACAGATAGCTCTGGCAATCGAAGCACTTGGCCACGGCATCGCTGCACTTGCTCTTGCAGGCAGTGCAGCGAGCAGGCGAAATAGTGTTGCTGCCGCTGCTGCTGCCTCCGCCGCTGCTGCTGCTGCAGCCGCTACTCTTGCCAGCGCCAACGACCAGGCTGCTGATGCTGTTGTTGCTGGGCAGATTGCTGCCGATTACGCCGGGTCCATTGCTGGTGCCGTTAGAGCCGCTGATGACGCTGCTGCTGGTGCTTCCGCAGCCGCTGAGGCCACTGGTAGATGAGCTGGACGATGAAGAGGACGACGAAGAAGAGGAGCAGGAGGAGGAGCTAGCTGACGAGCTGGACGAGACCGAGGCCGAAATCGGATGGTGCCCATTGATCACTGTCACATCCTGGCGCACCTTCACGCTAACTTGGCTCCCGGCAATGTACTCATCACTGCAAATAGCCGAATCACTCACCGGAGGCGAGGAGCCGCTCAGCGTCAACGGCGAGTCCGACAGATAGCCGGCGTGCTCGTAAGATTCAATCGAGTTGGCGCCTCGCATGGAGTCCAGCGATGGGGTCGGCGAAGACGCCATCGTTATGTGTGTATATTTGGGTCTGTAGAATTTTTTGTTCTTCACAATTCACTCTTCAGTTATCAGTCTGCCTCCTTCCACACCTGAAACAAGCAAGATTTACAGGATATTACATTAACATAGTTAACTGGTCTGAGGTTCGGTTCAAAGTTTTATCATTGCTGAATCTCTTTTCTAAATGAATTTATACTAAATTTCTAACAGAGCAAACTTTAGCATCATAACAGTAAAGGAAAACCTTGCTTTTCACACTTCGCAGATAAAAACTGTTTCCCAAACAAAGTAACAAATTAAGGGATATGGCTGAGTGCCTTGCCCAACTACAACTTTACTAAGGGGATTACCCATTTCTGGGACCTTATCCCTTTGTTTCGAGGCGCCCTTTGTGTGAGGTGACTCAGCAAAAGTTTTGCAGCCCTTTACAAAAATAATGATTCACCTTCTTTTCGTAACATTGGTAACATAATTTGTAGCTAATTGTCCCTCTGCTACCCCCTACGCAGTGTTACGCACCCCCACACAAAGGAGTGACCCCTTTATTAGGCGGCAGACTTTTCCACATTTGCCAAATGGAAACAAAGTGCTTTTCAACGCTATTCGAGGCTGTACACGGCGGCAGTCTCCCCTCTTGTCAGTCGTAGTCCTGGCAACCTCCCCACCAACTCTCGACTCCAGCCGTCAACAGGAAATGCAATAAGCGCACGCACAAGGGGCGATTCAACTATTTGCTGCCAGCAAGGAGGGCGTACAACCCCTCACAGCAAAAATAAAAATAAAAATAAAAAGAAGAGTAACAACAAAAGTAAACAAGCGACGGTAACTTTTCTAGATTTTCGCTTCCAGCAACACACACACATACACACATACACATATATATATATATGTACACATTCGTGTACAAAACATCCGTCAACAAAAACCACACTCGAAGAAGTTGGGAAGTGAAAGCAAAACGGCAAAGCCGAAACGAAATGGAACGAAAATCAACCCTCAAAAAGCGACCAGTGAAGCGGCAAAGCAACAAAACGCGCTCCCCAAAATGAGAGTTGGGCTATAGAGAGCGGATGGGAACGGGGTTTAGAGGGGTAAGGTGGGTGCAACTGTCTAGACTGAATGTATGTGCACATTTATCACTCACTCACACACACACACACACATAAACAAACGCGCCTGCAAAAGGCATTGACTTACCTTTTTAAAATTATATTTTTCGTCTGTAGTCGTTTATTTTCTATTCTTGTTTTTTTTTTTGCATTCGCTTTTAATGCAGTCAAAAAAATGGTCCTTATTATTGTTGCTGTTGTATTTGTTGTTGTTGTTTTGCTTCCATTTGGTAGTTTCTCTCGATGCCGTCTGTTATTTTTGTATTATACTTTTTGGACGCTGCCAATTTTAGTTGCCAATTTTAAATAACGTTGCGCGCTCAAAATGCTGCAATGAAAAACGAGGAGAAACGCGTTTAGTATTTTCACATATATTTTACTATATCATATCTTAAAGCACTAGATGGAAATTCTTCTCTTATGATTATTGCCTATGCACTTTTCACTGAAGTCCCTGGGACATCGACACGGAGCCGTAGTAAATAACAACGCGACGCGCTTGCGACGCAGCTCCCTGCAAAACTAACTTTGCGCATTATTCAGCGACCCGGGTAAAGCTGCCAGCAGAGCAGGAGCAGCAGCAGCAGCAGCAGCAGCAGCAGCAGAGGCAGAGCTGCGTCGACTGCGACAGCACTGCTAATGCTCCTCTTGCCACTGCAGAGAGTTTGTCTGCATGTCCTTTAGACACTCGGAGCAGCAACAACAGCATCAGGAGCAACAGCAGCATCGGCAAATGCAACGCTGCAAATGAAGGCGGCATAAAACCAAATTATTTCCAATTACCAGCCGAAACAACACACCCACACGCACACGCACGCTCACAAAGTTGGGAAAAATCAATATTCATATTTACAGTGCACACGGAAACGCAGGCAACAAGGCGCACGGCAATAACACGGAAAGCTTGTAAGTGTGTAAGCGAGAAAACACGAGAGAGAGAGAGTTGGAGCATAAATGCCGAACTGTTGAATGCCGGCCCAACCGGTCCAAGGTGCTCTGTACAGCCCTCGCCGAGCGCACGGACAAACAGCAACAAAAACAACAGCAGCAGCAGCAACCCTTAAAACAATATGGCGTCGGCCAGTCACCCACTCAAACCACCAACTAAACGCAACAATTTTCCATGGCCGACGCCGACGTCGACGTCGCAGCGCTACAGGTTGCGCGCTCAGAGAGCAAATGTATCAGGAAGCAACAGCGAACGAGAAACCGATAGAACGGCATCTCTTTGCTCTCTCTCACTCTCTCTCTCTTTCCCTTTGCAGCCTGCGCATATTTTCCAATTTTGGGCAATGACAACGACCGCGCCGTACACAAAAACAACAACAATAATAAGAAGAAATTCCGCTCTCAGTTGCTTCTCCTGCTTGTTCTTCTAATGCCGTGCCGTGTGGGTGAGAGCATACTTTTTTACGCCTGCCTATGCTGCCGCCGGCGTCGCCAGAACTTTCGCGTTGGATACGAGCAGTTCGCCTGCTCTTCTCTCCTCCCCCCTTCTCTCTTCTTCACTCTACAATTTCACTCTAACTGCACTCCAACTGCAAAAAGAGAAGGTCTTCTTCCCTTTTGCATGTTGTTTGTTCTTTTTGTTGTTCTCAAACTGCATGGAAAATGCTAGCAATGAGGCGCAGACAGCAGATACCAGAGGAATTGTGCACAGCACACAAACAAACACACACACATATATATATGTACATATGTGCATGAATGTGTTTTTGTAAGTTTGTTTCCCTGAATTTATGTAAGTGCATAGCAAAAATTTCTCTACACTTAGACGACATAACCAGACGCTTATATCGGTGCATGCATACATACAAATCACATTTACATACACATATATATATATAACTGAGCAACTTTATGTACAAGTAGCGAGGATCTTTTTGACTGCGTTGCCAACTGTTGCAATTTAACTCAAGCTTATTTTAGATGAATGAATGATAATACACATACACATGCATGCTTTTCGCAAACTAAGCAATTTGTAAGCTCATTAAAAATTTTAAATATAAGATATTTCTAAAATTGTGCACACGTAGCAAAAGCTCAGTTTTTATATTTACAGAAGCCGATCAAAAAGAAGAGCAATTTCAATTCTAAAATAATTTCCAAATTGCAACAATACAAATGAATACCATTTTTTAAAAATATTTTACAGCCATTATGAGTATGAACAGTAAACAGAAATAAAATAACTGAAATAATTATTGCATTAAATAAATACATTTAAAACAATGTAGACTTATTTATTTATCAGACTCTAAGAAAGTACCAGCTGATGCCATCGATCGTACATTGATATAAATACAGTTGTGACTCAATATAGTTTCTCATTTGCCAACTATTTCAACAGGTTGGTTAATAAACTTATTGCGTGACAGTTTTTACTGCTGAAACAACAACAAACATGAGAGTGGTTCCTATTTAGACGCCTATGACAGCAAAATATCCAAAATAAAAAAGAAAAAAAAATGAAAATAAGTAATGAAGCAAAACAAAGAAGGTATTTTAGAAATATACTAAATTTCCTATTGATAATGCGAGCTGGCAACCGACCTGGCGGATGGGTGATTAGATTAGGACACCGGGTCTGTACGGGTTATACGATAATGTCGTGTCATATATGCATGTACACACATATGTACATACGCATGTGGATGTGGACTAGCACAGATAATTGGATTGTATATTATCATGACATGATAAATTTCAGAAGGAAAGAGACAAGCAAACAGACAGAGTGGTAAAGAGCTTTATGGCTATGCCATATGTTGGCTCTTCGGGCGGTTGATGGGAAACATGTACAACAAAATTCCAGAGGGCCTGTAAAAGTATTTAAAAATAGAGGCCAATAATAATAATAATCACGCAGTCAGCCTGATGGGCTGGCAGTGCACTGCACTGCACTGCACTGCGCTAAAGTGCACCGAGGGCGTGCGTCCGGGTCATTAAGTTCAAATATGCGCAGCGACAAGAAGTTGCGGGGGAGGCGGGAAGCGCAGCGCTCGACTTGGAGAATGGGAACAAACTGCGCAGCCATTACTAATGCAAAACAATTTGTAGAATATTTTTAATTTCATGGCTGAAAAGTGTTCACAAAAACAGTCGCAGGCAAAGTACACAAAGAAGATCTCGATGAATAAGAAATAGTGGAGATGCAAAACAGCAGCCAACAACAACACAATAATAATAATAATAATATCAAGTTCAGGGCGCGCAAGCTGGAACGACAAGAAATAAGCAGAGGAAGACTGTGGAATGTGAGGTACCATAAATTGCTTACAATGTAAAGCGTAACAGTGAAAAGAAGCTCTGTGCAAATTACCAAAATGAAAAAATGCATTTAGAGTTCCGTTTGTTTCGATTTCGCATGCACACAGGAACAAATGCACTGCATTACAAACAACCGTTTCAATTCGTATCGTTCCTTTCTGTCCATTTGGGGTTGCAGCAGCAGCAGCAGCAGCAGCAGCAGCAACAGCAGAGTTCAATGGTACCCAGCGGCAACAACCACAACAAAGCCAAAGAGCATGACACAGACGCACAAAAAATAGAAGCCCAGCACAAAGCGTAAACTGTAAAACAGAACAAGGCATACGAAATTTGCGACGACGACGAAATCGTTTACCTGCGCCATCGTTGTTAACGGGCGGCAGCTGCAGATACACATACACACATACATCCATACACATATACATACACACATTCAAGAGAATTTGTATGTATGTGTATTCCTAGTCATGGACGTGGCCATCAACAAAGGTATCGTGCCTGTTGGATATGATGGTAAGGCGTGCACGACCCGCGGTCTGATGCAAATTTTTATTTGCCATTTTCTGTTGAAGCAAAACCAATTCGTTGAATTCAAAGTCTGAGCCTCAGCTCCCCTCTCATTTTCTCTACACAACAGATGTCGCCGGCTATGCGTCAGCAGCATGCGACCCCCAAAGCCGCAGCAGCAGCGGCGGCAGCTGCTGAATGAAATTCACTCGACGACGGCGCATTTTATTGAACAAGAAGACAATGGCAAACGCCGCGACCCCCCCATACAAGGGAGTTGTTTTATTGTTGTAGGAGACAACAGCGACATAAGCGACAAAGAATGGCAGACAACAAGAACGAAACAACAACAGCATCCAATTTAGCAGACGACGGCCTCACAGTCGCAGACACTTCATGAACTGCTGCTCCACCATCGCCAGTTCTTACTCACTATCATCCCTATCTCCTTGGATCTCTTTTTCTGTTTCACTGTACCAGATGCCGCTCTGCTGTGCTCTCTTCCTCGCAAGCTGCCTCGCAAACTGGTCCAGCAGATCATCGTCGACCATTGCATTTATTATACCCTGTAGTTTACAAGCAGGTTGAACGAAGCAGTATATAAGGGGGCGGCATACACAAATGCAAATACAATTTGTACTTAAATATTCAACGATAAATATCAATTATTGTTTTACTTAACATACACCATTGTTCTCAACACATCTCGCTATCAAGCAACCCCTCGCAGGTTGCAATTCTCACTCGTTGCATTGCGTTTTCTTTTTTTCTGCGCTCTGTAGTGTCTGTGGCTCGTTACTGTTAATGCACCTAAATGCGCTTGTTGTCCTACCATTTACAGTGGCGACCTCGCATATTGTGTGCACCCAATTTACTTGCACATTTAGTACTCAGAGTTAATTGATTTAACCGAAAAAATATGTTTCATATCTATAACTCAGAAGAATTGTCTTTCACTGTTGCAGCTACTCTTGTTGCAGGTAATGCATCTAATCAAATGGTACGTGTCTGTTGGGTCGTTTACGCGTAAGATTTTGATAAATACTTACTATCTACGTTAACATTTCCAATTAGAGTTGTACCACTTTTTGTTCTGTGTACAATGTACACTGAATACAGTAAGGTGCATATGTGTGTACACACATAAACTTTGTATCGTTTTCTTATCTATTACGTGGAACACGAGCCAGCCCCCCAAACCATCTCTCAGCATGCGATCGAGCGCAACTAAACAAGCGAAACTTTTTGATAATGAAAAAATAAGAAATTGGTACACAAAGATTGAAACTGGTAGCAACGAGAACGGAAAGTGTTGCAAACCAGAACGAAATATATTCTATGATAACATGTGACGAAAGAATATTATTATGTAGAGGAATCGTATATAAAACTGGATACGTATGCATATTTAAATACATATAAATCGACTCTAATCTATTTGGCATTATTTACAGCAGTGTAGATTATTGTGTAGATGCTTGTGTTACTGCCATAGGGTGACACCTTTTTCGATCAGACAAAATGCGATATGAAGCGTGAAACAACCCACATGGAATACAATATCTAAATAAACATTTTAAACACGAGTTTCGATTTTTGCTTAACGTAAATAAAAAGCACTCACACAAACGTACCCACACATACGATCGCATTCTCGTACTGAAAGCCCGTTGTATTTTAATGACTTGAAAACCAGCGTGCCTCTCACGTCGTCAGTCAGTCGGATCGACGTTTCGTTGCGGCGTGTGCTTAAAAATGAAGAACATTGCCGTAACAATTTGATTTAAAAATATGTACACAACGAAAAGAATACGGGAGAAGAGAGAACAATAACAAATCGTATTACTCTTCCGCATCGGAGCAGCAACGATTGCGGCAATACCCAATAACAGTTAAAAATCTTGATCGTTGTTTATACAGTTGCTGCCAAACAAATAGGCACAACGCAAGGTCGCGCCCCCGTAAAGGTTGTCGCACCTTTCGCCAACTGTCATCTGATTATTTGTGTTTGGAGCAAGGTGAAAATTGTTTAAACTTAAGTATATGTATAACTTTTCAATTAATCGTAAAACAATTGTTAAAATAATCAGTGAACTCCAATAAAAGACCCTAGGGAAACAAACTGAACCCACAAGGGCATAAGTTATTGGTTTTAATTTATACATCTTTTGCACATAAAACAATATTGTTCACATTTCCTGAATCATTTGTAAATATATCGAAATCCGGATGCGGTTAAAATGTCGATTTGAATCTTGTAAACTCAAGCATCTTGGTATTTTTAATTGTTTTCTAAGTCTTAAATCACACTATTATCATTCTACAAATATATTGTTAAAGCTCGTCACTTGTCAAAACTTGTTTGTCTTTTGCTGCGTACTAGTATTGGACATTGACTAATTTATACACTGGACCTAAATTTACAGATGCGACTGTAAAAAGGCCGTCAAGCAGTGGTATAAAATATACAAGACAACAATAAGAAATGAGATAATAATAACAAAAAATGTGTAAGCGTTAACTTAAACAACACAAAACGCGCGGAAAAAGAACAAACACGAAGCAAAGCAAAATCTAAAAGCAAGACGTTTAAATATTGTTATTGCCGTTGTTGTTGTTCTTGTTGACTGCATTGCGCCGTGTCCGTATTCCAATAACAAACAAATACATGCAAAGCGCGAGTAAGTGAAGCGGTACACTCATAGACAAATGAGACGTAAAAGGAGAGCAGGAAAAGGCAACAACACAAACATATATACACGTACATATTCATGCACACAAACAAGCGAGACAGCCACGCACTCACGTACCACGTACTCAACGCGCCGATTCTAAACAAGTTGATGAACTCTGCGACGTCGACGTCGACGCCGACGCTGCAGCTGCTGCTGTGGCTGCTATTGCTATTGCTATTGCTATTGCTGTTAATGCTTGTGTTGGCGTCGTTTGGCGTGTGTAGAGGAACAGGAAAAACAGTTTTCATATATACGTACAGACAAGCGTGTGCTGCACTTTTATTTATTTATTACACTATTATTAATACTTTTTAATGCTGCTATGCTTTGCAAACTCACACATCCATTGAAATGTGCAACAACCGTTGATATAAACGTACTATACAGCGCGACGGTTGATGATGGACGAGACGACAACGGACACAACGAGGACGACGACGTTTGCGTGCACACGTTGTTTATGCGGCGAGCGCAAAGAACTGAATGAGAATGGGTAATAACAGAAGAATTTTACAAGATACAAGCGACAGCATGGAACAGACGGCAAGCAATGGAACAAATCGGAATGGAACGAAACAACGCCTGGCCAAAAACTCACACAACCAGTTCTGCGCGCACAAAACAGAGACAAAGAACGAAGCGACGTCGAGCGGCATGGTAGCAAAATCTAGTTTGGGGGTCCCACAACACAGTACAAAATGCTCAATGCGCAACGAACTGACATATGGAACGTATGTACATGTGGAATGTATTGTACATAGGCCAGACTGCGCTGCCAGCGATGAGACTGACCTCTGACAACCTCCTACACACACACACACACCCAGGCATACACATTGACAGAAGTAAAAGAGTACGAAGCAGTCAGAACAAACATAAATTGCGAGGAGAGCAGTGCACTCCATTGCGGCAGGAAGTCTGTGTATGCATGTTTCTACATATATACATATATAAATACATACATATATATATATATATATACATGCATATGTGTGTACATCGGAATAAGAGAGATAGAACAAAAGTAAACGAGTTGCAGCGGCACTGAGAAGAAAACTAATTTGTAAACTGATTCCATTTTATTATTTTAAAAATTCCACTTATAAAATATATCAGAGTGTTGCCATATCGTCTGATTAACAGTGAAAGAGAGGGCAGGTAAAAGGTAATCTTCGGCTCGCTATTTTAGCTAAAAATTATATTTGTTGTTGCTATTTAGATACTACAAACAACTTTTTATGGTTAAAGCTCAACAATGATTAAAGCAATCAGGTATGCGTGTGTACACATTCATACGTATAGCTACAGCAGCTACGCGCTGATGCAATAGGAAAAATGTAAAAGTCTGCGCAGCAGCGGTCGACGCTTGCGTCATGTGCGTTAGCAAGCTTAAGAATAGCGCGCAGCGGCAGCGCCATTGGCAGCGCACAATAAACCAGTCTGGAAACGAGCGCTTGGCTTCAATACACACACACACATACACAGATATATAATTATGCTCTGTATGTGTGTTTGCTGGCAACTATAAGGGCCTTAAACTTTGTTAAAAGTCAAGGTCAGTGATTTCTTGTGCGCTTTGGCCAACGTTGCCAACTTTGATTGAGTCTGCGCTGCGTGCGTACACACACATACATAAATGCAACTTCGTTCGTTTGTGTATGTCTGCTGCTGTGTGTGTGACTCACGCAGGAGGTGGCTACGACGTGGTTCAGAGAGGGGCGTGGAGAAACAGCGGACAAAGGCTGCGTGCTGTGCGACTGTTTTATTTGTTCTGTCTTCGTTATGTCTCTCAGTTTGGATTCTGAGAATTATGGGTTCAAGTGTTATATGCACGTATATACATACATATATACACATGCATGTGCGTGCGTGTGTGTGTGTGTGTGTGTGTGGTACAGGAAACAAGTGGAAAATGGCACACGGCATCTGAACGTCTCTTTTCATTTTGGAGCTTAAACTTCTGTGATCGATCTGCTGGTCTGCGCCTGCCTGCTGGCTGTCCTTGCAAGCGGTTCATGAACTCCCAATGACGAACGAGACGTCGAACGTGCTAAAGTAACAAACAACAACAAAAACAGCAACGAGGCGAGGCAACAGCATCAAAGAATGCAGCAGCAGGGCAAAAAAATGTATAAATAAAGAACGTCAAGCGAGCACATATTTTTGCTATTGGCCAATACATAAATTTATTTTAAAAAAACGTTAGTCTGGCTATATAACACAATCAGCCAAGCCAGACTGACGCTGCATTCTTTCAATAAGACAGCCCTAACCTCAAAAACAATTTTATTGCCAAATTGACAGACAATTCAATCGAACGCGCACTCATTAAACATCGCCAGCCAATTAAACGACGGCTTCGAGAACGAGCGAGAGAGCATGATCAATGCAGTCCCTGTGCTGTAGGCCCTTTAGCAGCTGTCATTGCCACAAGCAGCCAGCTGTCTACTGGCAGCGGCATCGTAGAGGGTAAACCCAACCCAAAAAACATAAAAACAACAAAAATGCAGTCCATGCACACACACATGCCCAAATGCATGTATGTGTTTGTTATGGCTTTTACAATAATTTTGAAGAAAAAAGTGACACTTGAAACCGGAAATTAGGCGGCTTGTACCCGAAAAATTAACGCAGCTGTCGAGCGTCGTCTCTCCCGCTCTTCCTCTCTTCCTTATTATTTGTTCTCAGGTGAAGGCTCGCCGGCCAAGCCAGTCGAAGAAAACGAACGCTCTCAGAAGCCACTTAATAACAGGAAGTGTAAAAAAGCTCAAGAGAGCTTCACAATTATGCGTAGCCAAGGCAGTGACTTGTGATCGATTGTTAAATTCTTTTTACACTTTATGACTAAAAGTGAGACTTTTTTTTTGTTTTACGCTTGATTACGAAATTATTGTGCGTGTGCATGTGTTCAGCTACAGCTGTTAACTCTCACAAACAGCAAGCAACCCTCTTTACTCGGATAAATGGAGTTATGTATAGGACTTAGTCTCTCTCTCTCTCGCTCTGAGCTATGCATAGTAGATCACGCATCTATTGTTCTTCTCTGATACACTGTTAAGCTTTGCGAATTTAATTTACCTGTAACGAGAGCCAGAAATGGTAGATTATGAATTTGATATGTTGGTCGATTGTTTGAAATTTTAGGAATTCTATTCGTTATTTTATACCCTGTGGTATTGTACACATGCCAAAAATCGACTGAATTAAAACATCTTCTCAATTTTCAACGCCCACAATATCTTCTTACGTTATGGCTAATTAGGGCATATTTTTGATATTTTTTTTTTGTTGCATATTTTGGATCCCTAGCCCACATATTTCTTTCCTTTGCTTTTCTTGTCTTCTGCCTTACACTGACCCCAAGCAAGAAATTTCAATCGGAATTGTAAACACTGCGGTTCTGTCAATCTGAGTGTGAAACTCGGCTTAAACTTGGTTTTGTCGTTCTCAGAAACTGTTGCGAAAATTGTTTAAGGCCTCGGAAAGCAAGAAACAGTGACCGAGCGAGCGGTACACAACAATAAAAACAATAATAGAGCACAAAGCAGAACAGAAACCAGTGTTTAAATGACATTAGTTGGGGACAAGCTCATAGACAAACATACAAAACATAATACACATAAATACGTTAACAAAAGTCAACGAACGGCTAAAAATTCACGAACTTGAAAAAAGTGGCAGCAGAGACGCCGGCAGCGATGTCAATAAACCAACTAACCGTCGACCCGCGTCGTCGTTATGCGATGGTGTTGCTGTTCTTCTTGTTGTTGTATATTTAGTGCGTGTGGAGCGGTTAGAGAGGGTCGTCCATGAATAGCCAAACGACAACAAGCACAACACATTAACAATCAAAAAACCCAAAAGCAGTTAAATTTATAAACTTGTTGCTCTCGCACAATAATACAACAAAACAAAAAGACAAACCAATAAATTACAAACACGAATTTTGTGGCATGGTGGTAAAGCCCAGTTGACTCTTACAAATTCCGAATTTCGATTCTAAAAGTACCATTTGAACTAAAACTTCTAACTTAATTAAATAATTAGATCTTAAATTTCTAAGGCATTATAAGTTGAAACTCATATTAATTACTAGTAGGAACACTATAGTCGAGTGTGCTTGACTAGCAGGTACCCTGAACTGCCGATATTTGGTAAACTTTTCCTAACTTTTGTGATTTTTATCCTAACTTAATAAATTTTCGAGAATTTGTTAAAAATGATATTTTCTCCAATAATGGAGGATATATCCAGAATTTGAGTATTAAGCGGAATATATTTATTATATAAAGTAAGTTTAATGACTCTAGCTCTTAAAATGTTTAAGATATCTTGAAAATCTAAAATTCTTGATAACAAGCTAACGTTTCGAGCTAGCGATTATAGAAAACAAACCCGATTTGCTCCATGTACAATTTCAAATCTCTAACTCTTGTTGCTGAGATCGACGCTTTCATACATTCGCACGGACGGACAGGGCAAAATCGTCTCGTCTATTAATGCTGAATTACATACACTTAATATGTATACACCTTATAGGGTCGGTCACACTTTCTTCCAAAAGTTATACCCTGTATACTGATGGAGGAAAATTAATATGTGATTACTTTTTTTATTTGTAATGGAGCTTAGCCAACTTCATCGCCGACATTTTGTGGTGATTAACGTCCTGTGGTGAAATACGCTTTGTTAAGTCGGAAGTCGCGTTCTCTTCAGTTCATTCCAATCCCCTCATTCTTCTTGTTCACAGGCACGGGCACCCGCATGGCATACAAATAAAGTTTTGTACGTGAGATATGATGGATTCGTCTACTCCTCTTCTTTTTTCTCTTCTACCTTTTGCACTCACCGTTGAGTGATTTGGCAGATATTGAATTTCTAGTCTGAAGGACAGAGGACTGTCTAAAGATATATGGCTGCTGTTGCCAGGAGATACTTATGTGTGTGTGTGTGCGTATATGTGTGCGTGTTTATATTGTGGACTGCAAAGCTCTTAAGTACACGCATTAATTTTAACAAGCCCCACTCATCCAGTGAACTTTATGTTAATTAGACGTACGCTTTGAGACAAACAGAGAAACTCACCGAATGTTGAATACACTTTACAGTATTACATTGGATTAACCTGATATAAACAGTAAAAATATAATAATGAATAATTTACGTTTAATTAAGCAATGCACCTTGCGTTTTAACATTAATATACCCCTGGAAGAGTATTTGAAGGGAACATTTTTGTTGTGGGCAGCCATTTAGGGGTGGCCTTTAAAGCTTTGTCTGCGGTACGTTTTCGGTGGTCGGGGATGGTGTGAGTACAATGCGTGTAATTGATGAATGCCATTAATTATGGGCGGCTCTAACTGTCTTTTCACAGCAAAAACAAAATAAAAAATAATTCTTTTTTTAAGACCATCTTTGAGTAGAAACAATAAAAGTAATATTTTATTTTATTTTATTTTAATTTAATGCCCTTTTCTTTAATGTATATATTTGTTAATTCCCAGGTAAATAAATTTTTAAATATTTTATTTAATTATTCTCTTGTTTAATAAAAATGTTATTTGACTATTAAAAACTCTGCAATGAGCTTATTGAATTTAATGTTATCACTTATTCAGAGAAATGTATATACATTTATATATATGTGTCATATATACGAAGAAGAATAATTAGGATTGTGCCTTTTTTTTTAATAATCCTTATTAGACTAACGTTCCACCCCTCCTTCGCATTGAGAGTTCTGCACAGATCTCTCGGTTCAATGCCACAATGATTACCCCAGCAAAAGTTTCAGTTCCAGTTACCATCTCGTTCCTCTGCCAAACACCATCGCGCACTGTTTTGCTGTTGTTTCTGTTGTTCTCGTGATCTTCACGCGGTCGCAGCAGCGAGGGCGGGCGTTGTTGTAGTGCAAAGAGAGGGAAGAGAGAGAGGAACGGACGGGAGAAGGCTCTGTTAAGCGTCTGTTCTTTTGTTTCAAACCCGTTTATTGGCTCTAGCTCTGCTGCTGATGCCCTGAGACTCTGCCTAGGCAGCATTTCAACTTTCAAAAAGACAAAGTCAGCGCCAGGTTATACATAATACAAATACATACATCTGTATTTGTGTATACCCCCCCCCCCCCCTCCCCTCCTCTTACTCTCTCTCTCTCTCTCTCTCTCTCTTCCCACTTTTGGAGTCGTGTTTGCGGCTGCTGTCTGCTGGGTGAGATTTGCTCTTGGCCAAAGTGTGTGTGTCTAGCCTTTTCGTTATTTATTTGCTTTTGAAAATTTGCTGTAGTTGTTGTTCTTTTTAGGCTATTTGGCGCAATCTTCTCATGCTTTTCAGCTCAGCGCATTTATTTACTTAAAGCCCTGCCGCTCGACAGTTTTCATGATGTTCTGCCCTTCTTCTTTCACCTTTGCATCCGTTTCATAGTGGAAAATTTGGCAAAAAGGTCAACGTTCATAATTGTTAGAACGCTTTTCAGATACCAGCATAAAATAATTCAACGAAGCGCGGTCAGCGCCTCCACTATTCATATTTCCAATTTGTAGATATACATACGTACATACATATGTCCATATACCAAACACATACATATATTTACATACATATGCATGCTTATTTGTTTCGGGAGAATATTTTCGTCGGAAATGGCAGGTTGACTCGCTTTGATAATACTTAATTTCTACGGAGTCGTCCACACCTCCAAAGTTTGCTTGGTTGCTCTTAACATTTCCTGGAAAGTTCGCTGCTTCTGAAAAACTTTAGTTTTTGAGAAGTATTTTGCATATGCATCAATTACAACTCCCGTCCCAACTCTCGTTCTTTGAAATCACTTTTCCCCATGGGAGCCCAGCAGTGACTTAGTATCGGTTCTGAACAATAAATAACCTAATAACAAAATTGATGTTAAGTACTACTTTATTAAAATTTATGCGAACTGTCTGCAGATTTTATAAAAGATACTTTAAAATGTTTATTTATTAATCCGTATAACTATTGCCAACTTCAAAATGTAAAATGCATAGAATTGGATTGAAACATAATTTCCAACATCTCCGTTAAAGAAAAAATAAATAAATTGCTAACAATCACTACTTAAAAACATTGTATGCATATTATATAGGTGTAGAAATTGATTAAAAAATTAATTATAAATTTATATGGTGATATAGTGTATTAAAATGAACTCAATAAATTAGAACGTTGCGATGCCATTTCTTATTCATTCATTCATTTTAATTATAATTCTGATAACGAGTGTGTATTATTAAAATTTTAAATAAATCTCATTTTATATCAATTTTATTTTTAAACGCCTTGTATACATCAAAATATTCCATTGGTTTAAAATCGATTATCTTATATTCTTACAAACGAGAGATATAATTTACATTATTATTATGATTCAAAGAGTTGGGAATAGTTTAAATAACTTTTGGCCTCCTATCGTGTTTGAAGCTGGAGAATGCGTGCGCCCCAAAAGGTCAAAGGGTTTGGTTTTATGCCGTTCTATTCACAGTGATTACCCTGGAAAATGGTTAACCAGCAGCTCGAGCAACATCTCGAGTGTTCTCGGTGCTGCCAAGCAGACAAAATTGAAACAATTAAATTATGTTATACATAATTATACATATATACGAGCCTGACCGCGAGAGACACGCCTGCAGCACAATAAGCATGAAAAACCATTAGCAAAGCTCTGTTTGGGTTCGGCTCTGGGCTTTGACTCTTGCTTGGACGGCGATGAACCCGGGACTTGTGCGCCGATCCGGCAACAGTTCACTATCACAGCCTCAAGCAACAAATACAACAAATAAAAACCAAAACCAAAACCAAAACCAAAAACAACAGCAATAGTAATTACAATAACAACAACAAGAGAAACAACATCGTCAACCACCCAGGCCAAGCCAAACGGAGCGACCAGCGGAAAAGAACGTCGGCGTCGGCGTCGTCGTCGGCGGCATCGGCGTCCAACGCACGAACATTGACCTTCATTAAAGAAGAAGCAACAGTCGGCGCAGCAACAGCAGCGCACAGTTTTAAGCCCCTCCCTCTCTTCTTATTCTCAAACTAATTGCGCACTGTTCATACCGTGTACACAATGGTTGATTGAAATGGGGTATTTCAATCAACATTGTAATATCAAATGAGAATTTTATACAATATCAATCAGAAATTAAGCATTTTAATTCTTCGCTTCTAGTATCCTGGCTGTATAAAGAATGAACTATGTGTAAATTAATGACAAATATTAAAATTTGAATTTTAAATACCCTTTTTTAAATGAAATGTCTAGCAGTCTTTACACTATAGAGCATTTAACAGTCACTCACCTCGATCTTAACATTTGACTTATGTATTTCTTTTGTTCATCAATCACAAGCACACAAACATACACATACACACACACACACACACACACGGATATACGAAACGATAGAGCAAAAGTAAGGCCTATAGACGCTGCGCTGAGGGGCCGCGGGTTCCTTTTAATGCTTAATACTATCCTATTCAGCCTTCCCCTCTCTCTTTCCTTCTGAAAATTTGTTTAGTGGTTTGCATACAGCAATAAAATCAACGTAATGTTATTTAATGCTGGACAACAACGTGACATTTTACAACCGAATATGCGTTGCCACAATTTTAGGTACATTCACTTTGGACCGCTGAATCACCCAGTCACAAGAATTGTTGTTGTTTACCATTTTATTTGTGGCTGCAAAAGAAAAAATAATAAGCAAGTATCGGACCAGCCACCTAGAATATCTAATATGAAATCAGCCACTCGGGCTGAAAAAAAACGTGTTTCTTTCAGTTTTTGTATTTTTTTTTTCTTTGCTTTTGTTTGAGCCGAGAATGGAGCCTGAGTGCAGAACTTTGATTCGCGATGATGGTGCGGTAGAGGCGTACGACATGGGCGAGGGGTGCAGCACACGTTGTGGCGATCAGTTTTGATGGCAAAGCGAATTGTGAAATCATTTCTATTTCTAAGCAACAACAAGCGGAAGTCGCAACACAATCCAAAAAGCTCGACAAAAAGAAAATTATATAAACATACATACACATGCATGGGGTATAAGCCAGTGATTTGTTTTATCAGCGCAACAAATTTTAAACGAACTAAAAAAACTTCTGATAACATTTCTAAATATTTGCTCTCGCCTGAGACTTATTTCAATAGGCAATAGCATTTTTTAATGGTTTTCGGATCTGCAGCACTCATAAACGCCTTCGCCTTCAATGTTATTGTATGATTTGCCTAAACAGCTGTCAAGTCTGACCAAGACCGCTGCGGCCAGAACCCCAACAAATACAACAACAATAATAACATCAACAACAAACACATGCCAACATCAGCGTGTGAACTTTTTGTCAGCTTGAAGCAGAGAATAAGAATAAAACAAGATAGAACGAGGGAGAGGAAAAGAAAGATTGTAGTAGACACACACACACACACATACATACATACATTCATATGCACATGCTTATATATCAAAATGTATCTGTATCTGCATCTCAGACTTAAGCTTTGGAGAACCAAAGAAACACATGCTACGGTTGTTCCAAGAAAAGCAAGAAGGAACGATTGTCTGTCCAAAAGTCGAATAAACATACCCTTTAACTAGTCTTTTGATTTGAAATACTTTTATTCAGGAACTACATATGTTTTAAGTGAGATTTCTTAGAAAACAGTAAAGTTTATAATAATACGCACATTTTTAATTTTCATTCTGTGATTTATATATGTAGTATCTTTAACTTAACTTTTGCTTAGATATGATTTAATATCAATGTAAAGTTTGTAATTGAGATTTCTTAAAAAACAGTTAACTTCTTTATTATAAGCACTTTAATCTTTTTCATGTTACAAGTTTGTCATATTTACAACACTGAACGAAAATAAAGTTATTTATTACATCGTTTTGCATCCTCTTTTCTAAGAATTTTTTATAATCGCTTCATAAAATTCATATTAAGTCAAATAGAGCAAGGGAATAAAAAAGAAATACGGAATTTACTTTACATGAATATTGCTTATCAGCCGCTTTAGACTTTGTCTTAAGTATCCGGTAACACCAACCTGTTCGAACCCTTTCTCCTTTGCACACGTTCCTTCTACCCCTACGGAAAACTGAATACATTAAAATTTCCCACGGACCCTCAGCCATTACAATTTTTATACATACACTGTCAGGCAGACAGACACATTTACAAGACAACCGCCCTGTAACGTTTTGTCTGGCACTTTCTCGGATATTCCCATTTACATATTGGACAATACGTTCAGAGTAAAGCGTGAAATTTTGCATGAGCCCGCAACCCCTGGTGCTTCCCAAGGAATTCGAAACTGTAAACTACCCCTAAGACCTCCCTACCAAATGACCTTTAATGATGATGTTCTGATTGTAGTCTTTGTCTTCGTTGCTCAAAGCGAGCGAAGGAAATTACATGCCAAATCGTTCTGTGTGAAGCTAAATAAGCTAAATGCCATTCGCTGTCAAGATCAAGCAGGAAGTGTCCGACCATTTGTCCGACTAGCCGACTAGACTCGACATTACAATATTAAAATACTCCCCTTGACGGGCCATTTACCCAAGTAGCTATAAAAAAAATTTATTTATTTATATAAATACACACATTCATACATATGTACGTATGTATATATGTACGAGTGTGTTTAATGCTGTCTAAGACGTACAAACAAAAATGTATACCACTGTGCAATTAAAGTCGTCTTGACTTTATGACATCATAAAGGTGTAATCGAAGGTGCATGCATATTTTATTATATAGCACTGTATGGGCACATATGCGTACAAATATGTACATATACATACATATAAATACATAAAAGCACATCCAAGCGAAATTCATAAGGTTTGGGAGACTGCTCCAACCCCACTCAGACATATGAAAATCAAATCAACAAGGGTTGCCATTGTGTGCGTGTAAGAGTAGGGAAGAAACGGAGGTGAAGAAGGTGGGTGGTTCTTGGGGTCAATGCACAAAAATGCGTAGAACGTGCACCATGCGAAACGACCCATCGACGATTCGCAACGCCGAGGGTGACTAGAGAAAGGAAACCGGTCCCCTGTTTCCAATTCTCGGATTTTTTGGTACGTTTCTGTTTGGAATGGTCCATCGCATTTCGCGCACTCTCCGCCACACATACACACCCACACAAATACGCACACGGTACAAGATGGTGGCGCGAAAGTTTATTGACCCCACGCAGACACGCACAGACGACTTACGGTACATATTTTGGGGGAGGCTGCAGTTCGTTCTCGTGTCTTCTTGTTGTTGTCGTCGTCGTGCAAACAGCGCCCCAGAGGGTTGATTAGCAACGCTGCCGACCCCCCAACGTAAGCCTGTGCACCACCTTCCATCTATTTGGGCATTAATATTATGGCTGACATGACTATTTATTTATTTGCAAGACACTTTTCCCCTCGCAGTGCTCAATTCGGGGTGGTGGTGGATATGGTGGTGGTGCCCAGACAGCCGTCTGAACCGAAATATAATGAAAGCAAGCCCAAAGGATCAAAGCCAGACGTACAAATGTTATAAATTTTTGTATTGTGCGACGGCTGCGACGAACTTCGAGCTATGAATTCCACCCTTGCCAAAAACACAAAACAACAACAAGAACAACAAGAACAACAATGAGGGCAACATCTGAAAAATAAACGAGAAGGGCAAAAATGCAAGTTGAAAAAGTGGCAGCTGTAAAAGTAAAACAATAAAAGAAGGAAGCAGAAACAGAATCAGGCAATGGCGAAAAGTGAAACGAAAACGAAATGAAACTGCACAAGCACACACACACACACACACACACACCCAAGCCCAGACGTATATTATATACATACAAGTGTATGTACAGGACATTGCCGCAGGGGAAGCCAAGGTACATACAAAATACATTATATACATGCGGCTTTTACAAACAATTCAGCACATACATGCATTCTGCGTGTTTCATTGCAAATAGCCGTTTGGAATCCGAATAGACAGTATCGATAGATACATGGCCTATACACTAATCGTAAACACCGATCTGGCAATATCAGAATCAGAATGGGATACATATGTATGTTATGTATGTGTGACTGTATGTTTTACCTATGACCGGAATGCAGATCACAGTGTTGCCAGACCTTTTCTAGATCTGGTCCTGATCTAATTGTCATTGTTGTTTTTATTTTCTGTTGTTATTTCTCTTTTCTGCTTTGCTTACTTTTTTGTATGTTGGTTTTGGGAATTCTAAAAATGCCGCCTCCAGTCTGCAGCTCTTGGACGGCGTTCAATGTCCTCTTCCTACGTGTTTTTCCCTATAGGTAGTCACACAGCCTGACATACACACATACACATTCGTATCTGACTCAGGCTGCTGGACCGTCTGGGCAAATCTAAACTTGTAAGCTGGAAGGAAACGCCAACAGCAGATGACAGGTTTTTTCTTTCTTCCTTTTGCTTAATGCTTGTTTTATTTTTTAAGTTGTGGCTGCTGCACAGGATGTTGTCGTGGTATGTGCCATTGAATTGTCTGCGTTGACGCCCGGCAGGGTTTTTAGTTTTCATGGTCTGCCGCGGACGTCGTTGTTCCCTTGACAGCCAGCCAGCCAGCCAGTGATGCTGGCAGAGCCTGATACATACATATACATATGTATATCTGTTTAAATTTATACGTGTGTACATATGTACATACATAAATGTAAACAAATGTAACTTGCATGCTTTATGTAGTCAATATCGCACTATTACATTCTTACATATTTTAATTCAGATCTATACCTCAGTCAATGCAATAAACAAACATAAAATTAAAATTATTGTTTTAATAATATAGAATATGATCCAAACAATTTGATCAAAACTGCCATATGACAATGTACATACACAAATACATACATATAGCAGCAGCTGCTGCAGTAAACACATAAGCACATGCAGATACCAGTTCAAATGTATATGTTATATATATATATATATATATATATATATATGTATGTATGCAAATGCACTTCCAAACATGCAAAAGGGCTCACCAAATAATGGGGGGAACGGATAGAAAATGAAACGCAGACTAGACCAAATTGCAAATACATATGTATGTAAGAGGAATGCATAACGTTGAGTGAAACATGAAACGGCGCCAACCGCCATAAATGCAGCCAATGACACACACAAACACACACACGCTCGTTAAAACTCCGCTATTACAACACACGCTTAAAGTGTGTGGGTGTGGATCTGGATTGGACACCGGGACGTGAGAAACGTTTTGAGATAACGGAACACGGTTTTGCGTTAGTCACCACCACCAAAGAAACAGTCGGCTGCACCGGGCAGGCGGGCAGTCAAAGACAGGCTGCTTTAACAAACAACAGATGTGAGCGACAATAATGATGATGATGATGATGATGATAATGATGATGACGCTACCACACTACCACAGCTAAACAAATGAGCCGCAAGGCAATGTTTTGTGGCAGAACAAGTAAAAATAAAAAATTAAATTTGACGCAAAAGCGGCGTAGGGTGAAAAACAAACGGCCTAGCAACTACTAAAGTAATTATGTATTAATTTACGTATATATATATATGTATGTGCGTATGTTTTGAAATAACAGCGAATAAAAAAGAATAACAGAGTTGAGAGCTACCAGCGAACTGGTCTTCTAGCATACGCTTCCGCCTTTGCGCACGCTTGGCAGCGGCAGCGCAACTGCTGCCTGTGTGCATGAATTTGCATAATTTGATAATGTGTGTGCGAAACATGTACAGCTCTAAGCACACATACAACAACGATGAATATGCCATAGCAAGGAGGCGTGGCAATCACAATAAAAAGAAATTCAAAAAATGACACCTTTTTGGTAAATAAATTTTCAAAAAAATATAATTATGTACACATACACAATGAGCTGACTTAAAGATTTTTTTTTTTAGTTTTATTTATTTGCTGCTGTTGCACAAACCTGTATTTCATTCGGCGTCTCTGTTTCTGTGTTTGGTTTTTTTTTTATTGTATTGCTGCAGTATATTTTCGACGTTTCTTTCTGTATTCCTGTCTGCATTGACGCACAAAACGAAGTGCCGCATAAAAGTCTTGAGCTCGTTTGAAATGTCGGTGCTTTTGTTATTATTGTTGTTTTTTCTTGATTTTTTTGGAGCAAGACGACGATTACGACGTTCACGTTAAATGCATTGCACAAATAATTATGTTTGCAGTTGCATTTTTTTTGCCGCCTTGCTTTGCATATCATGTGCAGTTGTTTTTGTTGTGTTTCTTTTGCCGCCTTTTCTGCTGTATAAGACTTTTTGTTGCTTCCAAACACACGCACACATACGTATAGCCATATATATGCACTAAACAACACTAACACACTCGCGGCACTTTACTGTTTCCAATTTGCTTATGCTGCTGCTTTTGTTTGGTTTGGCAAATTTTGCCATAAGCTTTGAATTACACTTATATTGATTATTATCATATATTGCGCCCTAAATAAAGATTGCACTAATAATAAAATAACAACAACGCTACGTTCATAAATTCGCAGTAATTGAGTTACGAGCGTGTTCTCGTGCCATTGCAAGAAGAACACTAGATCTCCAAGGCATCGAAAATACCAATATATCGACTATCGATATTTCGCAGGGTTGTCGAGCAGACGATAACCATCGTGCACGTTTTTGATAAAAACAAAGAGATTGTCAGTTTTACGTTTAAGAGTTTTACTTTAAGCACAATGGGCGCCTTAGCAGAGGTAAGTAATAACTACACAAAATGGAAGTACTATACTACTATATGAGAGTCTCTTAGCTAGCAGGCGATGAAAAAAATGGCGACGGTTCCAGAACATTTGTTTTCATAAACGAGGGTCACACTCTGGGAAATGCCCTGAAAACAATTATAGCGCGCTACCCGGAGGTGGATTTCTGCGGATACACGATACCGCATCCTACGGAGCAAAAGCTACATTTTCGCATACAGTCCCATCGCGAGCGCGCTATAGACTTGCTTAAGCGCGGACTCGAGGACCTGGAGGCTCTGTGTGATCATACCATCGAAACGTTTGAGAAGGAGATTAATACTTTTAATGCCACAAGTGTAGAAATTAATTAAACATTACAAATAAGTCTATGGGAATCTCTGTACATCTATACAACATTGCGCGCCTTTTTTGGATCGTAGTTGGGTTTACGCAGGTGATGATAGTTGGGAAGAACCTTTCTTAAAAAGTCTATCTGTAACGTTTGAGAGCCCTGCTTTTCAATAGCCTCGCGCTGAAGGGCTTGTTGGCCATACACTATTGTATTTTCGGGCATTATTTGGACGGTATGCATTGGTATGCCAGCCCCAATCACACAGCCACTGGACACGGTCACTCCTCTACCGACAAAGCTCTTGCTTTCGAATACATTTTTGTCTCCTATCCGTGAAGCCTCCACCGTACAGCCTACTTCAAACACGTTGTGGCTTCCAATGCTTAGAATATTGTTAGGATCCCAGCTGGCACCGTCTGACAATCGATGTGCAATAGTTACATATTCCTCTATAATGCAGTTCTCGCCAATTATAATGGGTCCAGCCTCGGCAATAACTGTTGCACTGGGATGTACAACGCAACCAGCAGAAAAGGTGATGTCACCACGAAGAGTACTTTCCTCGCAGACCACCGATTTGGGGAATATTTTTATGCTAATTGGAATACATTGTGGGATTAAAAATATTGTAAATAATCTGATAATCTTTTTATCTCACTTGTTTTCCATTGGCATTGTTAAAATTTGAGTCACTTTCTCGATATGTTTACGTTTTGTATTATAAATGGCAGCAATCGATTAATCGAAATATTTAGTAAGGCAAAATATGGCGGATTTAACCCTTGTTCGAATAGTGAAAATTTATATTTATATTGTTTTATATATATTTCTTAATTAATACATATTTGCATACTTATCATCGAATCTAATAAGGCATTTAATTTATTATATTGCTTTTTGATACTGTGATTTGTGCACCCTGTTAATAACAGTCCATATAAACATTTCGGGAAATGTTATGGCCCACTGTTAAAAATAATTTCCCATTTCTGCTAGAATACTTCAAAATTGTCTCTTAACCCTCTTGAACTGATGCAATATTTGTGCATTTTTCTAAGCAGGCAATTGGAATTTATAAGCAGTTAAATTACAAAGTTCTGGTTATTAATAACACAAAATGCCTACAGAGCAGTTGGCAGATCTAAAAATGAGTGAGTTACGACTTAAACACACTTTAGGTTAATTTTCAGCCGGCCTTGCGGCCACTAAGGCTGTCCACGTTGTCAATACATACATATGTGCACATATTTATATATATAAGATTTATGTGAATAGTGGAAATGTGCATTACGAGTGATTCATTTTAAATTTGCAGGTGCCCTTTTCACTTCGGAAAAGCGTGGATGCGATGAATCAGGCGAGGGCAGCGAGATTAAGCCCTATAAGACCATTTTGCAGGCGATGCGTCATGCTGGAAAGGAGCCTTTCCCTGCCATCTACGTGGACAGCAAGGATCCGAACGCTAGCCAAACTTACGAGTTGGTAGCCAAGTCGCAGCTGAAGAAAATCCAAAAACTGTTTGTACGTGAAAGCCACAAGAATGCAGAAAAGGAACAGCGCGAGGCTGAGGATGCAGTGAAGCGTCAACAGAATCTGGAAGAAGCACGCAAAGTGAAGATCAGTGAGGATTCCAGCTTGCCAGCAGCTAAACGGATTCGCATCGAAAAGGGTATCGACCATCGCAACACCCGTGTCAAAATCTACGGCTGGGTGCACCGCTTGCGTCGCCAGGGTAAAGCCTTGATTTTCATCACCCTCCGGGATGGCAGCGGCTTCCTGCAATGCGTTCTAAACGATCTGCTCTGCCAGACGTACGAGGCGCTTATGCTGAGCACAGAAAGCACCGTGCTGCTCTATGGCACTCTGAAGCTGGTGCCAGAGGGCAAGACTGCGCCTGGCGGACACGAGCTTCACGTCGATTACTGGGAGCTGATTGGATTGGCGCCACCAGGCGGAGCTGATGCCATTCTTAACGAGGAGGCGCAACCCGACGTGCAGCTGGACAACAGGCACATTATGATACGCGGCGAAAACACCTCCAAGGTGCTTAAGATGCGATCCGTTGTGATGCAGGCCTTCCGTGCCCACTACTTTGATCGCGGCTACAACGAGGTAACGCCCCCAACTCTTGTGCAGACTCAGGTCGAGGGCGGTTCCACGCTGTTCAAGATGCAGTACTTCAGCGAAGAGGCCTACCTCACCCAGAGCTCGCAGCTCTATCTTGAGACTTGTCTGCCGGCTCTGGGCGATGTTTTTACTATTGCCCAAAGCTATCGCGCTGAGCAGAGCCGCACACGTCGGCATCTGGCTGAGTATACTCACATTGAGGCCGAGTTTCCATTCGTCACGTTTGAGGACCTGCTAGATCGCATCGAGGACTTGGTTTGCGATGTGGTGGACCGCATTTTAAAGTCGCCTTGGGGCTACCTTGTTAAGGAACTCAATCCCGACTTCCAGCCACCGAAGAAGCCATTCAGGCGCATGGCATACGCAGATGCCATCAAATGGCTCAAGGAGAACAACGTAACCAAGGACGATGGCACGTTCTACGAATTTGGAGAAGATATTCCAGAGGCGCCCGAACGCAAGATGACGGATACTATTAACGAGCCGATTCTGTTAATCAGATTTCCAGCCGAAATTAAATCGTTCTACATGTCGCGCTGCAAGGACGATCAACGGCTCACAGAGAGCGTCGACGTGCTGCTTCCCAATGTGGGTGAAATTGTCGGCGGCTCCATGAGGATTTACGACAGCGACGAACTATTCAAGGGCTACGAGCGGGAGGGCATCGATCCCAAGCCCTACTACTGGTACACGGATCAACGCGTCTACGGCACAATGCCGCATGGCGGCTATGGCCTCGGTCTGGAGCGCTTCCTCTGCTGGCTGCTCAACCGCTATCACATCCGTGACGTGTGCCTCTATCCTCGTTTCCTCGATCGCTGCAAGCCCTAAGGGGTCTGCAGCGATGCTCCACCTACAGCATTTATTTAAACAGTTTCCGCTTTAAGCTTCAATATAATCTGCATTATAGACTTACGTCGCACGTATACAAATATTTCGCTATTAGAAGCAACTATCATATAAAACTCAGTTACAAAAATTAAAAATCCGCATTATTGTAGATGCTCCCTTATATGTCTCGCTTTAAGAGACATTGGCGCTTAAACGAGAACATAATAAAGAATAAATTTTTGCTAAATTCCTATACGCATTTTACTATATCGAATATATATCTATGTATCTATGTATCTATTACATACATATACAAAGGAAAACTAAAGTGAAAAAGTAGTTAAAATTTTGTGTAGTCCAGAAATTTGTAAATGTACCCATTTAAAATGGTTATACTCCTGTAAACAGGGAATAAAATGTTTTCGCTAAAATGTATTGTATATTGTAACATGCAGAAGAAAGCGTGGCTGGCCATATATATATATATTTTTGATCAGCATTTAGAGCCGAGTCGATTAAGCCTTTTCGGTATGAATCGACGCGTCGATCTCAGCAACTATAAGCAATAAGGACCTATCCTTAAGCCCGCGGATCGAGTTCCTTTTCAATAATCAATAACTTTTTCCGTTTGCTTGTTATCGTTAACACGTTTTATCTTTTTGAGCATATCCCGTACAATCTTATAATATTAGAGCTATATTATTGTAGTCTTAAAATAATAAATAAATAATTTAAGCAATAAGCTGACGTTTTTGATTTCAATTTTAAAGTTAAATGAGATAGAAGAGCGGCCAATCGGAAAAGGATGTTGTAGAACTACTCTTACTGGAAAATCGGGTGAGACTATATTTTACTTACGGACATATCTAAGCTATTTATCATATGATCTAATCAGGAATAATATATTGTAAGTCCAAACTAAATATTACATTAATTGCATTTTATTTGAAACCCCAATTGATGAGGAAATTAACTGAAAATTTAAATATTGCAGTTTAAGGGAGGTCCTGAGCACGTTACTTTCCTTCAAATGATGACCATAAAAACCTTCCAGAAATAATTCTTAATTACTATAAATTCCGAGCAGCCGATTCTGACGCTCATTGGCGCTGACCTGGCACGCCTAACGAGAGAAAGAAGAGGGTTATGTATGGACCGTGGGCTTGGCTGCATGTGGGGTAATACCTGTTGGCGATACTTTAGTTTCTTCGCATCGCTCAGACACCTCCATTCGTATGCGGCCAAAATGACCAACTGCTTGGCTAACAAGCCGCAGTATCTTCGTCGGACAGTACGCAGGAAGTTCAGGTAAGCGTTATTCGTGATTGGACCCGGCTTAACCCACTTCTTGCGTTTGAAGACGGAGGACTTCCTGCGCCTACGCGTTTGGGAGGACTTCGGCTTGATCCAACTTGCCAGACCCCTAGGTTGTCGTCTATTTGTGCAGGAAGGCTTTTGTTTCTTTAGATAACTTGGACCAACACTTGGTTCGCTCATAGTTCCATTAAAGTGGCTCAAATTGCGATAGACTTCCTTCACGGTGATCGGCATCCGGTTCCATAGCCTGGCGCAATATAATGAGTCCTCTAATGTTAAGGCCCCATACGCGACCATCCCCGATTTTGGTCCACATACCTTAGTCACAGTCATTCTGCCCCTTGTTTAGAAGATATTATTTAAATGACAAAGAAATCGATTGTCGCTTATCGATTATCGATTATCGTAGCATCTCACCTAAAGAATATTACCTTAAAGTGTGCGACCGAAATAAAGATTTTTTTTTATTTTGTACGATGTTAAAAACACTCGCTTTTATATTAAAAACTGCTGCTGACATACAAAAACATTAAAATGCTGAAAAATTTAGATGTTTATTCATACTCAGCGAGTCGATGACATGAGTAGAAATAGTTGCTTACTTTGTTTGCCTTATTCTGTTATCAGGTACAGCGCCAACCTGCCCTACATGGTGTATGGTGTATGGTTAATGGTTTATGGTTAGTGGTATACTAGAACTTCATGAGAAATTCCATGCCCTGCGTGAGTTCCCAAATCCAGCGAAACAAAATACATATATAGACATGTATAAATTTCCTATACATGATGCTAAAGGCGAAAAGTCTTTCCAAACTCCCTTCCTTTACCCTAAACCCATTTTGTGAATATGAATGCAACAGGTAGAAGGAGGCGTTGCAGACGACATCAATTGCATATGTATGTATATTCTTGATCAGCAACAGCCAAGTCGATTTATCACGGTTCGCCTGTCCGTATGTATGAAAGCGTCGATCTAAGAACGAATAAAAGCTTGGGACTTGAAATTTGAAACGTAGGTTATCATATAGCAGGCGCCCTCATCAAACTTACTGTATATATTTGTATATATTCAGGTACATTTAAATTTGAATGCATTGAAACATAGAAAGTGGAGCAGCGAAAGATATACACATTTTATCCTTGCGTTAGTATATGAATACAGTGTAAATGTGCACGAGGCTCAGGTTCACATTAAACGATATTGTTTATATCATACACATTGTGTGTGTAAGATGTAGGTGTGTTTACAGATATATCACTATATATATATATATATGTATTACATAAGAAAAACATAGAGATTTTGTTTAAGATGGACAGATAGATAGAATTATTTAATTGATCTGGTCTACAATGTATATAATATCTGAGATAATTTTTTCCACTGAGCATTTTGAGAATATTGAATGTAGCTCCCTTTTTATTATTTTCTTTAAATTTGACTAAATTTAACAGTATTTTCCGTTACAATTTTTATTTTTTGTTCTTTTTTGCTTCAAATCATAATTTGAACGAATTTAAGTGATGCCAATTGCCATTTACTCCAAGCGACACCATTACCAATTTGATCAGTTGGTAAGTAAGCTCCATTGAGATTACTACAAATTAAAAAAAAAGAAATTATAAACTGTTGTCAGAATTCTTAAGGTAAATGTGTCAATAAGTGAAGCTTGTCCAGACCTATAAAGAATTCTCCTTCCAAATTTCCGAAACCCCATCGATAATCTTGCATAGAGCGAGTGAAGTTAACACATCCATCTTCACGGCGCTGAATTACTGTCCAGCCGGAATCAACGAGACTCGAATCGCAGGATTCGGGAAAGAGTTTCGAGCCAGGGACTTCTATTTCGTATAAGCCCGTACTTTTTTTCAGATACTTGCTGTTCAAGGTTCAATATTAAATTATGTTTGATTTGAAGGCTCTTGTTTAATCGTTCCTCGATAGTTTTACTATTTATATCATTATTTTGTATAAATTCTGTTCGGTATGATTTACAAGAGCCCGATTGGAGACCAAGAATTCCTCCTTGTTTAGGCAAACAAATAAACTATATTATTTGAGTCAAGCTGACTTTTTATTCCTGGTTCTCGATTCTAGCAGAAAGTTCGCTGATAACATTTTTCGGAACTAAATCTACCCTACCTTTTACCCCGGTGAGGTTATTAGGGCAATAAGAAACAATTTTCGGTAAATGTACATTTTAATCAAGAAGCCATTAACTGCAAACCGCACCCTGTTAAAATGTTTCCGAACTGAATTCTGGGGAAGTGCGCGCTAAATAAGAAAACCTTAGTTTCTAAATTTGACAAATGAAAGGCAATTGTAAGGCCAGAGTTCAGCTTTAATCGATTCGTTTTATTTACGGTCAAGTAATATATTTTCACACTATCAAATAAAGCACAGTTGGTACTGCCCTTCAGCGACCTCATTTGGAATTCAAATGGGAAAATATGAATACATATTATTCCCAGTTTAAAGAAATAATCAAGAATTAAATCGGTTACTCCGTTTAGGGTAACTCCAAGTCTTGCTTGCATTTTTTCATAACTGAAAAACTACGGCTTTATATTTTATAATAAACAATGTATTACGAGAGACTACTTACGAAGTTTTAAGTCTTTAGATCTATATTCTTTATACTATTTAAAGCAAGTGTAAATAAGTTTTAAAAGATGTTAGAAAATGTGAAAAAGATAATGGCTTAATACTAAAAAAAATTTTAAGAATCACAAAGTACAGCCATTCTTAGAAATATTGTATTTTTTTATACAGTATCAAAAGTGCGAACGCGTCGATTTTTGAACGTATTAAAGCTAGAGATTTAAAATTTTGCCTGTATGTTACAATCGGGTTTGCTTAAAAGATCGATAACTCGTTTTATTTGTGGATAATACGTTTTGGTAGATTAAATGTATACAGCTACAGCTATACAGAGCACATATTTTAGTATATACCATCATTTCCCCAATATTGGAGAAAAAACTCTTAAGAGATATTCATGAAACTTTTATATATAATATATATTAGAATTTACAACTAAAGACACAAAATTTAAATTTATACCGCGATTTCCACAACATTGGGAAAACAAATAATTTTTTAATTTTAAACAACAAAGTTCTTGGGGTGAAAGGAGCGCAGCTACTACACAGGTACTACATTTCGTAGCATGCGGTGTGCATGGGTTGCATTTAGAAATTAGAGTAGATATTACTTAAACCTAAATTTCAAACTTTGTCAACTACCCGCACCTTATCAAAAAGCAAAGTAGAAAGGATCACAGATTTAGATTGCATTTCATTAGATCAGTTTGTAATATTATTAAGCAACTGTTCAATGTTCCTATCTACGCAATTTTCTGTAACCGATGTTTCTTCCAGATCCATATCCTCCTCTTGAGTGTCCTCGTCTTCTATGTAGTACTCTTCCTCCTCGGCCTCAGGTTCGCCCTCGGCCTGGGGCACAGCCTCCACTTCTGCGGTCAGATGCTCTTTCCGATAATGGTTGCGCAACAGTTCACTGATAGTGGCGCACATAATTTGGCGAACCTGGGAGTCAAAGCTAGGCGGCAGCCAGCCAGTGCGTTCATTACAAACTGCGCCTGTGAGCGGAGTGGGAATCTTCTCCAGCATTTCCTGTATTTTCGGCAGATGCACATCGCAATATCGTAGCATGCACTGTCTAGAACGCGGCAGCTTCGATTCATCGAAATAAGGATAATCAATGTTTTGCACCAAATCACTTTTCAGGTCCTCGTTGGGCGCTGTAGATGATCTTTTCTGCTTTGCAGATTTTCGAGAATAGACAAATTCCGACACACCCGATCCGAAACGTAACCGAAAGTCAAATGTTTGATAGTGACGACTTTTGAAATCCTTACGGGGATCATAGCCATACCGCACGTACAGGGTCCTCCACGGACCATTGCTGAAGTAGAAGGCCAGCGAGGGTATGATGCACTTAAGCTTCTCGTTCGTCACGCCCGACTCGTACAGCAGCGCTATACGCGTCCAGATAGGAATATCATCGAACAGTTTTTTGACGCGTGCGAATTGCTCGTCCGACACGTACTTGATCTTAAGCCGCTTAAGTATTTGTCCGTCTGGCTGACTGGGAAATGTGTCCTGCATGTTAAAAGAGACGACGTCGTGATTCTCGTAGGTCGACTTGGTCAATACGCCCAGAACCTCATGTTGCCCGTCTCCGGTGTCTTCGATTCGATAGTGTCCTCCATGTACAATGTCAACACGTGCAAATAATTCCGGCAGGCAGAGCAACTGCGAGTGTGGGCGTCTGCAGGAGGTTATACTTGTTATACTTTATAAGTTCGATACAAAGAATAACTCACTTGAAGTAGTCCAAGTCGGTGGCATCACGTGGCTGCACCTGCTCTAGTGCATATTTGAGATCTGACGCGGCGATCGAATCATTACTTTTGGGAGTTTGCCAAAGTGGAAGGTACTGAAAATCACAAAGAGCTGAAAGCAACACCTATCAGCTATTACTTTACTCATAACACCTTTGCCATAATTCACTTACATTCAAATGAGAAACTGCGACTGCAGTGGCCCAAAACACGGACGAAGTGCTGCGGAGGGCGCGACTTGTCGCGTTTGTGTTTTCGCACTGTTACCGACAATAAAATTCCAGATTTGTCCGTACAGTCACCGAAAGTGGGCTTGCAGTACGGATTCTGCGGGTGAAAACGTAGCTCCAAGCGTTTTTTCTCATCACCCAGAACCTGAACAGTGAAAAATGTTTGTTATATCTGTAAACAGAACGTCGCTTAAAAACTACCTTCGAAATGTTGACAATTCCACCTAAGGTGGACAACATGCGGTCTGTGTTGACTACGCGGCCGGGATATTCAATAACTTCATACTCTTGCTGCGGACAAAAGCTTAATTGGCGAGACATCCTTTAAATTCGTTTGTTTACTAATAGGCAAATGTGTTTATTATTTTGTTCACAAAACTAGGGCTGCAAACAGCGCGGGAAATGTTATCGATTAGGTTTTTAAAATAAAGAGATTGCGATGTATATCGATACAAGTTGTGTATAGTATTTCTGCAGCTTGCAAGCAACAACAAAATAAAAACTAATAATAATATTTATCTAACATTTTTTTAGTTACATTTAATACATCATATGAATTAAGATATGTTAATATAGACACTCAACCAACAATCCACTGCTGGCACCATACAACCAAGGATGACAAGCTGCACAGTGTGTATTGTATAGTATTTAATTCATAGTGAACCGCGTACTAGTTTTAGCCACCGGTAATTTCGTGTGTTGTTGTGGCGTGCAATTGAATTGTTTTCGAAACTATGTCAAGCAAAAATCGTAAGCGCACGGCCAGCAGCAGTAGCAGCGCCGAAGAGCCAGACAGCGAGGAGGAGTTGCGTATTAAGGATCTGCGGGAACGAGATGAGTTTTCCAACCGCCTAAAGCAGCGCGATGAGGATCGAACGCGTAAAGTTGTTGAAGCCACGGGAGGACGCAAAGCGATTGAAGAAGCCACCAAGCGCCTAAAATTAGAGCACGAGGATCGGGACAAGATTGTGCCACACTTGCGTGTGCAATCACGCAGACAATATTTGGAGAAGCGGAAGGATGACAAAGTGGCTGAGCTGGAGGCTGATATATTGGACGATGAGTACCTCTTCGACGACAGCGTGTATGTATTAATTTTGTTTCTGCGGTCATATTTAGTATTAACTTGCGTGCATTCCGTAGGTTAACCAAACGGGAACGGGAGGAGCGGGTCTACAAGAAACAGTTGTTGAACATAGCCAAAGAACATGAGAAGGCGCGTGAGCTTGAGCGCATTCAGCGTTATCATATGCCGCAGGATCTCAAGAAAGGCGAACGATGTAAGTTTGTAGCTATTGTTAAATATACTTCAATTATAATGAAATTCCATTCAATCATGTTTTGCAGCTGAGTACGTGGAGGTCGATGATTTTGAAAAGCAGCCCAACTCAGAGCAAAAGAAATGGGAGGCCGAGCAACTGGCATCAGCACGCTTTCAGTTTGGTGCTAAGGACGCTAAAGCTGAGGAGGAATACGAGTTGCTTCTTGATGATCAAATTGATTTTATTCAGGCCCTAACGCTTGATGGAAACCGAGAGAAGACCGCCAAGCAACCAGAGCTAACTGAAAAAGAGCAGAAGCGGCTAACGCTAGACGAAACACGAAAATCGTTGCCTGTTTATCCATTCAAGGATGATCTTATAGCTGCTGTTAAGGAGCACCAAGTGCTGATCATTGAAGGCGAGACGGGCTCCGGCAAGACGACACAAGTACCTCAGTACCTTGTGGAGGCAGGCTTTACGAAGGATAAAAAGATGATTGGCTGCACACAACCGCGTCGTGTGGCTGCCATGTCCGTGGCTGCTCGAGTCGCTGAGGAAATGGGTGTTAAGCTGGGCAATGAAGTGGGGTACAGCATTCGATTCGAGGATTGTACTTCGGACCGAACCATTCTCAAGTACATGACTGATGGCACGTTGCATCGAGAGTTTCTTTCTGAACCAGATCTGGGCTCTTACAGCGTCATGATTATTGATGAGGCACACGAACGGACGTTGCATACGGATATTTTGTTTGGACTCGTCAAGGATATTTCACGATTCCGACCGGAGCTAAAGCTGCTCATCTCTAGCGCAACGCTAGATGCAGAAAAGTTCTCCGCCTTCTTTGACGATGCCCCCATTTTCCGCATTCCTGGAAGACGGTATCCGGTTGATATATTTTATACGAAAGCACCCGAGGCGGACTACATTGATGCCTGCTGTGTGTCGGTGCTACAGATACACGCTACACAGCCGCTTGGTGATATTTTAGTGTTTCTCACCGGTCAGGACGAAATCGAGACATGTCAGGAGGTGCTGCAGGATCGGGTCAAGCGTCTGGGCTCTAAGATTCGCGAGCTTATTGTCATTCCAGTTTATGCCAACTTGCCCAGCGACATGCAGGCAAAAATATTTGAGCCGACGCCGCCTAATGCACGAAAAGTGATCCTGGCTACCAATATTGCCGAAACTTCGCTCACTATAGACAATATCATCTATGTTATCGATCCGGGCTTTGCCAAGCAAAACAATTTCAACTCGCGCACGGGTATGGAATCCTTGATGGTAGTGCCAATCTCAAAGGCTTCGGCAAATCAGCGAGCTGGTCGTGCTGGACGTACTGCACCAGGAAAATGCTTCCGCCTATACACCGCCTGGGCGTACAAACACGAGTTGGAGGAGAATACAGTGCCTGAAATATGCCGAATTAACCTCGGGAATGCGGTCCTCATGCTCAAAGCTTTGGGCATAAACGATCTGATTCACTTTGATTTTCTTGATCCCCCACCGCACGAGACTTTGGTGCTCGCTCTGGAACAGCTTTATGCGTTAGGTGCTCTCAATCATCACGGCGAACTGACCAAGTTAGGGCGGCGCATGGCCGAGTTTCCCGTCGACCCGATGATGGGAAAAATGCTGCTAGCCAGCGAAAAGTACGTGGTATTCAGATTATATTGCAGGTTACAAATTGTTTATTGCCTTTATTATTTTACAGATATAAGTGCTCCGAGGAGATGGTCACTATAGCAGCCATGCTGTCGGTCAACAGCGCAATATTCTATCGGCCCAAAGACAAAATTATACACGCTGACACCGCGCGCAAGAACTTCAATCACATGAACGGCGACCATCTGAGCCTGTTGCAGGTCTACAATCAGTGGGCGGAAACGGATTACAGCACGCAGTGGTGTTATGAAAACTTCATACAGTATCGATCCATGAAACGAGCTCGCGATGTCCGCGAGCAGCTGGTGGGCCTAATGCAACGCGTTGAAATAGACATGGTCAGCTGTCTGCCAGAAACAATCAATGTACGGAAGGCTGCCACAGCTGGCTACTTTTACCATGTGGCACGTCTGTCTAAGGGCGGCCACTATAAGACAATTAAGCACAATCAAACGGTAATGATTCATCCCAACTCATCATTGTTTGAAGAACTACCGCGTTGGGTGCTATACCATGAGCTGGTTTTCACCTCCAAGGAGTACATGCGTCAGGTTATTGAGATTGAAAGTAAATGGTTGCTGGAGGTAGCACCCCATTACTACAAGGCAAAGGAGCTGGAGGATTCGACCAACAAAAAGATGCCAAAAGGCGCAGGTCGTGCAGAGATGACGCAATAAATATTTGTGAAAACCATAATATATTTTTAAATTCCACGTTTTGGGGAAACATTTAAAAAGCGGGCTCTGATAAGAATACTTTCCTCTTCATTAAGTTATCGATACTTGTGAATACTGTTCCACAAAACCCATCACCATAAATCTCACATTGCCGCATTTGGTAGTTTTCAACACTGTCAGCTGTCTGCATTGCGTGCAGTTTTAGTAAAGCGAACATTTTGTACGATTTTAACGTAATTTCACGTTTTTTCCAACGCCTAATCGAAAGAAAAAAAGTTAGTAGAAAGTGTTTACTGTTAGCATATTCACAAGAGAGTATATTCTGTATTTTACTATAAGCGCAAATTTTGCACTAGGCGAGTTTACATGACGTTCTAACCTACAAATCTGACGAAATACAAAACTCAGTCGGCTTTTGGTTCATTTACATAAACATACAATACAAAATACACTTCTAATTTGTATCTTTAGTAAACCGCATAATTTTTCGTTGATATTTTAAAGAATAATGGCTGCTCAGTTCTTTAATCGTATTGGCCAAATGGGTCTCGGCGTTGCTCTTCTCGGTGGTGTTGTGAACTCCGCATTATATAACGTAGAAGGTGGCCACCGGGCGGTCATTTTCGATCGCTTCACTGGTATCAAGGAGCACGTTGTTGGGGAGGGCACACACTTCTTCATTCCCTGGGTGCAGCGTCCGATCATCTTCGACATTCGTTCGCAACCCCGCAATGTTCCTGTAATCACTGGCAGCAAGGATTTGCAGAATGTCAACATTACACTACGTATTCTGTACCGTCCCATTCCTGACCAGCTGCCAAAAATCTACACAATTCTTGGTCAAGATTATGATGAGCGTGTGCTCCCTTCCATTGCACCCGAGGTTCTCAAGGCAGTCGTCGCCCAATTCGACGCCGGTGAATTGATTACACAGCGTGAGGTGAGCCGAAATTAAGACTTTATAAGAATAAATGATAGTCACATAATGTTTCGCAATTATAGATGGTCTCCCAGCGCGTGTCTCAGGAGCTCACCGTACGTGCAAAGCAGTTTGGTTTCATTTTGGATGACATCTCGCTGACGCACTTGACCTTTGGCCGAGAATTCACACAGGCTGTTGAAATGAAACAGGTGGCACAGCAGGAGGCCGAAAAGGCACGCTTCGTGGTCGAGAAGGCAGAGCAACAAAAGTTGGCTTCCATTATTTCAGCTGAGGGTGATGCCGCTGCTGCCGATTTGCTAGCCAAGTCATTTGGTGAAGCCGGCGACGGTCTGGTCGAGCTGCGTCGTATTGAAGCTGCTGAGGACATTGCCTACCAGCTATCGAGGTCTCGCGGCGTCGCCTATTTGCCCAGTGGACAAAGCACTCTGCTCAATCTGCCCTCAACCATTGCGCAGTAAAGTGCCTAGTCGAATAAGTTGTAACTATCTGTAGCATTTATTAAGTACTTTCAATTTTGTTCTGAACCAAACTATGAATCATGTAACGACTCGCCTTCTACAGCTATAATGACCCAACAATTTTTACCACTTCTGGATTTTATACTGTGCGTGCGCTTCTTGTTCAACTTTGTTGTTGCCAAATGAACTCTTGTGTGCGCATCTGAGCATCTCAGGCAGAAGAGCAAACAGTTACATGTTGTACGACTCTAAAAAATTTGTTATGTGAACAAAAGAATTCAATACAATAAATACATATTAAATATGAAACCTATGCCTTTGTGTTGGTTTAATTACATTAACGAGCAGTTCAATAGGAGAAATATCTCATATAAATGGGTTAGCAAAAAATGAAATAAGCACATTTGGGGATTGAATTTTGTATACTCAAGGACTTAATATAATATCTTTCCAACAACAAGTGCGGATTCCTTTTTAGGAAGGACTCAAGTATATATTCTTCACAATCATTATTTTCCAAACATTGTAGTGTCTATAAATGATTTCTATACCTGAACCTTAGATAAATAGCTGCTAAAGTTCTGTGAAGATATCTTTTGGTCATAGGACAAGGTTTCAATATAGACAGAATTACTGTTAATGCTATTATAATGGTGATTTCTGCTGAATTTAAAAATATTGGAAAAAACAAGCGGATGGAAGGTTGTCATTGGACGTGACTTCATCGCTAGACGATCAGGAATTGTTTCTCGAAGGCAGACAAGCCTGCGGAAGAACGTTCTTTCTGCAGACATAGACAGCATTAAAACAGTTGCATTTAATATTTAACCAGATTTTAAGGTTTTAAACCTGTAATATTTGAAATAAACTAATATTTATGTATACCAACAAAGAGTCTTAATTGCTCGTCATAGCTATCAGAAGAGCCGGCAGTTCTATTATTGCCCTTGTATTCGCAGTCACTCTCTATCACTCACTCACCTGTCTAGCTCGCGTAAAAGAAATTAGTGAACAAATTTCTGTCCATCGATGTTTGATTGTGATAGCGAAACGAGCATGAGACGTAGCTCCAACCAGAGGATCGTTTAATTGGTTTGGCCGCACGGCAGCAGCAATCAGTTGGTTAACGGATGCCAGAGCGGGCAAATATAGTGGGAAATTCTTAACTTAACTTTTAACTTTTAACAATTAAAAGAAATCGACTTAAGTGAACAAAGGTGAGTGTGTGAGATTGGGTGCGTGCAAGTGTGTGTAGTGTGTGAGAGAAACAACTAAATCGCTATAATTCTTCAAAACGTTGTACCTTCAGTCGAGAATTCAAAGAAGCAATGCAGGAGTCCAAACATTGATTTGCTTTTCCGTTTCTTGCCTATAAATTATTTACTTTACATTTGAGTATCAGATGCATCTTAAATCTCCACAGCTTTGACAACATATTTGCACTGCAAGACCTTCACGATTGCCTTCGTCGGAAACAGCATTGATTTATTTAAAAAGTGACCTAAACTGTATTATAATGCTATTTTTGCTGATATCGGGCTATCGAGGCGTTGCAGACTCATAAAGTATATATACTCTTCTGTTCGTCTTTCTGTCTGTCTGTCCTACAAGAGCTCGAGACTTCAAATTTTGTATTTAACTCTTTCGATAACTTTTTCCGCTTGCTTGTTATCTATAACGCGTTTTAGCATACAGATTTCAGATTTCAGATTTCAGATTTTAGATTTTGAATACCCCCCTTTTTCTCATTATTTGGGAAACTCTAATTTTTTAAGAAAGAAAACACGTTTTAGTGTAATTAACATATTCCAAAAATGAAATTAAGATCGGATTATAAACAAAAAGGTTAAAGCGTGAGCTCTGCAATGCAATTTTAGTCGCTAGCGGGGTTTGTGTATCTGTGCTCGGAATTTAGGGTATCTCCTTTGTTACTTTTATATTAATTATATTTATTAAAGTAATTAATTTATATTTATTAAAGTAATATATATGTATATTTAATATGCTATAATATATTTTTCTCAGTTCAGATAGGCAACTTAATAACACGAACTCTCCCAAGTCCAGATTTATTATTTAGATTAGATAAATGGGTTGATAGTTGTACAACTACATTCCCATTCACCATATAACCATATAACAACAACTGTTTTCCCATTCATCATTACATTGTCTGATCAGAAAGCTTAACACACATTCAAAAGTCTTAACTGTAATATTTTTAACACTGATCTATTAGTAACAAGCCATTAAATTTGAGTAATTAACAACTACATAACAGAGCACTAATCACAACATTCATAATTCATTGATAATTAGAATTATTGAAATCTCTGCCCTTGGACGAGAGGTGGAGTAATCCTAGGGCGTCCGGAGTGGCTGTTTCTTGTATCAGAATGTTTAAATTTAAAAATAATTTGTATATGGATGTAATAAATGTGATTTATTGATTTACTTCGACAGATTGATATGGAGGCGCCTGAGTTCAAGGATTTTGCTGAACCGATGGTGGATTATGTACCCGATTACCTGGAGAATGTGAGAGACAGGAGAATGAGTAGAAGAAGTTATATTAACATATATTATGCATAAATACGTATAAATCTAGTTACCTATTGTTATACATTACAGGTTAGTTTTAAACATTTTTTCTTTATTTTTTTTTTAATATAGTATCTGGATCGTTTTATTTTTGATCCTACATCTTAAAAACTAGGGTATACATATTTACATACATATGTATACATATATTCATATTTTGCGTACTTTGACTTTAAATACTTTCCCTATCCTCCATTTGGAGAAAAATTCCTTTTAGAAGAAGAGATAGATAGAAAATGGCGCTTCGAAGCATATATGTATTTAAGTATAATTAACATATTCCAAAAATTGCATCAAGTAGAATTTTCCTACTTATGTGTACTAAGCTTTCACACCATATTGGCTACTACCAACTACTTAAAGGTTCCGCTTTCTAGAATGGCGCATCCATCAAGGTACATTTTGGAGAAGCTTCCCTTGCGTAATGAAAATGTCGTAAAGGTAGACTTGACGGATATAATCGGTCTACTTTCGTGGCATTACATACATATGGTTGAAGCCAAGATAGGCGATGTCTGCGCTATATACCGTACGAATTTGGTGGCAAGCCTCACGATATCCAAATTAATGTGAGGATAATTTTCTGTGTCTAGTGTGTAATCAATTTTACGAGCTGTTTTCTCATAGCTATGGGCAGACTGTCCTGCATGATGAGGGCTCTTCTAAAGGTTTGCAATGCGAAGGTTTCATAGTGCAGACAGAGTCCCAACTTGTATTGGCGTTTGTCCGCAAGCCTTGTTAAGTCTTTTCCTATTGATAGCGTCCCTTTCCTGTCTTCTAGTATTCTAACAAGTACGTCGAGCTTCGGCATTGATCATTCCACCATGATGAAATTTCTTGTACATTGCACTAGTTGAGTACCAAGCATTCGAAAAAGTCGCTTGATGAAAAATTTCCATGCAGTACAATTTCCGATTTCGAAAAGGCGCTCTTGCTGCCGGCGATGGTATCCAATTATTAAATTTATTGTCGATTGGCTGCTCCCAGTGGGTCGACAGTGGACACATATCTAGTTCGCCTAGTCCAAACTCTGTGTCCAAGTTGACGAAGGCAACGTCTAGTTATGAGAATATCTAGTAGAGCACCACCAACTACCAACGAACTACATTGCTGGTTGGATACACTGAAGAGATCTGCGATAAATTTCACTTCCGACATGCTTGGAGCTAGATAACAACTAACTGCTCACAGGTTTCCATATTGCGATCGTACAATTCGATTTTGAATTTGCCAAACTTTGCCGTACATATATTTACACAAAAATTCGATTTTGAATTTGCCAAACTTTGCCGTACATATATTTTCACAAAAAAAGTATGTATATAAAATGGGCAAATAACTTTCAATGAGTTCAAGGTATAAAAGGAGTCTATTGGTACCATAGGCATACAAGGTATTTCTTCATAGGGGTTAGTCTAATAAGTACTTTATTTTCGGAAACTCAAATCATTGGTGCAATTCTTAAGATAATTTCTCTTTAAAAACAAAATTGTAATTGATATTATGTGATTAGTCCCGGAATGTGGGTAAAAGCTATTAGAAATTGTGGATACCAATTGGGGTGATTCTAGCGTTCCTTTGATATTTACGTAGTTTTCAAATAGAAAAGAATATGCTTCTATTAAACTGAGAGTCTTACGGAACAAGTCTAACGACTTGTCTTGTTTCTATACCCTGAACCCATTACAATTGGGTAAACAGGGTATATTGTTTTTGTAAAAATGTTTGTAACAGGCAGAAGGAGGCGTAGTCGACTCCATAAAGTATGTATGTATAAACTTCATCAGCATCAACGGTCGAGACGATTGAGCCGTATCCGTCTGTCTGTCCGTCCGGCCGTCCGTTTGTTACACAAAATTTCATTTAGACCGGCACTGCCGATTCGCCAGCCCAGTTTTGTGTGTGCATAAGTGCGTGCACGTCTGTCTATGCGTATGTTTTAGTGTAAGAATGTACCAAGTAAGCACAGGACGGGGTTAGGGTAACTCCTAGTCGAGCACACTCCATTATGGGTTTCTTACTTGTTATACATAACAGCATATATACACACATAGTTTGCGTCACAGCTAAGAAGCATTTGCGAAGGGCATAGAAGATACGTAATATAGTTACCTGTACTAGTAGTATATAGGTAGAGGAAGAATGAAGTCGAATGTATCTGTAAAAACTTTCGGAACTCAGTTCGGAAATCAATAGATTCTTCAAGAAAGATTTATTTTTGTGGGTGACTTTTAGAAGATTAATTATCCTAGAAATTAAAGTAAACTACTTAAACATGCAAAATAATCAGCTTTTGACAAAATGTAGCACCATCTGACTTTGCTGTGGTTAAGATTAAAGCTGGATATTTCAAAGGTTGCTTCTCTATATATCTATGCTGGACCCGCAACAGAAGCAGTAAAATGTATCGCTGGATAGATTTGTCTGCTCGATTATGCAATCCCCCACTTCTGGGCGCCAGCTCACTAACCCCTACTTCCAAGCACCGAGCTTTTCAACTCAAGTCAGCCATAAATCAAATAGAAGCACTTCAACATTAAGTAGGAAAGCGCCATTCCCATCCCAGTCATTAGGCCGCAGATGTATAGCAGGACGTTGGGGTTGGTTAGAAGTGGCAGTGGGGGATGCTGGTGGCCACACAATAAGAGCCAAGTTGCCGTTGGCATGGCAGAAATCTGTTGATTCAGTCAAGTGATTTTCCAAAGTGGCTTCGTTGAATGCCAAACGCACGCACGCACGCACGCACGCACGCACGCACATACTCAGCAACAGTTGGGTGAATTTTGCTTTCCCACTTTGCCCACAACTTCTCTTAACATATTTGCCCCATAATAGAGAGCGCAGCTTTTGACGTCATCACACATTGACGGAGTCTCGTGCTCATTGGGAATCGTGCATTTTGCTTGAGTATCTTTCAGATATAGATACAGATACTCACACAGGTCCAGCTCAAATGGAGCTCAACGAAATCGGGCGCAGTATGTAAAATAAAGCAACATGTTTTGTTATTATAATTTTTGTATTACTACGAATTCAATCTTGTGTCTCTTTTCCGCTTGTAGCTGCTGTCGTTATTTGATAGTTTGAGGAATCCCCACCAGGTGAGTGAATCACTTCGGGGAATTCTTCTTGCGTCTGTCGAGCGAACTGGTTTATAGGTAAATAAACCAATTCTTATGCATCGCTGTTGTAGGACGATGTTGATTCTTCTCATTAACGCAGGTTTAATGCACTTTGTGTGAACGTGGAAAACATATCAAACGGCTTTTGTTTCTTAACAAATATAAATTAAATACATTTACACACACTTACAGCACATTGCGATTGCGTTTGCGTTTGCTTTTGAGTTGAACCGATGGAAGCGAGTGAACCGGTCCTGCGGCAACTCTCGGAACTCGCAACTCGCAGCTCGCGTTCGGTGCGGCACGAGCCGATGCTTTAAAAGCTTTGGCCGAGCGGCGAGCAGCACTCAGTTGGCTAACGGATGCCAGAGCGGGCACAGCTTGACTAAATATAGTGGAAACTAACTCAACAGCAAGCTCGTAACGAATCGCAACGTATCGCAACGTAACGTAACTTCGCGACAGCCAAGACAAAAAGTGCAAATAATTAAAAGCAGTCAACTTAAGTGCACAGCGGTGAGTGTGTGTGTATATGGGTGTGTGTGTGTGTGTATGTTGACATGCGTGTGCCTCTTGGGCAAATTTAAACAATTAATGTGCCTTAAAACACAAAACATAATTATCCCACTAAGAGCTAAGCGTATACGTAATAAGTGTGCTTACTGCCAAATTGGCACTAAAAATAAAATAGTCTAATCATTTTAATTTTTAACTCGTTCTTATCTGGTTTCTACAACTTGTTTTTAACTCATTTTACATTTGAGTTAAAGTTTCAACCTCAATGCCAAACCGCTTTGACAACTTGTTTGCATTGCGAAAGGTTTTTGGAGTACCATAGATTAGTGTTTAAAATTAACTGCAAGCGAATTAAATGCTCATGGATTAGTGTTTAAAATTAACTGCAAGCGAATTAAATGCTCATTTTACACAGCCCAACAGAGCTTCTTGCCTAAAGCGAGGGGCACACTAATTTGCAAAAAGACCGTTTTTTATTGCCCAAACAAGTATTCTAATACACTCGAAGAAAAATTCGTAATTTGCTACAATGTCTGCCAATCATTCTATATTAAATTCCACTCAAAACGGATTAATTTCCTTTCAAAATAAATTAAATTCTACAATACTTAAGAAATATGTGTTATACATATATTAAAATATACATAATATAATAAATGATTTATAAAATTTTATACATAAAATTGAATTTTTAATAGTATAATTTTTTGCTTTAAGTTGAAATTCATTACCCTGCGACTATATCCAATTGTCCTCAGTTAATTTCGCACTAATCAGCATTATCCAAAATTTAAAATTCTTCTCCCACCTATTAAACAAATCAATTATTCACAAAACTTTACTCACTAGTTACTAACTTAGCTTTCCTCGCACCATTCATTATTCATTGAGAATGAGCAAAAACTCTGCTAATACTAATATGCCCTTGCTAAGTGAGGGTACTGAAAAAGCTAACACTGTGGTGGTGGATAAACTGGATCCTAGGGTCTCGGTGAGTGTTGCTTTGTTGCTTTGTTGCTTTATAATAATGTGTAAATTTGAATATAATTCGTATATGGCTGTAATAAATGTGATTGGCTGGTTTGCATCTACAGATCGATATGGAGGCACCTGATTTCAAAGATTTTGCTAAGTCGATGGTGGATTATATAGCCGATTACCTGGAGAATGTGCGAGACAGGTGAGTAAGTGAGCGAGTGGACCCAGTTATATTTATTTTAAGGCTGGAGTGTTCATAAATATTTCCACACGTTAATGTGATACATTTAAGGTATCGGTATGTGCTGATCAATAACACGAATTGACCTCAAAGTAATACAAATTCAATTTGAAAGTTCGTTCTGATTGACCCACAGTTAGGCACGCGTTCTCTTCCAGCTTCCGCGTGTGAATGACTTTTCGATACAATACCCTGGTATTGAGTCATGGGAAAGTGTCGACCGGATTCGCTCGCCCGTTTCGGCCTTCCAGTGCCTAACTGTTTGAGACCTTTCACGACTTTTGTTTTTTTTTTGTTTTTCAAATTTTTGCTTATACTTGGCAATCGCAGTTTTTTAATTACAACATTATAAGGTTTTTATGTATTGGTTGGCGTGTCAAGGTCGGCATTATTATTATTTACCTTCGGCTCCAGCGTTGAGCCGTACATTGTTCTTGAGCAATTCAAATGGATTTGCCTTGGAACTATCAGAGTTCCAATCCGGTAAATTTGATTTTGTAGCTACCTTTTTCAAAGGTATTTTCTCGGTCTATTTGGTTTTGAATGCTGATTTATCGTCTTAACCACTTCAAGTTAAAATTCCATCGTCAAATGAAATAGTTTGCATATCACCTCAACTATTGTCCGTACCTAATGAAATTCTTATTCATATATTGCTTACAGCAAAAAATCAGTTTAAATTCCATAATTGAATAAAATTAATGATGGTGATGAACCAATGTCCGTACCTAATCTTCCAACTGTAAATCCTATGTTAATTAAAATGAAGATTCGTGTATAGTAAAGAAAAAGTGTATATTAATATAATAATTGTAGCAAATGTTGTGGTTAATAAAATCAACAGGATATGTGTTCTATAAAATCTAATATAAATAATCAAATTACCTTTTTAATGGATGAATTGAATATAAGTTAAGTTTTCCCATTCGATTAAGATTCAAATCAATCGAAAATAAATATATCCTTTCAACGCTGGATTTATTGCTTTTCAAGTTCCTATGTATGTCGGTATCTTTTGTAATCGATATTGATTTTAGAGCTTCTAGCATCCAGTTGCGAATGGAAAGCCGTGACTGCTCGTTGGTGCAGAGTGGGGTTTGTTGGGCTGTGGGTCGAAACTGAAATTCAATTAGCTGGGACCGTTGGAGGAAAGAAAGGCTGCTAACAAGATTACTAACGCAATTGTTGCTCATTGCAGACGAGTGCTGCCCGAGGTGAAGCCTGGCTATCTGCAGCCCCTGATACCAGATGCGGCGCCGGAGAAGCCTGAGGACTGGCAGGATGTGATGAAGGACATTGAGCGAGTCATCATGCCCGGCATTACGCACTGGCACAGTCCTAAGTTCCATGCCTATTTCCCAACTGCCAACTCCTATCCGGCAATCGTGGCAGATATGTTGAGTGGAGCCATTGCTTGCATTGGATTCACTTGGATAGCTAGTCCGGCCTGCACTGAGCTGGAGGTGGTCATGCTCGATTGGCTAGGCAAGATGCTGGACTTGCCCTCCGAGTTTTTGGCCTGCTCTGGAGGCAAAGGCGGCGGAGTCATTCAAGGCACGGCCAGCGAGTCGACCTTGGTGGCATTGCTTGGAGCCAAGGCCAAGAAGCTGCAGGAGATCAAGAAGCTGCATCCCGAATGGGATGACCACACCATAATTGGCAAGCTGGTGGGCTATACCTCGGCCCAGTCGCACTCCTCTGTGGAACGCGCCGGTCTCTTGGGTGGCGTCAAACTGCGCTCTGTTCCGGCAGATGAAAACAATCGTCTACGTGGTGAAGCTCTCGAGAAGGCGATCAAAGAGGACTTGGCTAACGGTTTGATACCCTTTTATGCGGTCGTCACATTGGGCACAACAAACTCGTGCGCCTTCGATCGTCTGGATGAGTGCGGACCCGTGGCCAACAAGCACAATGTGTGGGTACATGTGGATGCAGCTTACGCTGGCTCCGCTTTCATATGCCCAGAGTACCGATATCTCATGAAGGGCATAGAGACGGCCGACTCCTTCAACTTCAATCCCCACAAATGGATGCTAGTTAACTTTGACTGTTCCGCCATGTGGCTCAAGGATCCCAGCTGGGTGGTAAATGCATTCAACGTGGATCCCCTATATCTGAAGCACGACATGCAGGGATCAGCACCCGACTATCGTCACTGGCAAATTCCACTAGGTCGCCGATTCCGTGCCCTCAAGCTCTGGTTTGTCCTGCGTCTGTATGGTGTCGAGAATCTGCAGGCACACATCAGACGTCATTGCGGCTTTGCCAAACAGTTCGGAGATCTCTGCCAGCAGGATGAGCGTTTCGAGCTGGCTGCCGAAGTGAGCATGGGATTAGTCTGCTTCCGCCTGAAGGGAAGCAATGAGCGCAACGAAGCTTTGCTTAAGCGGATCAATGGACGGGGTCACATACACATGGTTCCAGCCAAGATACACGATGTCTACTTCTTGCGTATGGCTGTCTGCTCCCGTTTCACACAGTCCGAAGACATGGAGTTCTCCTGGAAGGAAGTCAGCGCTGCAGCCGACGATTTGGAGCAGTCTGAGGGAGTTGATAAGTAGAATGCAGCTTCTTCAAGATCGTTAAAAGTGACACGTTTAGGGAATTTTACCATTGATTACTCCGCATCCTGCAAATATCAATCTAAAATCTTCGTTCCGATTACCGCTTTCATCCAGATATTGTTTGAATATCCATTATGTATTATCCTGCGCCCTTGGAACCAAAAGCTAATGCAAGTGGGTTGCGGAACAAGCTTAATAATCAATAATTATTGTTATCGTTGTTTTTAAATGCTACTCGTATTTAATAAATGTGCTTAATTAACTAGTATAATACTAATACTCAGTAACCAATAATTTTGACTAGTTTTTGGGGTTGAACGAATCGTGTGATTCACTACAGAATTTTGATTAAACGCTGTGCTTCATATTATAAAAGTCTATAATACGCTGCGCCTCGCGTATCCCGCTCGAGCGAGCTCCATCAATGGTCCCGAAGCCGTGCAGTGCAGTGGCATCGCCTGCGAAGAGCAGGGTTGGTGCCGCATCGCCTAGGGGCGCTGCCAAAGATTGAACATCCCGGGCACTGCTATTGATGGAGAAGTAGGGCCGGCCACCCAGGAAGCAAGCGGAGCTATTCCAACTGGACCGCAGCATAGCTTGCGGGTAGGGAACCCGCTGATTACTCAGGCACTTTCGCAACAGTAGTGTGATCTGCTCCAGCAATGTCGCATCGGGCAGCTTCTCAATCTCGTCGTAATAGCCTCCACCGACACGTATTTCAAGAACATGCTGGCTGGTGGGCAGTTGCGATACTTCGACAATTTGTCCAGTCCAGCTGCGTTTTGGATTAGAGTCGATCGTTTCGATGGATACGGTTGGATTTGTTTGGGTAAGCGGACCCAGCGGACGCAGATTGGACTTGAGCCATTGGCTAATTGGCCGCTTGTAGGAAAGATAAATTTTGACAGGGTTACCAAAACCGAGATTCTGTATGGCCTGTAACTTTTCCAGGGGAAGCACGGGCTTAAAGAGGATTGCGGAAAAGTTCTTTAGCACACCCAAGGGTAGCGTGCAGATAATGTGGTCTGCATGATACAGACTGCCGTCTATGCAGCCCACGAATTGAGCTTCTGTTGGCGTTTTCCATTGTATCGTACCGACAGGTTTACCTGCGTGCAACTGTTGGTCGTGCAAATCGTCGGTGAGCGCACTGACAATGTTGTCCAGACCCGTGGGTACGTAAATAGGATTCGATTCCTGCTCCAGCGGACACGTGGTGACGTGCTGGATATTAACATATTCTAGACAACATCCTAATATGCTGCTAAAATCTTTAAAAAGGGATTGAAAAATCTCGCGTGCCATCGTCTGTTCGGCAGGCTGTTTAAACGAATTAATCAGTTTTTCGCTCTCCGACTGAAAATAGCTCATGACGTTGTCCAAGGAGTGCAGGTCGCCTCCACTTTTAACCTTATCGCGCACTTTAAAGCCGCGACACAAGTCACGAAATAGCTTGTCAATTAGCTCAACCATGCTAGGTGGCACTTTACTCTGTTGACCTTCACCCACTGCGTGAACATATCTGACCGGCGACGGCTGCTTCAGCTGTTTGGTCAACCCGTCGGCATTCCGTAGCAGTTCGTACATGGAGTCCTGAGAGCCATTTATATTAACCCACTTCGCGCCCAACTCGCAAAAGGTGTCACCAAAGAACTTTGAGTTAATGCGACCGCCATAACGCTCTGTTGCTTCCAAGACCAGAGTGCTATGAAAGCCATTTAAAAGTAGATGCTTTGCCGCTGATAAGCCCGCTAGTCCACCACCAATGATCACAATCTGTGCATTGCGCTTGGCCGACTCCAGATTGTGATTAAAGTCGTAGTGACTGCCATGCTGTTGCAGCCCGGTGAGCTCTGCTTTGAGTGCCACTGCATTGTATAAGCTGCGCCTGCTGGCTAGTTTATACATAACTAAGGGAAAACAGTAGAAAGTAAAGGGTAATTTCCAAGTTTTTAATTATGCAACAGTTACAACACCTGCACTTACCATTGCATCAAAGTCTCAACAGGCTTGATCAGTTTTTGTTTGTTTTGCGGATACTGAGAAATTTCGTTTGAGTACGTATGTTCTATGTTTTGAGTTTACAATGAAACTATCTTATTGACACATTTCTCAAATACACTTTTCTATGCCTCATACCTATAATAAATTTGTTAACGTTTCACTCGGTTGCTAACGCTTTGTCCATATTAAATTCCATTGCCACATGACTGTCCAAGGCAATATAATATTTTATTCAATTATTATTGGAAAGTGTATTTTGCGTTTGACATTCATTTACTGTTAGGACATCGAACAGCTGATAGCATTGTACAAAGGTCTGGCAGCGCTACTTGTTCATTTTTATTTATATCGCGTTTGCATATCGAATATGTATATCGATATTTTTACTGCGTATTGGTAGCGGTAAAATTTAAAGTTGTTGCTAGTTGGAAAAAGAATACATTGTCTTGTGTTTGATATTTTCCGTTTATAAAATATAATTTGTATAACATTGCCAACTTAATTTTAATTAGCTGAAACTATGAATGAATGCATGCATTTATATATGTATGAGAGTATGCGTTTTGAATTTTCGACTAGCGCTGCAGCGTTTCGTTTGTTAGGTGTAGCCCATTCAAATGCTGAGTGAGCTCTAACACCTCTCCAGGCTTGCGGGCGCTCGCCTCTTGCTCTGCACATATATGTGTTAGCTGTGTTCCAATCTCCGTCCACGCAAATTCAATGTCCGATGGCTTTGGATCCATGCCGCATATTGCAAATCGAAGGAACAGCTGTCCACGATGTTCTGCCTTGACCATGTAAATCTTCTTGCGCTCCATTAAGCGATGGAGCAACTGTGCAGTAATTTCATTGTCACCCTTCGCCCGGAAGCAAACCAATCCCAGAGCGCGTGGAGCCACCAGCTCAAATCGTTCATCGTTCTTCACCAGATCTTCGAATTGGGAAGCCAACTCAATATGTTTGCGCATGTGGGCACGAAGGCCCTCTGCGCCCAGAGTCCGGAATGTTATCCACACCTTAAGGGCACGAAAGCGGCGACCCAGAGGAATCTGCCAGTGGCGGAAATCCGGAATCTGCGTCTGACCCTCGTGTTTGTGCTTCAGATAAATGCGATCCACATTGAAGCTGTCAATCACCTTGTTGGCATCGCGCAGCCACATGGCTGCACAATCAAAGTTGACTAGCATAAATTTATGCAAATTAAAGTTCAAAGAGTCCACCCGATCCAATCCACGACGAAGCTCGGCGCACTCCTCCAGAGCAAACGCGCCCCCCGCATATGCCGCGTCTACATGCAGCCACACCTGGTTCTGTTCGCAGATGCTGGCCAGAGACGCAATATCATCGTAGGCACAGGTGCCCGTCGTGCCCAGCGTGGCAACGCATATGACTGGAATGAGACCGGCGGCAACATCCCGTGCGATGGCTTCCTGTAGCGCGGCGCCGCGCAGTACAAGATCCTCGCCGGCCGGCAGCAATTTGATCGGCATGGCCGCCAACACACCGGCCTTCTCAATGCAGCTGTTGCTCTGGTCCGATGAGTAGGCAATCAGCTTGCCGCGAATCTCGCTTTCGCTGAGCTCTGGATGGGACTCCCGCTCCCGGCGCACCGCCTGCTCGCGGGCTGCCAGCACAGCCACCAGGACAGCCTCGCTGGCGGACCCCTGAATAACACCTCCGCCAGGACCCTCGGTCTCGTGCAGAAAATGTTTGGGAAGATTTAGGAATTTGGCCAGCCAGTCCATGACCACCACTTCGAGCTCCGTGCAAGCCGGACTGCATATCTGTAATTGGGAAGTTCGACAATAAATCAATTTTTCTCTTTTATTGTTTAACCAACTAATTGACTATGAGACGACAATTCTTTACAGCTTGACCCAGTCCCAGAGATAATAAAGAGTGTCTGTTTGATTTGGCTCAACCTGTTTGTCAAGTTCTTTGGTTGACGTCGCTTTCACTTGCCGAGAGCGGACAAAGGGCTTCCATTAAGCTCGAATGAACAATGAACCTCCGAAAATGAGATTTCACCTGTGCACGTACCCAACTGAAGCCAATGATGCTGAAGCCACTGGCCAGCATTTCACCCACTATCGATGGATAGGACACGCTGGTGGGATAGTAGGCGTGCATGTTCGGCGACTGCCAATGGGTGATACCTGGCTTGATCATCCGGTCGATGTCCGTTAGAATTTCGCGCCAGGCTTCAGGCGCCTCGGGCATCTGCTTGGGCAGCAGTTGCACGAGGTAGCCGGGATCGACCGAGGGCAGGACGTCATGATCCCGTATATTCTCCAGGTAGTCGGCCACGTAGTCAACGGCCGCTTTGCCAAACTCACGGAACTCTTTGGCATCCATTTTGCAGCAAAGTCACGTTTAGGATTTGGATTTGGATTGAATCTTCGGTGTAACCGTCGATATTGTTGTTGTGCAAAGCGCGTTTCTATTTGTACTTTTCACGTATTGTGTTTGCCTTTTGTTTGTTTACAATGCTCGAAACACCTTTACCCTGTCGCTTTCTGACCACTGACCAGCACTGATTGTCGGTCTGCTCGACGTGTTGCACCTGCGAAGTTCGCTTCAACTCTGACAAAGCGCGCCGTGAGCGAAACGCTTTTTATACCTGGAGCTGAGTTCATAGCCAGAGACAGATCCGCGGACAGAGCCCGATCTGCGGTCGGTCTCTATTTAAATGCCGTTCCCCTACAGCACCACAAAGGTGGGTTGGATGCAATGAAGCATCAATTGTCTGAAAAGCCATTCAATACTGAAAATCATGTGTCGTCCAAAGCAATTACAGAATAATCCCCTTTCTAATTGCTTCCACACAGAATTGACTTGGCTATAACAACATAAAAGGTCCAAAGGACAATTGCTAAATAGTATTGCATTTCTATTCAAAATTGTAATTAAGCTGCGACTCTTAACGGCCGTTGCGAACTGTTCCCACTGTTTCCGACTGTTCTCAGAGCCAACAGGTTTCGTTTACTGCTCCCGCTTACTATTCTCTTGCTCTTGCTCTTGCTCTTGCTCTTGCTCTTGCTCTTACTCTTAAAGCGCAGCTCTCATTACTTTCTCCTCTCATTTTTTGTTGATTTTTGCAAGTTTTTTGTCACGTATAAAAGAAAAGCAATTATTTCGCATTCATTTATAATATATATAGGCTCAAAGTTTCACGCAAACATTAATTGTGCAATTAAAGGGATTGAAGGAATGTCGTTAAGCAACAGTAAAGATTTTTCTATTTTTGTGTTTTTTTTTTATGGTTTCATTTTTATAGTACTCTTCAGAGCATATGTGAACTCATTCCGCATAGCAATTGAATACAAAGGTGGAGTGAGTGTTAAGTTGAATATCTCAAAAACGAGTCTAATAAAATGGGAATTAGGGAAAATAAAACATATCAAGAAATACCCATCATTCAACTATTTTTAAGTTAAAGTACATATGAATTAAGACATACTTGTGACCTCAATAAAAATAAAAAAAAGTATTTGGATTTATAAAAATAAATTTATCAAGATCTAATAAAAAATATTAATTTATTTTTATTTTTAAACTACGGAAAGTGATTTTTCAAATACTTTAATCTGTATTGTTCTATTATTATGCAATTGTATTATTTATTTTTATTTCAGTTTTTAATACGTTTTCTTTATGAAAGGACCGCCGAACGTTGGATGCTTATAATGCAGGTTATTCAATTTTGGATCGATTTCGAGAAAATAAACACGATGAAAACACAAATTAATGCTGTCATGGATAGTGAAATTAAACTGATTCTAGTAAGAGTTGAGATATAATCAATGAAGCTATAGTATAAAAGCAAACTGAAACGAATCTATTTTATTTTGGATCTCCTCATGAATGAGCTTCATTTCCTTTCCTACGTAATTTAATAATAAACACATACCCAACTAAAGCCCAGCACTCCAATTCCAGCGATGAGAAACTCTCCAATTATGGAGCCAGCCGATGTCGATGACGGAAAGAAGGCGTTGAAGTACGGCGATTGCCAATGGGTCAATCCGGGTAAGATAATGTGCTCCAAGTCGTTGAGAATTTGCCTCCAGTGTTCCGGTTGGTCAGGCATCTGCTTTGGCAACTGGTTGATGATATCGTAGGGCACCACGTTGGAGAGCACATTCCTGTGGAAGGAACGAACGGCTTTAAAAGGATAACAGACACTCGATGACACGCACACACACACGCACACACACACCTCTCACGTATGCTGCTCAAGTAGTTGATAATAAACTCAATTGAGGCGTGACCAAATTCGCGAAAATCGCCAAAATCCATTTTAATCAAGAGAACACTGAATATAGAAAGTCGAGGTATCCTGTGATAGAGATCCGTTTAATGTTAATCTCCGGTTGCTCGCTGCTTGCGTCTGGTTGCTCACTGACTTTTGCACTTCTTCACCGCTGACATTCGGATCTACAAATGAACTCGCTGCGACATGTCAAAGCCTCGACAAGCGCTTGAAAGCCAACGCTTCGTAGGCCGTCTAGTCAGTAAAAACTTTCAAACAATACTTGAGAGCCACCAAGATAAACCCCACATACTTACATATGTGTAAAAATGTGCACAGCCAGCAAGTTTTTCGATACCATTGGCGAGATTTATGTAACTCTGACGACAGTCAGAAACGACATTAAGACCGTTCATAGCGTAAACATGAACACAATATAAAAATAAAAATAAAAAATAAAAAATAAAAACCATGAAAATCGTGGAAGAAAATTTAATGAAATGCGTTTAATTGTCTAATAAAGCGACTACACTGCACAAAATCTTTGCATCTGAATGCAAATCATACAATATTTAAATATAAGTGAAAATAAATCCGTAAGAAATATATATAGAGCACATATCTGATTATATTTACATATTCTTGTAGACGAGTTCTAGATATTTATTCGGAGATATTTGATGTTCACTTTTCCAATGTGGCTTTTCTCTCAATGTAATTAATGGATGATCCATTGTTACAATCCGGTTTATAATAACCATTACCTTATCTTCGCTGTCACTTGGCAAAAATCCCTCCATATGGTTGAGACGCATAACATTTCCCCAGCTCCATCAAATACCTGCCCCCCAGTTCCGCCCAGTCATTCGGCCGTGCTTGAAATTTGAAAGTCACAGTCACTGTCAATGGATTTTAGTCTATTTTGTAAGCGCAGCTCGAACTGGGGAGTGCATCATCATCAGACTGGGTCGCTTCTTCAAGCGGTCACTGTATTTCACAATTTCGCGTTGTTGTTTCTGTTTACTTTACAGTTTTCAGGGTCACGCTCCAATTTGGTTCCGCTGTTACCAAACTTCGGTGTGAAAAAGATTATAGATAGCTGCATCTGCAAGCGAAGGTGTTCCCCAAACTCAAAGTTCTGTAAACATTTTTATTCTATGAATGCAATTATTGTGTCATGAATTACGTAACACATAAAATATATGTATTCGAACTTATAATATACAATATACGTTATTTATTCTTTATCCCATTATTAATTTTATTATTATTTTTTGTTCTGTATCAGTTTAAGGAATGTTTTGCCTTTATTAAAAGTTTTTATCTTTCCTCTTTTTTTATTGCAAGCAGATCAAATGTTAGTTAGACAAATCGGTCCAATAATACATACTACTTAAAATTATGGCAATCATATTTAAAGATTTCTTTCACTGCGATTAGTTGTAAGATTATGCATAGAGATTTATGCTCCACATATGTATAAATTTTTCGAATATTATTAATATCGCTATTTCTATCATCACACCATTAACATGCAAAAGCATTATTTGTACAACAATTTGAATTACTATTACTATTATTATTATTATTATCAATATTATAATTAATATTTATATCTGAATATTGTATTGCATTAAGTAAGAAGAATATATTGCATTACTTAATTTAAAAAAGATAATAGTCGTAGTCAACAACATATATATATTGGAGTGAATTTCTTTGACTTTGCTCAATATATATAATATATATATATATATATATATATATATGAAGATTAAGTAATTAACTATAATAAGTTTTCTTCAATTGCAGAGCTTTGATTCTCATCTACCTAACTTTCTAATAAGATCCCTTTGGTGTAAACCAATGAGAATAACAGGGATTGTTACTTTTTAAATATCCCTTTTTTAATATATACAGAGCAACCTCATACCTTGTTGCTTTTGGTGAGTGCACACCATGTTTATGGGAAAACCAAGCAACGAAATAAGTGTAAGTCGGAAAATATGTTGTTGTATTTTTTATTTTGGTTAGATAACTGCAACTATTGGATACCCCTAGCTTAAATAGCTCCATGAGTCCCCTATATATTAAAGGGCGCTCTCTTGCTGGGATGCTCGGTCATGATATGGCCACCAGCTGTTCTTCTCCACTGAAGTCCATCATTGCGGTTTGGGGTGTCAGCCCAGTAGGATTCGAAGCGCTTGGCGCGCTCTAAGCGGCTCATAAATAAATGCGAAAACAAATGCCAGTCAGACGGATGGGCGGTCGGGCAGATGGCTAGCAGGAAGCGCACCAGTTTTGGCAAACTAGGCGGGCAGACAAGCGGACAAGCAGACAGTGAAAAATGTAACAGCTGAACTGATGTATACCCTGTTGAACGAATTTGATATTTGGGAAATAATGAAGCAGCGAATTGTAGGCTTGATATACTATAAAAGCTTTCCGTGTGAGCTTTCTTAATGTTGAGCAGCTCATTATGCTTTTCGCCTTGTGCCACACAAAAAGCTCTGTCACTCGCTCGACAAATGTGCAGGGTATGCACAGCAATGCCACGGCGCACAGGGTGGCCCAAGCTGGCGAAATGATTGACTGCCTTGCCGCTCTGCGCATGCTGCACTGCGCAGTCGCTGGAATGCCGTTAACCCTTGTTCTGTTCCAGTTTAATGGCGTCGCTGGCGATAAGATAACGGATTCTCGCGCATGACCAGAACTCGAACTGCGGAGGGGCAACGGCAAAGTCCCCGTTGCGGTTCCCGTTGTTGTAGTTGCTTTTGTTTCTTTTGTTGTTATCAACGATTTCCAATGTTTTCAATATAAAGGGGCGGAGCTTGCTTCGGCCTGGAAGGCAGGCAAACTTGCAAACTCGCAAACTCGCAAACTCTCGCATTTGCTGCTGCTGGCGCTGGCGCTGGCGCTGCCGCTGCCGCAGCTGTTGTTGTTTTTGTTCTTATTGCTTTTGTTGTTTTGTGTTGACCGCGCGTATTGACTTGGACTTTTGAGTTAAGTTTCTCATATTTGTGCTATGCCATTGCCGTAGCTGACTTTTAAGTGCTGTTGACTGTTGTTTTGGGGCCACAGCGAAGGTGTCGCCAGGCGTTGGCTCATTTCAGCTCTTCCTCTTGTTCTTGTTGTTGTTGTTGGTGTTGTTGGTGTTGTTGGTGTTGCTGGTGTTGCTGTTATTGCTGCCGCTGCCGACGCCGCAGTGCTTTTTTGCAGTTATTACTCGAAATTCTTGAGAGAAAAAGTTTTGCAAAAACTTTTAGGTTTCACAAAATATTGTAATGCCGCCTGCATAGCGAACAAGAACGAGAACGAGAACGAGAACGAGAACGGAAACAGAACGGGAATAGGTATTTGGTTTGGGGAATGGTAACTGCTAACTGCTGACTGCTGGCCAGGACGGGGCAGGGCGGGGCATCCCGGGCAAGGGCCGCAGAGTTAAGCTTAACATTGCGCATACTAAAAACAGCATAAAAATGTCGACGACGTCGCCGTCGCTGTCGCTGTCGCTGTCGCCGTCGCCGTCGCCATTGTTGTGTTGCTTGCTAGCCTGGCTGCCTGCATTTTACCATATCATTTGTGTCACATTAAGATCAATTGGTAAACACACGCACACGCACACGCACATGCACACACACACACACACACACACTAGTTAGAGTGTGCACACAGAAAAAGGCAAACGGCATAAAAAGTATCGTAAAAGTCAAATAAAAAAGCTCACACAACAACAACTGAGCTGCGAGCTGCGAGCTGCAACAAAAACGCGAGTCGCAGATGCAGGAGCTGCGACAACGACAACGACAACGACAACGACAACAAAAGCGTCAAAAAGTGCGCAAAAAATGCAGCCCGAGTGCCACAAATAGCAGCAACAAAAAAAAAAACAACCTAACAAACAACGCAGCAGGCGTCCGTCAGCCATCGCCAGTGTTGCCAGACCATGCACTGTCATGCCGTGCCGTGTCGTGTCAAGCTCTGCTGTGCCGCCGTCGCCGCCGACGCCATTTTGTCGAAGCAAACCGTCGCGTTGCCAATTGCCGTCGCAAAATGGCGTTTAAGTGAATATTAAATTGCATTGAAGTGAAACAAAAACAGCCTGCATTTTAAGTTCTACCCAATTGAGTGGATTAAATGAGTTACATACAAATTTTTCAAATTTCGCTAAGAATTAAAGCCAAAAATTGAAAGATTTTAAAGTGCACTAATACTTTCCAAGTCGGAAGAAGTGTATTTTTTTAAATTTAATATAAAGCACACACAGGTAAAGTGACGCTGTTAGTGTTGATGGTAAAATTGATATTTAACATGCCATAGAAACTATGCAGTACAGAATGATAGGGAATTTTTGTATCTTTTAATTTGCAGCCCTTACACAACAATGTTAGTTTATTATAATTTCGGTAGCTAGCTTCAGCGGAGTTGATGAATAATTATGTAATAAGCAGATAGCCATTTATCGTATTGTCTGCTCAATTCAAAAAGACATGCAGACTACAATATAGAGAAACAAGCTGCAGATACATTTCTTCTATTTGAAATTGTTCTTGTATATTGTGGAGCAGACACTTGAAAGAGTCGAAATTGATACAGAAAGCATCGACACTTGTCTAAAGCACAGCGTCGCACAGAACACAGACACACACACACACACACACTCAGCTGTACAGTTGTATAGGCGTACACAATCAAACCGAAGAACCAAAACCAAAGAAACCGCCGTGCATTTCGCTCGACTGATAAGAAACATCGGATCGTCGGGAACCGAGGCTAGCGACGGCGACGGCGACGGCAACAGCGACGACGGCGGCGCTTTACACGGTGCCAGTGCCAGTGCCAGTTCTCAAACAGTCAACTAACCAACCGAGCAAGCAACCAACCAAGCAACCAAGCAACCAAGCAACCAAACAACCAACCAACCAACCGAGCGATCCAATCTAGCTCTATCTATAGGCAGTGCCGCCTGCCTTACAAGTACAAAATATAAACCTGTGCCGCGTGACTAAACATTTCCGGCTCGCGTGTGCAACCTTTGAGAGTTTAATATTGTCTTCGTATATGTTCCATATGATCCAACAGATCTGGCGTCTATAAGTTCGAAATGAAATTGTGCGGCTAACTGAATTAGAAGTGCCTGCTCTTGAGTGCCATATTAACTGCGAATAATACGCATACGACACGTGTGCCGATCCGCCCATTCAATAAACCGAGGATACAGAACTGTAGCAGACAAATAAAGGGATTTAAGTAACGGCAATCATTGGCTGCTGTTGTTGTGAGCGTGCATGCAACTGGCTTTAGAGATGATGCAAACGCTGAAACCGCCGCCGCCACTGCATCAACATCAGCATCCACATCATCACCAGCCCCAGCAGCAGGCACAGCCACAACAACTGCAGCAGCATCTGTCAGTCATGGATAATCACCAGCACCAGCAGCAGCAGCAGCATCAGCAACAGCATCAGCAGCAACAACAAATTCATCATCAGCAGCAGCAACAATTGCCACCCACGCCGCAGGCATCGCACCTGCTCGCTGGTCAGCACAATCATCATCAGCATGGTGCGGTTGGAGTCGGAGCCGCAGTCGGAGGCGGCGTGGTGCCTGTCGACCATGATGACCCAAATCCTGAGTTTGTGCTTGCTTTAATTTCAAGGAATCGAGCGCTCGAGGGTGAGTACCAACTGCCCGGGTCCCAGGTCCAGTCGCCAGGCCAAGGCGTCCTCCATTTCGCCCATGGCTTGGCGGCTGTCCTTCTGGATTTCTGTTCTGTTTCATCCAGCGCTTGTCTAACCTTTTTTAACTGTTCCCCGCATCTCTGCAACTATCTGTCAGTTATTTATTCATGGCTTTAATTATTCCAACTTTTTCGCTCTTGTTCTCCGACTTAACGCGCAGATTGAGGTGAATTGTGAGTTGTGAATTGTGTGTGCTCCACATTTGGTTGTGGTAGAGCAGCAGACGTTGTTTTGATTGAGCGCCGTTGAAAGCGGATGCTTGGATGCTTGGATGGCAGCACCTGTGGCGCAGCTGCGGCAGGTGGGCACAAAACTGCGGTCGGCCCGCCTGGATTCGAAGCCTTTCCATTTAAAAGTGTTTTTAAGTGTTTTTCAATTAAGGATAACTGCTAAGCTCAACCGCACTCCTTAACTTCGCTCATTTCATATGCTCTTTATGGTGCAGCGGATGTGCGGCTAAAGTTAATAATATAATGGCAGAAATTAAAATTAAAAAGAGGGATTAACTTTAATCAGTATACCCCCTGCTCCCTGAAAATGAGTAAACGGAGGTGTAATCGAAACTTATACTGCATGCATATCGCCCTCTATAAAATCTATCAATAATGTTCCTTAGCCGTATCAACTGTTGAGTCATTTTATACATATTTATTTCAATGTTATAAGTCCAATAAGCCGCACTTCTAAGATCAAGTAACCTTCCCTTCAATAGTGTTCGTTTAGAATAAAAATCAACAAGAAATTAATAGATATTACAAAAACAATGTACTCAAACGTGAAATTATAAATTTATAATTACAAATTTTACTTCAAATCTGCGTATTTATTAAATATTTATGTGGAGACTCTATTGGAGTATTGATGCGTATAAACTGCGCAGATTTATGTAATCAAATTTATTACTATATCGGATAGTAAATAACATGTAAAAAACTCTAGTTGAGTGTGCTCGACTTGAAGAAAGCCTGGACCTCGTGCACACATACACACACATACGAACGCACGTGGCTGCCGACGAAAATTATGCTGCAGATTATAATACTTTTTTTTTTAAGTTTTGATGTAAATGAAATTTTTGCAATATGTTAACGGCACTAAAATTCGTATATCTTTAGATGCACAACAGTCTCTCTTTAAAAATAATTTATTTCCCAATTTTAAGTTGAGGTGTCCAAAATCTAAAGTATCCAAAATGTATTACACTATTAGCAAAATATAGATATATTTATAGATGAGAAATAGATGATTTCATAACAAGAAAACGAAAAAAAGTATAGATTTCCGAAAACAAACTCGAAAAGTGCGTACTTTAGGAGAACCCTCATAAAATAAAATATTAAGTCCTTAACTGTTATGGTTTCTGAGATTGATTCATTCGTACAGACGGCTAAATGGACGGCTGTTGATGTTGATCAAGAATATATATACTTAATGGGGTTTACAGCGTCTCCTGTTGTTACATACATTTTCACAAAAACATTATACCCTGCTTACCGATTTTCAATAAAAGGTTCAGGGTATAACAAAAAAACAAAAACCACAAGTCCATAAGTACAGGTTATCAACTAGTCGAGCAATGATATGCTATGACTGCGAAATGTATTATTATCGGTGTTCTATTTTGATTCATGATTCACATACTATTATTATATATATGCATAATGCTTTATATTATTCATAGCAACATTGTTACTGTTGCTTCTTTCCCCTTCTTTCTGTCCATCAAATCCGTGATCGAAGACTTGCTGGCAGTATTTTATCCAAGCAGTACTGTGACAATTATGATTTCGCTTCATGCCGCAAATGTCGCATGATCCCACGCAAATCAATTGACAAGCTAAGGCCGGAGCTAAAAGCCAGCCCAAAATGTTGACAACTGACACAATGGAAGCACGAAGGACACGCGCCGTGCCCTTCGAAGGATATGTGGAGACAAGACAAAGCCAGAGTCGAGTCCCAAATTGTTGACAATGTCCAAATGGCTTACGACTCGGGCTTGGGCTTGGGCTTGGGCTTGGGCTCGTCTTAGCTATTGTCACTAATGCGCAGGGAATACCTAAAGCTCCTTTCCCATTATGAGTCCCACTCCCAGCCCATTTCGAGCACGTGGCGCAGCATTGAAAAAAGAGCATGCGAGGCTGCAGCTGCAGCTGTTGGGCGTTTCGCTTCTCGAGTGCGCCGGGATTTTGTTTAGAACACGCGTAATTACAAACAAATAAATAACAGGGCAATACCATAACCGCATAGGCCCCGCCGTAGAGGACACGTGTCGCTAATATGCAGCATTGAGAGGCTGCCTGACAGCCATGCCAGGGCCAGGCCAGACCGGGCCGGCGCAATCCAGCTGATACGACACATCCCAGCGGAGTTGAGCGCCGTTCGGCGAGCGCCGTGCAAAACGAGCAGAAAAATTGAATTATGCGCTTGCGGTGCTTCCCCCGAAAAAAGGGCCGCACCCCCACCCACTAACCCCTGCCACTCCCTGACGAGCCGAAGGAACCGGCAATCGACAAATATTTTGTTATTTGCACATAAACATATTTATCGAGTTTGGACTGCTCTGTTTGTAGTGCGTGAGAGGAGGGAAAGACAGAGCGAGAGACCGAGCGAGAGACCGAGCGAGAGAGGGAGGCAGGGAAACTCGCTGCACCCACGGGTGTTTGGTTTCACCCGTTCGCAGCTCCTTGCGACTGCCAACGGAAAGTGAAGTGAAACACTTTGGGATTGGGTTTGGGTTTGGGTTTGGGCCTGTCAAAAATTGTGTAAATATGTTTGTCATTTCCACTTGCCTATGGCCGTGCACTTAGCACTGGGCAAACAAACCCACCCCACTCCGCCGAGACCAGAGCAAGTCCCTCAACCCCCAGCCCCGTGACAACCCTCAACTGCGGACTCGCGCACTTGTCGCTCACTCGACCGACCGACCGACCGACCCGCCGGCCGCTCGCCTGCCGCCCGGCGCGTGCCGTTCGTTAGCCGTTCTTGTGTGGCTTTCCTATTAACGTCGACGGCACCCTACGACGGTTAATGCTTAAACGTATCACTTTGGCTTGTTGTTTCCTTCCGACATCCTTCCGACATCCGTCCGGGGGTGCATTTTGTTGCCTTTTGCGCACATAATTTGTCATAATGTCAACAAGCGAATGATGCGCCGCCCAACGGCCAAACGGCCAAACGGCCAACCCGTCGAGATCGCAAATAACTGCAGCAAGTGGTTAAAGCGAGACTAGAAATTTTGGAAGTGTATTTCGCACCGCCTACATGTACTGATAGGCAATTAGATATACAGCTCGCCTGCTCCCTCCGGATGCCTCATGGATGAGCGCCACCTCGTTGCGCAGCAGGTTGCGCAGATCGTTGCGTATGGCCTGAATGCTTGCCTCCGTGGCATTGGCCTCCACACCCACATGAATCTCGTAGATGTGGTTGTCCACGTTGCGACGCTCCTCGCCAACAAAGTAGGTGCTTAGGCTATAGTTACTCCCGGCCGTGGCTGTCTGGTAGCTGCTCTCCGTGGTGTAGCCCGAGGATTGGGAGTCGCTCACTGCCAGCTGCTCGCTCCCAATGGTGCAGGCGCTGCTGTGGCAACTGCCCACCGACAGGAAGGCTGCTTCTGATGATGTCGGGGCTCTCGAAGAAGTCGCTGACAGTGTCGCATCGGAGTTAGGCGCATCCACCACGTCCTCGCAGCTAGTGCAGGTGGGCATTAGTTGATCCGAGTTGCTGCGCCGCATCACCTTCACAGGATTCAACAAGGCGGTCTGACTGCGCTCCAAGCTGCTCTCCGACTGGCTTTGACGGGGCTGCGGGCCAGCCGAGGCGGAACAGTGTGGCAATGGTTTCTTGGCCTGACTGTTAGGCGTGCCCATTGCCAGGCCGAGGAGGCGCCCTGCCCGGGAACTTGCAGCCCAGCGTCAGATCGGTTATAGTGCCCACCTCCTCGGTGAACTCCGTTTGAGTGCAAGTGCTGAAGGTCTTGTGCACCTTGGCCAGATCGCAGCGAAAAGCGTTGTAGGCAGCCCAATTGACATCGGACATCTGTGTGAAGTTTATGTAATCATTAAATGTTGTGATCGATGTATTTTATTACTGACATTATCTATGGATCGGCTTCCCTTTGCGTGCTTCTCACTGGAGGCCACATTTGCTTCCACACTTGGATTCATTACGAATTATTGTTTGATCAACTCACCCCTAACAAGCTCCTAATTTGGGCCGATCAAGTTACTCTACTATAGTACGCAAGGGCACGTCCCATATATAATCACAAGGTTTAATTTTAAGGAAAGTATATGCAAAGCATTTCGATTAAGTATAAATAGTACAGGCCATATTTTAATATCATTACAGGTATAATACTAGAATGGTTCCCTATCATTTATTTGTCAGTCACACTTTCAAGAATTTACTTCTGAAGAAATTTCAAATTTATTGAATCGTCCATTTACAATAAGGGATCGAAGCCTCAACTTTTTAGACTTTTCAATAATCAATAATCAATAATCAAGTCTCAATTTCAATTTCAAGTCCCTACTCTAGGGTCCCTTTCTCTTGAATCTCTTGCCGAGGTCGAGTTCAATCGACTCGGCTGTTGATTCTGATCAAGAATATATATGTATACTTTATGGGGTAGGCCACGCCTTCCTCTGCCTTTTGCATACATTTTCACAAAAACATACGTTTTTTACCCATTTTAAGGTGTTTATACCCTAAAACAATAAAACTATGATTTTTAATTATTATTAATTATACGTAATATTATTATTATTAATAATTATGTAATATTTAAGCTCTAATTGGGACATATACACATAACGCATAATGCATGATTGCCCATACAGGCTAGGAACTCGTCAAGGAAACTCATCTTTTTGACTCTCATTAACAACGTACGATATATCTATAAATTTAAGAATGTCTCAAGTAGTGTTGTTTGCTGTCAATCCAATTGTTATGTAATGCCTAAGCTCCTAGCGTGTCTGACATCAATAGACATCAATAGACAGATTTGCATAAATCAGACGCTCGATAAAGAGAGATTGACTCGTCAGGTTACAAACTTATCAAGATATGTCGATTCATTTCATTATTCCATTTACTATATAAGATATTTTTATAAATTAAAAAATATAGCAACAGCTTATATACCTATTATTTAATTATTATGTAATATAATATAATGACAGATAGACATAAGGGAGTCGGTAGATTGAAGGTCATGGATATAGAGAGATTGATTTACCAGATTGGGAACTCATCAAGGGACCTCGTAGTCTTGAAAACAATGCAGAATTAAATAAGTAGTGCTTCCCTGAATATTTTGTTCGTCCCCAGAATAACGGAAAAGTATGGGTCAGGTCAAATCACCTTCCCGGATTTGGAAGCCTTTGCATCCTTTAGCAGATGCCGTATTAGAGCAAGTCGCGCATTTTTCATTGCTAGGCCGAACAACAAATGAAAATGTATAAAAACATGAATGTTGGAAAAAGCAGGAAGGGGAAGGCGGAGATTCGCGGGCATGGAGCCAAGTTGAGAAATCAGTTGATATTGTTATTGTTATTGTTCCTGTTGGCTGTTGGCTGTTGGCTGTTCGTTTTTCGTTGTTTTTCCAGGCGTCCACATAAATCATTTTTTGTTCGCCATTGCCCGGACTGCCTGCTGCATATTTCATGGCGGTTTGTTTGCTCCAGTCATGGACCTGGGCGGAAGGGAGGGGGTGGGGCGTCAGAGAAGCTCCAGCGACGGATGGGGGACGGAACTGGCGCTTAGCATCGACGACAGCTCTTTGACTAGGCTGCCTTTGCGGGCAGGTGAGGTTAGCCGAGCGGCCTCCTGAACAAACCCCCCCCCCCCCTCATCCACCCACTCACTCTATGAGCCCCACGCCCCACTTTACGAGCATTTCTGTTTGTTTCTTTTTTGTTTTTCTGTGTTCTATGTTTTTTCTTCTGCTAACCCCAGTCTGCACCCTCAGCCCCAAAAGAAGCAATTCTGGCAATGGGGAGGAGGGAGGCGAATGTTTAACTTACGTTAAGTAAATAATGGGGCGTTCATATGACATTGCGACGGAGAGGATGAGGGGCGTAGACCTGGGGAGCCCAAATACCTACCTACCAACCTTTATAAACGGAAGTACATTTAGAATTGAGTGTGTGTATGTGTGTATGTGTGTATTTGCAGTCACTGTTTACTTCCATATTTCCTTTTTGCTTAATAAAATAAAATATGAAAGTTGCCTGCTGAAAAAAAATGAATAAAACAGGAAAAAATCTCTAAAACAGAATTGTAGGCAGTCAAGAGTCGCAGAAGTCATCTTTGGAGCTCAGCAGGATCTTAAGGTTGCAAGCCTTTATTCTCTACACATTACGGACTTTCTTTATTTGTTGACGTATTTTTTAAATATAGAAAAATTAAATAAAATATTTACTCGCAACGAATAATAAATTTGCTTTTGAATAACACAAATATTATTGCAATCAGATCTGCAACTGGTTTCCAAACATATTAAAATGATAATTTGTAATTAATTGTAATTATTAAAATGATAATTTGTAATTAGCATTAAGCTTACAAATTTTATATTTTATATTTTATATTTTATATTGGCGCAAAATCAAAATATATTTGATTTTTATACTTTTCATGCTTTTGTTTTGAACATAAAATTAGGACAATTTTAATCTATTTTATTTTTAAAATTTACGTGTGAGTGGATGCTAAAATTTTGATTTTAACTTTTATTGTTTTATCGCTATATAAATCTCTTATTTCGGCATATACTACAAAAAAATTACTGTGAGAAAAGTTTTGATTCAGTTTTTACTGTTGAAAAAAAAAACAACCTGTTATTTCACTTTAATAACTAAGAGTTTTCTTAAGTCTAAACATATTCAAGATTAGATTCGAATAAACCAAACTAGCGAACTTTTATAATAAGGAACTAAAGGAAAGAAATTACTCAAAAATAAATCACTTTTCCCAGAATTCTTACAACTGTCACTCAAATCTAACCTAAGAAAATCCATTATATTGAACCGAAACCCAATATTGAAATACAACAAATCTGAATAAATCCATGCAAATAAGGAAACCTAGTGGCTTTCTTAGACAATAAAATTGTTCCGCACCAGCTCAACTGGGCCAAACTCATCTGTGACCACTGTGCCTGCGGCCACCCCGCAGTCCGATTTAATTGGCGACCACTGTGCCACTCATGCGATGTGCAGTCGAAATGTAAAATTCAAAATGTACAAAGAAAATACAAATACAGCAGCAGGAAAGCTCAAAGCCAAATGCCTCGACGTTCGTGCAGTATGCTTCGAGGCGCCCCGGCTCCGAGTTGCCACTTCCGAGCTGCGAGCGAGTTGCGAGCGAGTTGCGACCGAGTTGCGACTTGGCTGGCAGGGAGTTCCCCTTAACACGTAGCAGCTGGCTAAGTCGCGCTGAAAAGTGCCAAAACAACAGAAATGGGGTACGAGAACAAACTGGTTACGTATGTACGAATACTTTGTGTATGCATAGACAAACATACACACATTAATATATATGTATACATGTATATATGCAGATACTTCGGCGCAAACAATATCCCGCAGCGAACTTTATTAAATTACACGATTTTGACAGTTAAGCAGCGGCAAGCAGCCAGCAGCCAGCAGCCCCCTGCCACGCCCCTTCCTCACACCCATTCAGACTCCCCATCCCTTCTTCTGCGTTGTGAATGTGTGTCTGTGAGTGTTTCGAAGTGAAAATCATAATTTTTTCTTATATTTTATGTAATACTCTTGAAGCTGCCAGCAGCCCCCCTCGAATCGCTGCAGCCGCCCTTCGAGCACATTTCCCCCTCACAGAGGAATTTGGGTTGTCTGGCAACGCTGGCAACGCTGGCAGCTTTACTTTTTGAGTATTCCTTGGGGGCCGGTTTAGGCAAATAGAAGCATTCTTTCTGTGCCGGCTGGCAATAAAGTCGAAATCTTGGCAATTGCGCGATTCACTTATGGCCGGGAGCGGTTACCAACTTTTATCATTCCGCAATTAACGTGGCCATGTCTGCAACGCTTATCGTTCCGTAGTCGGTAGTCGGTAGTCGGGTGCGGGTCAAAAACTTGCCAGATACTCCTCTAACAAGCCGCTGTCGCTGACGCTGCTTCTGCCGCTGCCAACGGTAAATATTTGTACACCGTTTCGTTCGATACCTTGAAAAACGGGACGACAACAGCGGCGATAACGTCTACACTGTACCCTATATGCTCTATGAATGTACTTCGGAGTGTGTATCTATAAATAGGCACCGTTTGCATTATTTTGTGCTTCTCAAAATGTGTACTCTAGGCAGGTATGCCCGACTACGAGGTGGGTTGAATTCATAAATAGTATATATCATTTTTGATTTGTAGAAAGTTAGTCATATCAAACTTTTGGTTTCCATTGTCGATGAAAATCGATATTTATTTATAAATTTTGAAACCCGAAATCCGATCTCGTCGAAAAAAATTTATATTGTATTCTACTGTACAAAAATATAATATCCCTAAATCAAAATTTAGTGCAATACATTCGATATTAATCAATAGTTATCAATATTAAAAGAATGGAACAAGAAATTAAATAAATTTCATATATACTTGTCACCTTTAAGTACATGTAAAATTTCAAGACTCTAGCTCTTGTAGTTGCTGAGATCCACGAGTTTATACAAACGGACAGACAGACGGACGAACACGACTCGGCAGTTGATTCTGATCAAGATACGTACATATCGACCACGCCTCCTTATGCCTTTCGTTATACCCTGTTTACCCATTTTTAATGGGTTCAGAGTATAAATGTAGGGCTTGCTCAAGAACCCAGTACTCGGGCGATGTACCACACTCGTTTTGGGTCTAGGAGCATGTTCGACGGTTATCTGTGGTTAAGTACCATGCACGGTACAAGATTTGCCCATTGAGACGAGACATACTCTATATGTTTACATTTTCACTGGATACACGACCTCGTACATATATGTATTGATAAGAAAACATGGCAAGCTGCACGCCGATTCCAAACAACGAACTACACGCTATTCGGTTTTCAGTTGGAACCGAATGTTTTGGGTGCCTGGTACACCTACAGCTGTCTGTTAAGAAGCCAGACCGCTTGCAGCCATTCGCAGCCATTTGCACCCACTCGCATAGTGTTAAATGAGGCCTATTAACATGGACGTTGCCGGTACTGCGAATTCCTTTCATGTGCAACCCGGCAACTCCGGCAACTCCGGCTGGTGCCGCCTCCGACTTTGACTCCCATTATGCGATGCACGGAGAGTGCGCCTTTTATGCCATTATGTTATCTGTGATTATTTTCCACTCCGCTTTGCCCATTGTTTGCCGGTCGACGGGCTTTTGTCCAGGCGTATCTAAACAGGTGGTCCCAGCATGTGGCCGGGCTCGTGCAGTCAGAAGCAGTTCCGGTTCCTTTTGTCTGATCCTGTGCACCCCCAAAGCCCTCACCCTTCCACAACTCCCGTTTTGTTTTCCTGGTGCTTCTCATTTGTAGTGTTTACCTTTCAATCAACAATGATATTACAAATTCAAATAAATATATGCTTGCATAATGGCGGGCGAGTTTTGATTTCTGGGCCTTAAGTCAACCGCAAATTAATTTCGGACTGCAGCAGGTAATTTTATTTAAACAGGTGCGCTAATTGCAAGATTTTTTGAAAGGTACGACCATTCAAGGATCCCTCATAAGCAGTACCCTTTCTAAGTTTTATACAGACTGAAGACAATTGGGCTTATATTTAGAGCTTTGTCATTATAAAACAATCGAATTTTCGTTATGTCAATAGTTAACAATAATCGGCGCGATTACTTAACTTATCTTCCACCCGAAGGTGGAGTGACTCGACTTTACGTCTTACAGCCATGAGAGGCACATGAAGTGGCCTTTGAAGCAGCAGAATTCTACAACGACTTATTTGTTGTTTTGGAGCTCGTAGTTCGAGCTAAAGAGTGCTTCAGAAGCAAACCGAGTGTAGAAATCCGATTGATTACGAGACCCAAAGTTAACGAGGAAATAAAGTCCAGTCGTGTGTGCTCGACTAAGAGATACTCCTCACCCCCTGCACTGATAGCTAACGACTATAATTGTGCTGCAGAGCAATTTTTGGAATATGTTAGTCACTTAGTAGATGTGCTTAGTATCTGTTTCGAAGCGCAACTTTCTATCTCTAAAAAGATATTAAAATCTGAAATATGGGAAATGTGTGTCTCCCTTAGCTGAATATATATAGATATACCAAGTTTGATTTCTCGAGCTTAAAATGTGTCATCGACCATAAAAATACTATAACAGTTATTGATATTTGAAAACAACCTTGATATGCGCGTGCTATAGGAGAACCTACATACAGTTCTAGTTGATCAAATTGAGATCGATGGACGGACGTTCGGATGGACGGACGGACAGACAGACGGACATGGCTTAATCGACTCGGCTGCTGATCCTGACCAGGACTATATGCTATATATAGTGTCGACCACGCCTCCTTCTGTCTGTTGCATACACTTTCACAAAAGCATTATACCCTGTTTACTTATTTATTATTGATAGATATGGAAAGGAAATAGAACCTATATACCCGGTGAGCTGAGTGCCAACTTTCAGACACTTATGCGCAAAATCTATACATAGTTTTCCACGGTATAGTCAGAATTGGCGGATCCGCTGAATGTATTGACCTAATGCAGCAGTTCTCGGGTACTTCTGTTGGCTTATCAGGCTTGTGGGCGATAAGTTAACGTCTCACACTCAACGTTAGCCAAATAGATAAGTGTCACTCCTGGCACACGAATTCAAAAACAACACCAAACTGCGCACACATCAGATCTGACTTAGAGATTCGTAACTCCAGACAGTTTCGATTGTTGTGCAAAGAACCCGGTCCAACTTCTAAGAGGTGCCGACGGTTCTGTTTACCGTTTGGGTTATGCTGTGCTGTGGGTTATGTTCCGCTTCTACCGCTGTTTACACTGGATGTTGAACTACTTTCGGTTCCACAACTCTCAACCCTACTTCGGGACCACTTGAAGTTGTCAAACAAAGTTGTATAACTGGAAGCCGTATCTATCCATGTAGTGCCGGGCCTCCAATGGGGTGCTTAACTGCTACTCCAGGTGGTTTAGCCCACTGAAGTGCCATAAATGTGGCAGTGATTGCGTTTGGAGTAGCTGATTATAGGCTTTTGTAAGGCCTGCTACTTGGGTTTAAGTCAAATATAATCGTTTATTAAATCTAAAGTAAAGTTATTTAACCACTTTGAAGACACCGCACGTCGACTCTACCAGAGCTCTCCCGATAGCCAAAGACTCTCCTATAGAACTCACAGTTGACCTAATAAAAGAAGTAGGGGAAGGGCACGGCTAGATAAGGAGAGGCAACACGATAAGCGCAATATTTTGCACTTACAAGAAGCAAAAACCTTTGACCAAATTTTAGGTCAGCCTTAGAAAAGTTTTTAATATTTAATATAAATATTGATGAACAGAAAGTTTGGCTTCACGCGATTGAATGACTTCGATTCCAATATTATAAGGAATATTATGAGCAATAAATCTTTACACAAATTGAGAACTAGACTAAATTTATATTAAATGGCCCTTTTACCTTTAGGAAACTATCAATAATTATTGCTGTTCCTACTTTCACTTTAGGACTTAAGCGAATGGCTGGAGTTGTTGATTCAGAAACTTATTTTTGTGTGCCTTCATTTTACTGAAGCTGATCAGCAGCCTCCCAGCTTCCCAGCCTTGAGATTGGATGAAATTGTGAGCGACATCGCAATACACTCATCCCGAATCCCGCCTGCCTATCAACGGATTAGTTCAGTGTATATATATTCGATAAATCTCAGGCAAAGTCAAGAGCTGTTGAGCAGATAAATGGTTTTATTTACAAAATGCACGACACCAGGTCTGAGTCCACTCCGAAGTTCGGACCGTTAAACTGGACCGACTCGAACGTATGTCGGAAATTATGGGACGCTCAGTGAAAGCGTTCAATGAACGAAATGATTTTATTGCATGCGGCCTCCTAAGCCCGAAAAACCACTCGAGCCATTTGGCCATATGTTGCCATTTGTGACAAAAGTGCAGCAGCACGACACGCGAACGGGATGGGATGGGATGGGATGGAACAGGTCGGGTGGGTTGGGTAGTTAGCAGACTGAGAGACACACAGACAGCCAACCGAACGGGGCAGAGGGAGAGGGAAGATGCTGTTCTCGTTTGTTGTCGTTAATGCCCAATGGGTGGCAAATTGTTTTTTATTATCGGTCCGACCGAGGCAGCTGCGACCCCTCGACACATTCGACTTGGGCAGGTCCGAGAATGGGCAAAGGAGTAAGCGTAAGCGTAAGCGTAAGCTCGTCCGTAACATCGCCTTGGGCTATTGTCGATTGCGTGAATAAAACTTTAATGGAACGACACAAATCCCTTCGGTGTTCTCCAATGTTGTTGTTGTTGTTGTTGTTGTTGTTGGTGTTGGTGTTGGTGATGCTGTTGGTTTTGCTGTCGCTGTTGTTATTGGCGTTTCTAATGCCAACTAATTGAGTGCGAAAATGCCATCAGTTTGCCAGCAGTTTACTTCTCCTTTGTTTTGATGACATTTGTGTGACCATATTTGAAGCCGTTGGCAAGCATGAAAAAATATGCACTCAAAATGCACCCAACTTGGGGCCAGGGCTGGGGCCAGCGGGAGCTCAAACTGTGAACGTTGCCAGCTGTCTGCACACATTTGGGAATTGCGCTTAAAAAATGCCTGCAAATGGCTTTTAACATGTACGTGGGCGACAGCAGCTCCAAATTGTGCACATACACATGTGCACTTATGTGCACTTATGTGCATATGTGTGCATATTTATGTGTACACAGTTATGGCTCATGGTCACAGACTCTGGACTAGTCCGGGATGACTGTCACAGGGCACTCACGTAAATGGTTGATGGGGGCCATTGCACGTCCCCAATTCAGTTGAATCTCGACTGAAAATTTGCAGCTGAGTAAAATTCATTGCCCGCTTTCAGGCGCTCTGCACGTGACCATAGAGCAATGGTACTGAAACTGGACTTTATATCTTTGTATGGCTGAGATTGAAGTGCATCCCAACAAAGTCTTTTGCATGGAATAAAACTTGACTGCTTCAAGAAATCACAAGCACTACACAAAGTTGTTGGTACAAATTGTGTTTTTATTTGTGTTTTATTTTGTGTGTTTTTACTAATTGGTTGCATAAAAATAATGAACACATTGTCCTATAAATGTGACCAATCTTCAATGATTCCGAAATAGATTTAAAGTAGTTCATAAGGTCTGTAATGTACCATCCAACCATCCAATGGGACTGAACAAACACACTGATTAACAGTTGTATGAGCGAGTATTTAATTTGCGGATCATATTTTATTTCTTGAAAGCTCAAAATGTAATTAAGTAAAGATTATCTGAAAACTTAATTGTTTTTTATTTTAATACCTTTTGCTCATTAAAAGTGCGTAATTAGGGTATTATATTTTTGTAAAAATGTATGTAACAGACAGAAGGAAGCGTGGCCGACCCTACAAAGTATTCTTGATCACAATCCACAGTAATGCCGATTTGGACTACTACGTCCGTGTGATATCAGAACATATAAGAAAATACATACAGCACAAAATTGCAATACAATGTCCTATCGAAAACTGATTAGCTATTAGTAGGAGGCCTCTATTAGTCAAGTATATGTACAGATCATAATTTGTTATATACATACAATTATATCTATAGATCATAATTTGTTATATACAACAATTTGTAATATTTTAGATCAGGAACACATTCCCGAATTCCGTACAAAATTTTAAAAAATATATTTTATTTTTAAAGGAAGGGATTTGTGCTTAGATAATTATATACACAACAGAGATTTGTTCAAAATTTGTAAAACATTAGTTTCGAAGCAAGCAACCTATGTTTAATATACATACACAACAAATATTTATTTAAAATCTTACCCTTGACTCATGCAAACATTTTCGTTGCTTTAGATATATGATGGAATGCTTAAAGCTGAATTTTTCAGTTTTTATATTGATACTTACTCTAACTTGTATGTGTTAGAACTGTTCAATGTGAGGTATATTCCTAGTTAAAAGAAATACGAAGAAAATATATGCTGGCTTTAATTTGAACGGTACGGTAATATCTGTAAATTTACGGAGATTTTAGACAATCATTGTTGGAATGTGGGGAACAAGTCGCATACTTCAGGCGAGAATGTGACGTCTAACAAAATTGCTAACTAAGGGAACTCGTCTGATCCAGCTTCCCCAATCAAAGGCCACGCAACCCCAAGTGCAACCCTTAGGCAAGTCTCTCCCGTCCTGTTCACGCACACTGCCAAATCTTTCACCCTCTATAAATATGGCGACGTCCATTTTTGTGGCTGATATTTCAACAACAGCAGCAGCAGCAGCAGCAGCAGCAGCGGCAGCAGCAGAAGGAAAAGCGACTAAGAGCCCGGTCTGTGGCCCGGGCTCCCCATTTACCCAACCACTCGACGCCATCTTGGCTTCATCAAACGCACACAAAAGCCCATAAGGGCAAAGCCAAGATAATGGTAGCCTGGCAGCCAAGAACGAGAGCAGCTCAGCTCTCGCAGCAGGCAAATAAAATGGGCACCAAACGAAGTCGTTAGACCAACCGCCTGCCCTAACCACCCCCAGTCACTTAGCCACCCACACCCACACCCACACCCACGCCCCCTTCTTCACCCCGCCCACCTGCACCTAGAACGTTTTGTGTGCGCGCTTCAAAAGAAAATCACCCCAAGTGTGTATTTTTATAGAGACCGCAATAAACCTTTTCCTTTTCCGAGTCGTGAAGCGCTTCGATGAATGTGAAAAGGTTGCTCCCTCAATCCGAATCCCGTACGCCGTACACCGTATACCGTATACCGTATACGTACCGTACCCGGACGCCGCCTCTGCCTCTGCCTCTGGCTCTGCCTCTGGCTTTGCCTTTGCCTCGGCTCGTTTGATGAAGTTCCAGCTCAGACACAATACAGTTGGCAAGAAAAAGAAGGCAAAATGAAATGCTTGCTGCAGCAGCTGCCCATTTTTCTTGGCCAGGCATAACCATAAAGGCGGCCCAGCGATGTGGCCCGATTGATGGTCGTAGCATTCAAAATTGGAATCGGGCAACCATGTGCTCCATGCATGCAGCCTGGGCTGGGACAAGCCATAGCCATCGCCATCGCCATCGCCATCGCCATCGTCGTCGTCATCCTCGTCGCCGTCGTATATTCTTTAGCCTTTGCCGTTGTTTTCCCTGTTTTATAGCCCGGTCAAGGGTGCTGGTCAGCGCGCGCTGCTCGTCGGCTTGACGCTTGAATGGCTGGCAACGAGAGCGCGCCTTTTGTTTGGCCAACAGCGCAAAAAAAAGGCAGCAAGTATGAAAAGAAACAAAAGCAAAGAATTACAAAACAGACAAAAAATGGAAAACGAACAAAATGCTTTTTGCAAAGTAACCAAAAGCGAGCGTAAAAATAGAAAATAGAAAATAGAAAATACAAAATTGAAAATAGAAAATAGAAAATAGAAAAAAGAAAATAGAGAATGTGTGCGGCGCTTCCATTGTTTAATGGACGTCAGCCGGAATGTGAGCCAGAAATTGAAAAGTTATTGTGCTGCACGTTCACTAACCAGCCACAGTGCCACAGCCGCAGGGCCTGCGAAAAGGCATGGGGTTGGGGTTGGGGCAGGTGGCACGTATTGTCGTGACAAGCTGCTACTTACGTAGATGCCACAAGTACGTTTTTTGTGCTCGCGCGCAAATTGTTGAACTAAAATATTTGACAGTTAATTTTTGGCTTGGCCGAGGTCTTTTATTCACTTGTTGGGCCCAACAACTTCTGCCGCAATTGTTTCCACTCTGTACAGTGCAGCTTGCCTAATCCGGAAAGCTAATTCTCTTCATTAATTTGTATGACTCTCAACCCATTTAAAATGCGTTAACAGGGTATAATCATTTTTGAATATGTATGAATGTCACATGTTATCAAAAACAACCGAATCGTTTCTTTTTTCAGCCATTTCCGATTCTAAGAATGCGATGATCTCAGCAACCAATACATCTGCAAACTTCAAAATTTATATATAAGTACGAGTGTGTTTTCGATCATCGAGAACTCCTTTTTATCAATAACACGTTTTCGAGCACATCTCTCACATCCTAAGAACTAGAATCATCAAACTTACCATATAAAAATACTTAGCTAAGAGAGGCACGGATTTTCCATTTTCCCACTATTAGGGAAACACTTAAAGATTGCAAGAAAGATTTCGGAAGAACAACTGCCAACAATCAATCATTGAGATCGAATAATAATCAAGAAAGGGAAACCCTCGCGCATTATGCAATATGCTTGTGCAGAGAAATTTTGGCATGTCTATGCATGCGTTACTTGTTGTGTTTCATTTTTAAAATTAAATAATGATTTATACTCTAGAAAACAAAATATCTATGATCATATAATAAGTATTTCAGTTCTCGGTCAGAGTGTGCGTATTATGCAGGCTGTACTTTATATTCATATACAAACTGCATAGTAAAGCTAATGCTGCCAGACCTTGCACAAATACTAATGCAGTCTTACAAAAGGTGATCGAGCTTACTGTTACTCTGCCATTTATGCCCCCCCTCTCTCTCTCTCCCTTTCTCTCTCTGTCTCTCTCTCTCTATATCTATCTCTTTTTCTCTCAGTCTCCCGCTCAGTGAGAATCATACATGCAATGCCCTTTCACCCCCTCGACCACAATTAAGAAATTACAATGCGAAGAGAAAAGCGCAATGGAGGATTCGCAAAAGCTCAGCCAGCCAGTCAACAACAACAACAACAAGAACAACAACAACAAGAACAACAAATGTGGGAGCAAGAATCACATGCATAAAGTAAATTATAATAGGCATAATAAAAACGAGGCAAAACCAAGCGACAAGTAACGGTGCTTTGTTGTCATTTACTTAACCTGCTCTTCTTTGTGCATGGGTGTGTAGGTGTGTGTTGGTGTGTGTGGTAAGGCCGTAAGTGCTTCGTGCGGAATTAAAAGCAAACGCATTAAAAGGTGTCCAAAAAGAATTTCACCTTGGCAAAGGCACAAACGGTAAAGCACGGCACAAAATGGCGCAGCTGTAGATGGCGACAGATTCTCGTTGGCCGGATGAGGCACACACACAAGCACACAAGCACTCACACACACACACACACACACACACACACACACACTTACACACAAACGAGCACCTGTGTAAATGTTACGAGCAACATTTTTAATTATGAAACACTAAAAGTGGCAAAGCCAAAGTGCAACGCGTACAAGAAGAGGAAGTTTGGGGCCATGACGAGGGCTGGGGGCGGGGGCGGGGGCGGTGGCGGTGGCGGTGGCGGTGGTTGTGCTTGGGCTTGTGCTTGGGGTCGGCTTGGCCAAGCTATTAACTTAAACGCCTTTTGCCGGTTAATGGAAATGAACCTCGTCGTGGCAATGGGCAGTTATCTGGTTAAGACGGCGATGGGGAGCTGGCTGCAGACTGCCGACTGCCGACACGCGCAGGTGTTTAGTCCGACCCTCTTAACCGTTAACGGTTAACGGTTATGAGCAGTGCGCAGCGCGCAGCGTTCGTGTTAACAAGGCCTAATTGTGGCATGGCAAGGCGCACATGCTGTACTTGACTCCATGTTCCTCCTCTGCAGACTTCAACTACGTGGCTTAAAGAGGCGTCGAAGGGTCGTCGGGTCGTCGGGAGGGTGAGGGGTGCTGTTGTATTAAGTTACTGCAGTTGCGATAATTGCGGGCACGTGTGTCGCACAAGTGGAACGGCAAGACGGCTGCGATAGTCGCGCCACTTGTAGGGCCTCTTCGACGAGTTTCGGGTGCCAATTGCATGGAAACTTAAGAAGCGCCTAATCCGATCTTGCCGAGGTGCACCCACTCTTTCACGCTTTCCCAGGCCAATTGCCAACACCCCGGGTTTCCACGCAGCTAAAATTTCGCTGTGTGCAACAACACCAATAATTGATATCCATCCGCTCACAGGGGGCGCCACAGTGCGTGCGGCCATCCATCGAGTCGCGTGCGTCGACGAGCGCTCACGTCCCAGCTGACCGGGACGGGCGAACGCCCAGACGACCAGGAGGCCAGAGGGCCAGGATAAGGAGTGCTGGGCGAGTCCAGCAGCTTGGCTCGTTCGCTCGTCTCTCGTTTCATGGCGTTTGTTTTTATTGCGGCGTTTACTTTACTTTGCCCATAAGCCGCAGCAACAATTTGAGTACCAATACGCATCAATCGATGTGTGCACACACACGCACGCACACACACACTCGCCGTCAATTGAAGCAGAGTTAAGTGCTGTCCATGGGCTGTGCAACAGTTTGACTAAGCTGAACCGTTGAAAACAGTTTTCAAAGTCGCGAGGTCTACCCTGAAAAGGAGGAGGAGGGGGAGTGAAAGGAAGCGGGAAATCGGGTTGCGCTCAGGGGTTGCTGCTCAAAATTGATTAAGGTCATTATGCAGCCGGGTAGCGTCGAGCTGGGATCTGGGATCTGAGCTGTGAGCTGTGAGCTGTGAGATGTGTGCACCGGGTACCAGCCAGCAGGCACTGGGCACCGACTCACTGACACTTAATCCCAGCGGCATAATCAGCAACATATTGTAGCAAAACCTTCTTCACGCTGCCATAAAAAGTAGCAGTTTTGTATTTTCGAAATTTACACCCCGGTGCAGGGGGCCAGAGGTTAAATGCCAGGGCCCGACTCTCGGCGAGCCTTAGCCGGAGTTTTATGGCTTACCCATTTTTGTTGAACAATAAACCTTGCCTGCTTGCTTGTCTGCACTCGCATAGGAGTGCCATCTCCACTCCGCTCGCCTATTCGGGTGCCTTTCCTGGGTGCCTTTCCTGGGTGCGGCCGGCATTATTCATGTATTCATGAGGTCAGTGGTTATGGCTTAAACCCTTGCCACTTGCCAGTGGCTTGGCTTGTCTTCAAATAAAATAAAATTCGCACAGCTGCCGTTGGCACCGCCAGTCAATCAGAGAGCGGGAGGCGTCTCCCTCTCTAAGATTCCACTTCAAAAGGAATCAGGAACAAAGTGATATAAACGACCAGAGCCCGGCAACAAGTGAATTAAAGTAAAACCTGTGCACCACTTAACCACCTCCCATGCCCTTTTCCCGTACCCGCGTACCCCCCTTCACCCCCTTCACCCACACCCCTGTACCCCTGTACCCCACTGGCCACAATAAACGTGTCTCGAGCTCGGTAAACGCCCCTAAACGTTGCAAATGTTTTTATTACATTAAAAGCATTAACGCTCTGCATTAACGGTATGTAGAGCAAAATACCAGGCGAGTCGACAGCCAGTACAATAAAAATATTGAGTGGACTCCCCGTCGCCATCCCCTATGCCATCCCCTTAGATTCGCCCTTGCATTCCCCTTTGCCAGGGCCACCGCCAGGATGCAGGCAAGCCAGCAAGCCAGCAAGCCGCAGGACAGCTCACCAATATGTCATCAATGCCAACGAGCGAGCTCCTTTGTTCCCAACTTGAGGGTTGTCCTGGAAAGCAGTGGGTTTTTTTTTTTTTTTCTAAACAAACAGCGGGATTTCGTCATAACCGATACGTTGGTCTTACATATTTATAAGCTACAAGAGGGCAGGCACAATTGGGATGAATCATAATATTCCAAATAAAAAGAATTATTAGTTTGCAAACTCTATTTTCCGACTCTAAACTAACTTAAAACCTAATAGTTAAACAGATCACAAAATTTAACTAGTTTTCAGTATTCCTTAATTTACACTTTACTCAAGCATCTCCTCCCTCTCCGATTCTGACGCGCTTTGATCAGTTGCCTCACGATTTGGCCCATTGTGCATATTTGCTCGGTGAAACCAGGCCGGAACTTGACTTTATCAGAGCGCAGGATATTATCCTGCGAACGTACTGCCCGCACCACCCCAGAGCCCTTTGTTTGACTTTGTTGAATTGATTTCGTTAGGGAAATAACAACAACGGAGACAGAATACACTCGGCAGCACCCTTGAACGCGCACTCTCCATTCAATTCATCCGCTGCTCCTCCTCCTCCTCCTCCTCCTGCTGGTCCTTGGCTTAGGTTATCGTTCCTAGAGCTGGCTGTGATGTTTCCATTTGTACAAAATAGAGCACTTAACGGGGAAACTGCAAACAAATTATTGCACTTGCTGTCACCAGTGCGAGTCGAGTCCTCTTCCTCTTCCCCTTGCCCTTCCCCATCCCCTTCTGCTTTCCCTTCTCCGCACTCTTCCGCCGCAGCCACTGCCACTGCATACACTTAAAGGATTACAAGCGGATCTGTCGCTTGTTTGCCGCTAAATGGACGCATTTACAGAGCGCAGAAGGAAGCAGGAGTGGGGGGACCAACTGGTGGGTTGATGGGTTGGTGGGTGGGTGGGTTGGTGGGTGGGCGCTTACAATGGCCGGGCGGTTGCCTTGCGCGCTTTTTATGGCCAATGAATAGATGAATGAATGCCTGACAAGCTGACTAACTGAATGACTGAATGACTGACTGACTGACTGACTGACTGACTGTTTATCTGACTGCATGATGGGGCGTTTGGTCGCTCGGTCGGTCGGTCGGTCGGTCGGATGAGTGCCCGTGGAGTTACTTAATGGATTTGGTTAAGTGCTACATTGACATTTTGATAAATGCTTCGGAACAGATGCGCTGACTGGTGCTGCGCTAAATGGGCGTTTCCATTCGTATTCCGCTCCCTGTGCCACGTCCTATATAGGTCTCGATGCCCCGCTCGCGCTCTTATGATAAATAGTTCATACTTCGCATGCCAAAAAGCCCAAAAATCCCAAAAAGCAGTTAAGCATTTGTCAAAAGCCGCAAAACTGTGTCCAAATTGATTGTCCAGCAAATTGTCTGCGCCCAACAAAGCTTGATGCGTCTTGCACTTCGCTTCCACTCTCCACGATGGCTTTATTAATACATTGACTTTGACTTTCAACGAGAACTGCAAAACAAATCCCGCCTACATTTTGGGCTCTGTGCTCAGTTTAACCCTTGCAGACGGCTTAAGCTTTTTGCCAAGGAACGTGTTAGCCATACCAAATCAATGGTCATCAACAACTGTCTTGGCCGTGCGAGAGGGAGGGGGATAGCGACTATGGACGGGGCCGACATATGCCGGAGTAGCAGAACTCTTTCAAGCAAGTGTGAAAAGAAAACAATTTTGCCTTCTATCCATGCTTATACAAGAACTCAGACCAGTGAAATACCTCCTATTTTTCATATTAAAAAATGAACCCTCCCTCAACAATGCGGAAATAGAGGGAGGTATAGAAAAACGAGGCATTCAAAATATGTGTCTTGTTTAGGTGAGTATATATTAGAAAAACCAGAAAGTGTTATCGATAACAAGCAAACGGAAAAAGTGATCGATTACCGCAATTATACTCTATATATTATACTCTATATACCGAGGTATCAAATTTCAACTGTCTAGATTTTATAATAGCTGAGATCAACGCGTTTATACATACGGACAGACGGACAGACGGACGGATGAACTTATTCATTTGAAATGAGTAAATAATAATAATATCAAAATAATATATATATAATCTGCACATATATTTAAATACACCCCGTAGGTCCTTCCATAATTAGTAATTCGGTTGTCTTATAGACCACATAACTGTTCTTAAAAACTCACTTGTCTGAACACCCACGTTTGTAACTTTGTCAATTTTTTGAACCGCCAATTGTTCAGGCCAAAGAACAAAGTAAACACATTAAGAAGATTCTCAACCGAATCGGAAGGCAGGACAACGGACGAGGCGCACAACCCTGACCATAAGCAAGTGTCGGTCGTTGTTGTTGCTTTTTTATAGGAGTACAACACACTTATTTAGCTGCCCCCAAATGGCAAAACTTTTTGTAATGTTTGAAGTGCCTCTAATTAGATAATATGCGGCCCGGGTCCGGGTCCGGGTCCGGGTCCGGGTCCGGGTCCGGGTCGGAACGAGCCGAGCAGATGACGCCGCGTTTTCCTATGCAAAGTGACTGCGCGTGCAATGGCCGACCTACCCATACCCATCCCCATTCCCATTCCCATTTCCATTCCCATCCCCATCCTGGATGGCCTCAAATAAAAAGCCACAGCCAGAGCCAGAGCCATAGCCAAAGCCAAAGCCAAAGCCAAAAAGCCAAGCGCATAAAAAGGCGGCCGATGGCACCGCGTGCGCAATTTGAATCCTAATGGATGCGTGTGGCGCGGCCAAACGACTGGCGGACACGCGATGAGGAAACCAACGCGCACAGCCGGCCAAGGTGTAAAGTTCACGTGTGTCCACTTACCAACCCACCACCCGCGCCCACTCTGAGTGTCCTCCCTCCCCCTCCCCCTCCCCCTCCCCCTCCCCCTCCCCATCACCCTCCCACTGTCACGACACCGTTCACCTGGTGACGTTTTATTAATGCTTTTGGAGTGCTTTCAATGTTTTATCGCGCATTCAGCTCTATACCACGGACTCCGGAACGATGTCTATCGGCCTGGGTTACCCCTTTCGGAGTGCATCGGCTCTTGCGTAATAACTTTTAGTTGGTCACTTTGCCCGGACATCCTGCACACACACACACACACATATATATATATATATATATATATATATATATATATACTCTATAAATAGCCTCCACTTCTATTATGATTATGAATTCGAGCTGGCCACTGACTTTTATCTAAATGGGTCTTTTGTTTGGTTTCCGACTAATGGAATAGGCGTAGCCATACCCGGGCTACTATTTAATATCCTATGTTGATTACAGACATTTGTACCTGGACTCTGGACTCTGGACTCTGGTCGGGACTTCAAGGGTTCGTGGCTAATTAAGTTGTCATTCTAATAACAACAAATGCCGAACATATAACACTCATCATGATATATCAATACCAGTTACACCTACTTGTAGCACACATCTATCTAAAATATAAACCGAGCTTTTCACCAACTTCATAGAAACCAAAATTTAAGCAACGGAACCTACCAAACAAAATTATTAAAATCTCTAATATGGAAGGCTCTAATGTCCATATATAATATTATTCCCCAATGGTAGATCCTCATTCACTTGATTATTCATATGCTTCGCTCCTTGTTAGTATTTGATTAATAATATCAATTGATCAATTGATCAATTGATTATTAATAACATGTGTTTTGATACAAATATCAGCAGAATGTTTAAGAGTCGGACTCGCAAGTGTATATAACGTGAATATAATGAAGGATATAGTCAATTCTGTAATATCAATGAAACTGAATTACCCTTATTTAAAAATAATGCTCGAATTAACATGAGAATTTAAAATAAAGTAATTGGCCCATTTGTATTAATTAGTTGATATTCTAGACTATACTCAAGATATATGCGGGATATATGCTATCATCATAGGAATACTTAAATGATTTTTGTTGTATGGTCAGGAACAGATTTCTCTATATATGTGTATGCACATTACTAAAGAACTATTGAGTCAGACACTGAATAAAAAAAGCTGAAAGAATAAGAGATGGTAAGAAAAATGTGGAAATTCATTTCAAAAATAATAAACAAAATGAAACAATATTTTACTTGGACTTATGAGTATCTTAAATACCCCCATCAAATGATTTCACCATAATTCACTCACTTCTAAATATAGTTTTTTTATTAAATTGGATGCAATTATGTGTATGTAAAGTTCCCGTCTTGAAACTTATTTACCAGTGAATAAATACAACAACCTGTTTTTCAAAAGCTGGACTTGCAGTTGTTTTCCCTAAAAGTATGCAGTAAAATATCCCGATCGTGAAAACATTTTTTTTATATTCGTGAAGGACTCGTAAACAAAAATATTGGGGACACAAAAAAATATGTATACAAATTTTGTTACGAAAAACAATTCGACTTTTAACTGAATAAATTGAGACTTTTAGAAATTTGATATATCGTTTAATTGAAATCAAATAATGCTGCAAATAAAAAATTCACTTGCTAAATGTTTCTTTCATCATTTGACAATAATATAATAATAAATAACATTGCACACATTGTGTATAAATTGTTTGTATAAACATTTCAAGCAAGTGAGTTTCATTTTCTATCCTACAATTTTCTTGATTAAAGCAAATTTCATCTATGAGTAAATTTGAAACTTCTTTAAGTATAAACAAATAAAGTTGTAAATGAAAATCTTGTCATAAATTGTGATTTGAAAATCTTTTAAGCTCGACTCTGTTAATGTCAATGGCAAATAGTCTTAAATGCAAATGTAAGAACTTAAATTCGTAACATACATACGTACACACACACACATTCATAGTTGCTTTTTAAGACATTTGACCAGCTGGCGGGGATGGCTTCAAAGCAAAGCAATATGCGAAAGCTTAAAGCCAACAACAAAACGAAGCGCTTTCCGGTTTTAACGCCAGCTACAAGACAGGATAAAGCCCAAGTGAATTTGGCAGGACGCAGAACATGAGGCAATGCCAGCAATGCCAGCAATGCCAGCAATGCCAGCAATGCCAGCAATGCCAGCAACACCAGCAATGGCAGCGCTAACACCACCAACAACAACAACAACAACAACAGTAACGGCTCTAGAGCCAGCCATTTTGTTGGCCAGCCCCCTTTTCCGCCCACTCACTGCGCAACGCCTCAGAGCCAACATTATCGCAGTTCTTGTTTGTGTGCTGCAAAGTGTGTGGGTGTTGTCCATTCCCCGTCCAGCCCCTCTCGCAGCTTTGCTGCCATAGAAGCAGCTGCCCCTGCTGGCCGGGCATTTGTCTCCGGTATTCTGCGATTATGCAACAAGCTGGCAGCGTGTCCAGTTTCAAATGCCATTTTTTGGCAATATGCATTTTTGAAGAGCAGTCGCAGCAAGCTCGGCATTTCCTTAATGCTCCTTTGAGACGGACAAATGGCAGCAGGCGAGAGTGAGAGTAACAAAGAAGACCAAACATATATATATGTATATATATATATTATATTATATAGAACTGAACAGGCAGCTGCGGCCATGGACTCCAGAAAACTTAATCCCTGCTTTGGCGCACATTTCACGGCTGCCTTACAGGTTTCCAGCATATTTAAGCCCTGGTCCGATCCCACCTCGTGGCCTTAGCCTATGCATACACCCACACTTTCATACTTACGCACATTAATGCGTGTTTGTGTTTGTGTGGGTGTGGGTGTGGGTGTGGCTGTGGGTTTTGTGAGGTAAGCCTTATCTGCCCGTTCGCAGCTTACACAATTCCAACATCGTTTTAGACGCATTCGATTGCGGACGCGGCTGTGGCCATATGACTTTCATCTGCAACGCTCGCATTCAAATTAAAATTGTTGTTTTTTGCTGCCTCAGGGCCAACGGTTGCCGCTTGAGTTGCCCCCCAAAGTATGCCCCAGTATCCAGACACAATTGCGGCTTATTTTCAAGGATGCAAATATAAGCAACACTTCTTGATTGATTATATAAATACCAATTAAAAAACTCGCTCTGTCGCAAATTATACTATGAGGTTATGAACCGAAAAGAAAAAACAAAAACATTAGTCGGACTCCAAGCTTGAAATCAATTTGAATTTACCGTTTACAGTTTACCGTTACCGTATTGTGGTGTGGATTATTCATCAGTCGATCAGCTCGACAGCCAGACAAGAATTTAACAGCTTTAAGGTCATTTTACAGTGACACAACGGTACATATCATAACAACAGTAACACCAGCAAAGTGCTGTGCGTGTGTGTGCGTGTGAGCATATTTATGTATATTTTTAGTACACGTACAAATTCGCAACACTGGACGCAGAAATACGGGAGAGATAGACGGAGAGGGAGAGTGGAGAACGAAAGAGTGAGAGAGAGAGAGAGAGAGAGAGAGAGAGAGAGAGAGAGAGAGAGAGAGAGAGAGAGAAAGAAAAGAGAGAGCGAAAGAGAGAGATATTATAAGATAGCAAGCGAGTGAGCGGAAAAAGCTGAAAAAGCTTTGAGACCACTCCCCAAAAAGTTCAGGCGACGGCGCAACGTCGACGTACACAAAACAACCAATCCCAGGCATAAATATACAAAAAAACACACACACTCAGACAAAACGAAAAACTGAATCGCACACTCAGACACACGGATAGACGCGCGCTTTTATACGGAGACAGATAGAGGCAAAAGCAATGTGTTACAATGCAATTTCCCCGCCAAAGCGACTGCTGTTATTGTTCTTGTTGTTTTTGTTGCTATTGCTATTGTTGTTGTTGGTGGTGGTGTTGGTGTTGTTGTTGCCGTGGGGAGACCAACCCAAACTCAATTGTTCGGGCCAAAAGACAAAAAGGCAAGCTTGGAAAACTGGCACAGCCAAAATATGAGCAACAACAATAACAACAGCAACAACAACAACAGCAGCAGCAGCAACAACAACAACAACAATAGCACACACAACTAACGGCACAGGGTGCAGCAGCAGTTTCCAATTGGAAGTGCAGTCTGATTTCTAAGGGTTGGGCTATTGGCGTGATTATGTCAGCAACAACAACAACCACACAGTCCCACTGTCTGTGTATCTGTGTAGCTTTGTATGTGTGTGTGTGTGTGTATGTTTGCGCGCCACCTTCACCCACCACCATCGACAACATATGACTGCAAAGCAGAGCAGCGGTTCGTCAGTTGCTTTCCAAGCGCCGACGCCGCCGCACTTGCTCCACGAGCGCTCGCTCGTCATTCGTGCGTCGCATTGCAAGCTGTAAACTTTGGTAACGGTAAAAACGTTCTCGTTACTTCGCCTCTTCAAGTCGTCGTCGTCGTCGTCGTCATCGTCATCGTCGTCGTCGTCGTCGCCGTCGGCCAATCGCCATGCAGCAGACTCGCACGGAAAGTGTTAAAAAGCTAATGCCAAAAATGTGACCATTGAATGGTGTCGAATGTTCAAAATAGTGAAAATGCAAGTGTATGTGTAATTCCTCCAGCAAAGCGTCCTTCAAACACACACACACAAAAATATATGTATGTAACGGTGATCGATATTAGCTTGCATCTAGCCTTCTCCATATCGCCCCGGCATGGAGCTTTTGAAGCTGATGATGTTCAAAAGTGACTTTCTGTCCAATGGCAAATGTGACGATCGCGTACCGCCCATAAACCTAAGTCAATTGCCAGAGTTTCTATTGTGTAAGTGCTATTCAAAGCTAATCTAATCTACCGAACAATCCAGAGATATCTTACTAAAACTCTCCATTCAACAAATATTAATACTATAGAGCGAGTATAAACAATAAGCTTACTAAGGATTTATATTTATCGTTGGTGGATTCTTATAAAATTATAACTAATATATAATGGAGCGAGTATATACAATTAGCTTACTAACGATTTATATATTCCATGGGTGTGTTTTGAATGTTTTCTAAACGATTCTTTTAATCTGCTAAAATTATAACTGACAGGATTGATTCCCTGAAAAATCTGTAAATCTAATAAGTTAGATATTAAATTTGGAGTCAAGATTCCAAAACAATTCAATGGGCGAAAAGCTATTTATGAATTGATTTACACTCATTGCAACGGTATTAATTTATAGTATAAAGTAGTCACTTTTACTCAATTATCGGATATCAGCAATGGATGGAGCAACAAATACTGCAAAACTTATAAGCTAAGATATATTTTACAACAACAAAAGTGATTCCATATTTCGTACATGGTTAAGATATCCGATTGAAAGACCTTTAATATACACTTCTGATTAGATTTCCAAGACCTTCAGGTCTATAACTTTGTAAACAATGTTACAGTATTTACATAATACTTTCACTTTTTAAATATATGCTTGAGTCTTCCACTAAAATATTCAAAAAAAAGCTTATGGAAAATAGGAAACTTAATTTTCGGAGTAGTTTTTCAATGTTGCCTTAAGTACAATACAAATTTGTACATTAAGTGAGTTAAAGTTCCATTATTCGACCCGGAAAATCCTAATTATATATTTGTATGTGTATAGATCTATTTCTGGCAATACATAATTGACAAATATCACACATTATACTAATGAAAGACTCCTATAACAGTGTTTTTGTACCGATCTGCCCGGAAAATCTGCTTTCGCTAAAGATATAAACTTGTAACCAATTAATATAAATTTAAAATTAAAATTGAACTAAATTTCTTAGGCGAAACTCAGAATATTTTCAATTTCGGTATGTTTGTGGTGCTCGGGGAAGGAACACCTATAAATACGATTCAAATATCCTATTTACATTTTTCATAATGACAGTTTTTAAATAGACGACAAACCAGATTCAAATTACGAACAAATAGCTCAATTAAAATTCATTTTGAATTGATTTACGAGAAAACAAAACGAGAAATTAATAGAGAATTTCTCAAAAAAAGGCAAATGGGTAAATGGGCAATGCGAATCGAATAACGGCACAATTAGCTTGATTATAGCTTGATACCACCTTCCCCCATTAATCGTAATGGCAATCATTAATATGCACATCATGTCTCCGTCCACAGCAACGATACCAAAGTGTGGCGGCTGCCACGAGCTGATCCTGGACCGCTTCATCCTTAAGGTGCTGGAACGGACTTGGCACGCAAAGTGCCTGCAGTGCAGCGAGTGCCACGCCCAGCTGAACGACAAGTGTTTCGCCCGGAACGGTCAGCTCTTCTGCAAGGAGGACTTCTTCAAGTAAGTAAATTTCTCGAACGGCAGACAGCCAGGACCCTGATGCTGGGTGTCCGGTCGCCATTTGATTTTGCCGGTTTAATGAAAATCTCCCCTTGCCCCGTTGCCAATGTTCGGGTCGAACAGACGTTATGGTACGAAGTGTTCCGCTTGTGATATGGGCATCCCCCCCACCCAGGTGGTGCGTCGCGCCCAGGACAACGTCTACCACCTGCAATGCTTCCTATGCGCCATGTGCTCGCGCACCCTCAACACGGGCGATGAGTTCTATTTGATGGAAGATCGGAAGCTCATCTGCAAGCGCGACTACGAGGAGGCCAAGGCGAAGGGTAAGCCTTACACTGCGTCTGACTCACGCATTCCATTCATTCGGTTCGCCCTTGCAGGTCTCTACTTGGACGGCTCCCTGGATGGTGACCAGCCGAACAAACGGCCCCGCACCACGATCACCGCCAAGCAGCTGGAGACTCTGAAGACCGCCTACAACAACAGCCCCAAGCCCGCGCGCCACGTACGAGAGCAACTCTCGCAGGACACGGGCCTGGATATGCGGGTGGTGCAAGTGTGGTTCCAGAACAGGTGAGTCCAAGGCACTGCAGGCCAAGCAAACTCCTCACTGCCTCTGTTCTGACTCTAAATCATGCAGACGCGCCAAAGAAAAGCGACTGAAAAAAGACGCAGGACGGACGCGCTGGAGTCAATACTTCCGCTCCATGAAGGGAAACTGCTCGCCGCGCACCGACAAATTCCTGGACAAGGATGAGCTAAAGGTGGACTACGACAGCTTCAGCCATCACGGTACGCAAAACGGTCTCAAGGCTCGTCAGTCTCCCCTTTATTAACTGCTGTATTCCATAACTTCCAGATCTTAGCAATGACAGCTACAGCACCGTCAATTTGGGTCTGGACGAGGGCGCCTCGCCGCATAGCATACGCGGCTCCTACATGCATGGCAGCTCCAGTCCGTCACAGTATCCGCCGAGCAGTCGCTCACCGCCTGCTCCCGGCCAGAGCCACACGTTCGGGTCCTATCCGGACAACATTGTGTACACAAATATCGGTAAGCATTTCTATTTCAATCAGTATTATGGTGTTCTATATGAAAATGATATAACCTTCAGATCATGCAGTTGGGTCCAGTTTACATGCCAGTAAAGCACATCAGCGCCTGCACAGTAGCAACAATGTTTCGGATCTGAGCAACGATTCTAGTCCCGACCAGGGCTACCCGGACTTTCCGCCTAGTCCCGACTCCTGGCTTGGCGACTCGGGTAGCACCAACAATACGAGCAACAATAATAACAACAGCAGCAGCAACGCGAATAGCAACAACAATAGCGGCAACAACAACAACCATAGCAGTGGAGGCAGTGGGTCGTCTTCCAACGCCAATGCCGCCGCCAATCCTAATCCAGCGACTCCCGGCGTACATTACTGATACTCAAAAATACTTTTGCGTTATTTTGAGATGCAGTCGCGCAGTTTGCTGCTTGCAGCTGCCCAACAACAACAGCATAAGCATACTTCGCAGCAGCAGCGCTAGCGACACCATTTTGAAAGCTCGTTAACAACTTAACAGTGGCGAGCGAACGAGACAACAGAAAAGCTTAACAGCTAACAGCGCTGCCGCCACCACCACTTGCAAGCTTTTTTGCTGACTGCATTTCGGCATATGCACCAATTGTTTATTACTTTTTACTAATGTAACACAATTTGCTCAAGTTTTCGTAATAATTCATTTAGTTAATATTGAAGATAATGATTGAAATATGAGTAGCTTGAGTACAACTACACTGTACATAGCAACATTTATATGTATGTATGCATATACATAATACCCACATCCATACGTACATCATAGATATGTTTGTGTCCATGCTTTAAATCAACCCGGCTTAAATAATAATGTTTTAATTACATGACTTTTCCCTACCCTTTTTGTTTGTACTTTTAACTTTAATATTTTAGTGTAATGTAAATAGTGTATATTTGTGTATAGTAAAAAGAAGAACTACATTTTAAATTAAATTAAGTCTGTATAGAGTCATACACAGGGGGCGGGGCACATTTATTAGGCGGAGCCCCCAAACAAGTTATTTATTGCTTTATATAGGAATACATGAATTGCATAGGAGAAATATCAATTACGAAAAAGTGATGTCGTATATACATACATATAACTAAAGTAACACAAAAAAAAAAAAACAAAAAAATTACAAAATAAAAACAAATTAAAACAATTTCAAGCAAATAGAAATTTCAGCAAAATGCAAACTACGTAAAACAAACGATAACGAATTTTTAAATTTATTGTGTATTACAATAACTTTAATGAATTCGAATAAATGCGATAAAATTAATTACTATTTGACATGTAAGAATAAAAGATACAACAATTGTTAAAAATCACGACTTTTCATATATACGCACAAAATACATATATTTTTTTCAACATGAGTAAATGGTGTTCAATTAACCATGGTCGTGTCACGAATCAAAAAATACACGAAACGCACCCAACTCTAGACTGAACTTCGTGAGCAAAGGAATTGCATCTCTTTTGCAAAATTTACTGCTATTTGTTGTGCTATGATTTACGTCCCTCGGGAGACTAGCACAGTATAACACTATTAATAATAAAAGTAAATTAGTTGCGATTTTGACATATGGATAAATAATTTAAAAAAAAAAAAAAAAAAAACACCAAAATTATTATATCCATTTCTGTAGCGTAAATATGTACATACATCCCTTCAGTTTTTCAAAGCCAAGAAAGTGCTTTTGTCGAAAGAACAAGGTCGAGTCGGATCAGCGCTCTTTGCTTTCTTTTCACTGCAACGCTCTCTCATCCTCTCTATCGTACGCTCCTTCTACTATTTCATTCATACTGAGCGCAATGAGTGGCTGATGGTACATCTGTTTGGATGTTCTGCTGTTCTACTTTTCTGACCTGTCTTCTGTTGTTCTCAGTCTCTTTTCCAACGTTCGCGCAACGACATCGATTAACAAGGGAGCTTTTGATGCGCAAAGCGCCTTAACTTGCCATTTAGTTCATTACAATTATATAAAATGCTCAAATAATGTTTTGTCAACTCAGTTTTGAATTAGTTGAATGTCACTTCATTTTTACGGTGCGTTCGAATGTCCGATTTCTATAAAAAGCTGCCAAGCACTTTGTCTTATTCAATTTTGTTTTTGTTGTCTGTGTAGCGTGTGCGTGCGAGGGAGTGTGAGTGTGTGTGACAGAAAATGTGCTGCCAAATCGAAATACAAATGTCGTAAAATGTTCTATTTTTATTTTGCAGTAATCTTCAACAAGCGCAGCCACAGCCATATTTTGTTGTTGTTGTCGCCGTTGTGCTGTCTGTGAGATGCAAATGTGTAATATGTTTTTGTTTTTGTTGCGACGCCAAATTGCATTTGCGGCCGACACGCCTCTCGATCCCTAAACTGACACATCGGATACAACGGCCACAGCCAGTGAAAAGTCAAAGAACTTCGAAACTGCTTAATTTTTAAATCTTAACCAACATCCGATAAAGACGCATCCGCTCCGTGCGTTTCCCAATAATGCAAATTCAATGTATGCCAATAGTGAAAGTAATTTTCGTGCTCTCAACAATTGTCGCAGTCACAGGTAACACTCAGCACTCGAACATTAGCAACACGGCAATGGCGTTGCCAGATCAGTGCCCATGCAGCTGTTTACTAATTTCTCTTTTCTCCTGTCTCTGTTGCTTTTTAACACTCGCTTTTTGAATTGCGTCGCTGCGCTAGATTGTTGTTCGAGCCGGATTTTACTGTTGCGCCAGCAAACGCTGCAAATCGAGGAGCGCGTAGTCCAGCTGGTAAACCAATTGGAGCTACAGCAGCAACACAACGTTGATGGGGGGCAACCTCCTGCAACGGATATCTTCGCCGATGCGGCACTAAAGCTACAAGTGTCCTCGGATCTGGGCGAACTGATCGATGGCGCACTGGCAAGAATTGCGACAACGGAGCGCGATAGAAGCACCGAGCATTGGTCCAATGACGATGAAACGTTGACTACGACAAGCTCAACAACAGCCGTACTAACAACTACAATCACAATGCCCACAGGGGAACCGCCGCCCAATGACAGCACGACGCAACTGGCAACAGAGGCCGCAATTTCTCAACCGACTGAGGCTGAGGCTCTCCCGACAACAACGCCGACGACGCCGACGACGCCGACGACGCCGACGACGACGACGACGACGACGAAGACTACAACGACAACAACTACAACAATGACTACAACAGCTAGTAATAGGAATCCAAAGTTAACAGAGAACTTGAGCTTTGATCTTCCCTGCAGCGAGGAGTACTTAAAGTTTTTCTGCCTGAACGGAGGAAATTGCTTTCGCTGGGCAAGCAATGCCGACAGCCTCAGTTATTGCGTGTGCGCCGTCGGCTACGTGGGCGAACGATGCGATTCGAAGACTGAAAATGGTAAGCAAAAAAGTCCTCCTCCTTATCTACCTATTATTTACATCTGTTTATCTGTTGCCATTGCAGGAGTTTATGTGCCGTTAACGCCCACCACGCCAGAGCCACAGCTGAAGACTGCGCACATTGTCTTCTCTTTCCCCATGCTCGTTATGCTCTCGACTATTTACGTTCTCTTTGGTGCCGTGTTTATGCTGCGCAATGTGTCTGCGCAGCGTCGAAAACAACAACAACTACACCTGCACAAGCAGCGCTTTTTTGTTAGCTGTTAAAAGTAACTGTAGGGCTGCCAACTTGTTTTGCGCTTTCTTTCTCTTTCATTTGGGTTATTAAGAGAACCTAGTTAACGATTTTTTGATTTGGAAACGGATTTTTGTTTCACACTTTGTTATGAATGCCACTTGCATTTTTCTATAATTCTTTCATTCTTTCGTTGCGCAACGATTTAATTTATTTAATTATATAATTGTTATGTAAATTCTTTGTATTTAGTTGCAAATTAAGAGCGCTCTTTTCTATAGAAGCTTCGGTTTAAGCTTAGATTTGTTTTGTAGTAACATTTTGTTACACTATTTATTAAGTATCTAGTATTTAAAGTTTAGTGTTTATCACTGTTATTATTAATATTTTTGTAACACTTTGTTACGTAACAAAATCGAATAACGATTGTAATTAACTCATGTGTTTATGATCAAATACTCTTTGTATTGCATTAAAATCGGGACTCAAAAGTTTATAAAACTTTAAGTATGGCGTCTTTTTTGTTTACTTAGTACATATCATGTATATGTATTAAATATACGTATCCAGCTTTAGCTTTTAGAAGTTCGAACCATTACAATATCAAAGCTCAAGTTAAGTTTAGTAAAGCAGACTTGTGTTTTATATTTTATAATATATATTTATCCAATATTTCGTCCAAAAATTCTTTACAAATTTCTTAGAACTTACAGTTAAATGTATAGTAGAAATTATTCAAAAAATTCTTAATTTCATCATTTCATGGATGATTTTGTTTTTGTTTTTATCATGATCATCAATATGACAATGGTATGTATGCGTGTGTACGTGTGTGAGAAAGTGTGTGTTGTTTCTTATAAATGCGTGTTGATGGATTACTTTACGAATATACGTGTGAACGATATTGATTTGTGCAAAAGAAACTGCCAGCATCAAATTTCAGTTGGATCATCACTCGAAGTCAGTTCCCTCGTAGGTGGGCGTTGGGCGAAGGTGTTGGAGGTGTTGTTGTGGATGATGTTATTGGTGGTCGGTCAATGTGAGTTAGTGTATTCGTATATTCTGAAGTTGTTTTGTCGCTCTTGAATATATGCTCATGTAATCTTGGATTAGGGATATGAAATTCGTACAAAAATGATTAAAATATGTAAATGTTAAAAATGTATTTTGCTTTTTTTTGCTCTCGTGTTTATCATTTAATTGTTGGTTTTATGTTGCCTTGTTTTCTTATTTCTTTTTATCGTATTTTTTTCTTGTTTTCTTGTTTTGTTTTTAATAATATGTAATATATATAATAATTATTAGTATTATTCGCATGTCACGGGCAGGTCCTGTGTTGTAACATCTGCCGCGGCGTTCTTCTCCTTTAGATCCTTAGCGATATCCTAAAAAACATGCCAAATAAATGCGTATTAATAATTATTTTACATTTTTAGACACATTTTATCTTAAACGGAGTCGGAATTTGAACACAAGGAGAAAAAAGAAAAAGCAACTTGAAGCACAACAACAACAATTAAAGATGTAATGCCGACGTTACGGTTAAACAATGAAAATTAAATTTAAAAAAATATAATCAACTGCTAAGACGGTTTCTCTGTTTGAATTAAAGTACCGTTGTAAAGTCTGCGTTTAAATGCGGCCAAACAGAGTTGTTAGAGATCGGATGACTGGATTAGACCCCAAGACATTGCATGGAAGTGTACGTGCGTGCGTGTATTTGTATGTGTGAGTTTGTGTATTTCTTTTGTGTGTGTTTATGTGTGGGACGCAAGGAGTAGGATGGGTAGATAGTTGGGTATCAGTTTAGGTTTGTGTTTTGTTAATAATAAAATGTACTTTTAAACAATGAGCACAAATACGATACATTTTATAATTACGCGCCTATTGTTTTAGTAACATTCCATTTATCATTTCATTCACTTACACATACACAATTCAAATAGTAAGTTCATGCAGTTAGTTACCATTAAGAGCGAGCATAACAGAGCCACCCATTAACATTAACATTAACAGACTTATGCAGAATGCTCTGCAGATTGACAGCAGAGCAACGGTATACATTAACATTTACAAATAACAGCTCAAAGCTTGCTCAATGTTAATCAAGCGTTCAAAGACAACAACAACAACTGATGCATTCCAGAAGCACGGGATAGAGCAGAGAGCAGAGAGCAGTGAGCAAGGGAAAACAGAGATAGAGAGGAGAACCCCAACGCAGGATATAGTTTGGAATTATTTTTATGGCGCAATTGACTGTTGTAGTGAGCGGGTGATCGAGCGACGTGTTAAAATTCGTTACGATAATGTCTATGGGGAAGTGTGGTGAAGCAAGAGTTGAGTTTTGATTGAGTTCGGTTGTTATTCACCTCATGATGAGCAGCATCTTGAATGTCCGCAACCGCAACCAGCTCAGCTATACTTTTGTCGCTGCTTATAACGTTATCGTTATCGTTATCAACATCTCTTTCCAAGTCCTCCAGATCCTGCACACTTTTAGTTTCCACTGTTTCAATGGATTCGTTCCCCCGCAAGCTTAACTTATCTGCCACATCGAAGTTGTCCTCGCTTTTTAAACTCTCGGGCTGTTCAATAAGATCCTCGGTCTGCCGACTGCTAACCTTCTCATCTTCGACATCATTCGCTTGCTCCTGGCTGGTTACCTCTGGCTTTACAAGCGTCTTCGACTGCGTGCTGATCAGATCTGGTTTCGTAACACTCTCTTCTCTACTGTTAACGTTGTCATCCTCGTCCACATCGGTAACAATTTTAACGAGGGAACTTCTGAGTACATTGTTGATGTTTTCGTGTACATCGTTCTCAACCATGGCTAGGTTTTGCTTATCCTGTTCCGTTGCAATATCTGCAGCCTGTTCGGTAATCTCCTCAACAATTGCTTGTGCCTGTTGCTCAATGTCGACCAATAGTGAATCTTTCTCCGCTGGTGTGTGCGCAATCTCCTCCTGCTGTGCATCTTCCTTTAAGAATTTGTCGTCGTCGTTATCGTGCGTTTCATCGTCTGTTGTCAATGCAAATGCCGAAACACGCGAGGGCGGCGGGGATTTAGGCAGTGGTGGCGGCTGACTGGACTCAACTATCACCACATCTGCTTCGGCACTATCACCAACAGAAATTAAGATTTCAGTATCGGGATTGGACTCTGGGACGACTTTAGGAGTCTCGGATTCAAGTTCTACTTTAGGCACAGGGGAAATTGAAACCGAACCCGAAACCGAAACCGTTTCCTGTTCGAGTTCAGCTTGAAGTTCAGACGGGGAATCAGTCGGTGGCGTTATTAAAACAAAACCTTCGGATTCGGAGGACTCACTAACAGCTGCTATAATAGCGGCAACCACTTGCTCTTCCTCAGCGGCGTCGGCTTGCACTTCGTCCTGCGCTTGGGAAGTGGGAAGATAAGCGGAATTGTCGGTGGTGTTGGTGTCGGAGGTGGTGGTGGTTGTGGTTGTAATGTTAGGTATTGTGTTATTTTGGGAGTTGGTTGGTTGGGTCTGAACTAACTCTGCGGCTGCAATTGTCTCGGTCTCAGTGGTTTTATCAGTGATTGTGATTGTGGTGTTCTCTGTTGTTGTTGTGGTACTCGTATTTACAGTGTTGCTTGTGGTGTCTAGTTGTTTTACCTCGATTTGCGACTTGTTCTTAATTTGATCGGCTTCGGACTCGACGGCGACAGGTGTTGGCGGTGGCGTGGCAGTCTCATCGTTGTTCTCACCAACTCCATTCGTGCCGTTCTGATGGCGCGATTCGTCATCAACATTGTTGGCGGTTGGTGGTGCTACTTCCGGCTCGGTTGGAGTTTCAGCCAAACCGTTTTTGTCACCATTGGTCAAAGCTGGTTCGGCCGTGTCGCCGTGACCATTGGTAACAACTTCGGTGGTCTCATTGTTGATGACGGGCTCCGGAACAGTGCTCGGCTCAACAGCCTCGGTCTTTGAGACGTTGGCAACGGCGGTAGTTGTAGTCTCCGATGAGGCCGCCGCCTCCTTCACTTCGCTTACTGTTGGCGCTGCAGGCTTGTCACCCACATGCTCCTTTTGCTCCTGTTGTTGCTGTTCCTGTTCGTTGTCTGTACCATTCTCGGTGGGTTTGGATTCAACATTAGGCGCCGGCTCATCTACAGCAGGTGTTTCGTCCGCCGTTGGCTGTACAACAGAATGTGTTTAAATTCATTAATTGCAGGCATAAAATTGTAGGATTTTTTGGGACTCACCTCAACTTTGTCAACGACTACTGCTGCAGGGGTTCCTTCTGCTTCTGCTGGCCTCTCCGCCTCGCCATTCGTTGGGGCAGCCTCGGCGTTTGTGGCTGCTGCTGATGTTGGGGAAACAGGCTCCTCTGTCTTAGCAGGCTTCTGTTTGTCCTTTTTGCCAAACGATATGCTTCGGAATGACCATTTCTTTTTCACCTTATCCTTCTTGGACTTGGACTTGATGCTCTCATCGGCTAGTGGTGAAATTTCCTCTGCGCCGCTGCCCTCCTTGGGTGAACCAGATGCTACCGCCGCATCATCTTTTGCATTTTCAGCAGCCGGCGCATCACTAGAGGTCCCATCAGCTTTCGATGCCGCATCGCCATTTTTTTTCTCGGTGGTTAAATCTTTATCGTTCTCAGAGTTCTCTTCGGTCTCCTTCTTCTGCAATTTCCAAATACAAAAGGTTAGTTAAAGAGTTGATTCCGTTTTTTGTGGCAACGCCTTACCTCTCCCGCAGCTGTGCCATCCTCGCTGCCGGCGCTCTTTTCCTTTTCGGATGCTGCTTCGCCATTTAATGCGGGCGCCGACGTTTGGTCGACATCTTCAATCTTCTCGACTTTGCCAGCGACTTCATCGCCCTCGCCAATCTTTTTCGGATCGGTGGTAATATCAATTGAACGCTTGCTTTGAGCTTTACCCATTTTTTCTGGTCCTCTTTAATTGCTAATTGGTTCTCTGTTTGTTCTGTGAATGCGGGTGTTGTGCGACAAGAATTTAGGAAGTAACATTAAATCAACTATTTCGGTTTTTTGTGTTATATTTATGTATACATATATATTTTAATTTCTTAAATTTGTGGTTTATATTTATGTATTTTTAGTCTATATTTATTTAATTGTTAGGTCTACTTAAGTGTCGATTATCGAGAAATGGCAACGCACACTTAAAAATGAACTTGCTATTTTATTTTTACATTTGACATTTCAATGCTCGCCAACTTCTACTGCCGCGCACAACAAGCTAAACAAAATATATACACATGATATATATTTATAATCGCAACATCTACCAGTCTGTGACATTGCACTGCGCCTTATCAGCAGAGATGCCTAATACGATTGTCTACCTAGTTCAGGAATACGAAACAAAAAAAAAAAAAAAAACTGGTAAAATGAGTTTGAAAAATATGGCATTTATGTTTACATGAAGCTTGATATTCGTAAAATTTTAAATCCAACATTGGTTGTTTTGATCGTGTGTTGCATTTGACAAATATTCAAAAGGTGGTTGAAATTTGAACATATTAATCGTATCCAGTGTCAAAATATGCGTGATTTGGCAATATTGTAAAGAAGCTGCACTTTTTTATAACTTCATTAAATGGGAGTACTGCTCACACAGTTACATGTTTACATTGTATACATATCAAACATCAATCATCAATCTTCCTTCAACGCATTTTAGAACTACGCCCGGTGATTAAAGATTAATGCAGCTACACTATCTTACATAATATGGCAGCACTCTTGACACAAAGATTAACTAACACACCTTTGTGCATTTACTTGTGCATATGTGTTTGTTTGCATGTGCATGTGTCTCACTTTTCATAGTAAATATCACGCATCTATAATCTCTATTAGACTGTCTATCAGCGAACTATCGAACAGCCTAACAAGACAAACAAAAAAGCATTTAAAATAAGTGAATAATGCTAATGTAGACAGCTATAGGGAAATTGCTTTGGCCGGTCAATGAATCATCAATTCAGGAAATATTTATGAAGCTACACACGCCGCCAACACAGACTGACACATGCAGAGCACAAGAGCAAGACGGCCAGAGAGAGAGAAAGAGAAAACAGGCGGGCGCGGCATTAAACCCCCTCGTGTTATCTTCTTACTGGCGTACTATGCGTCACTTCGAAAATCGAATTACTCGCCTCGACTATGTAAATGAAACAGAAATCCAACCCCACACAATACGAAGCGAAAGTCTAAAGGGCGCGAACCGCAAGGGAAACTTTCTGAGCGCAAAATTTAAAAAGTGAAAAGTATCGTTATATTTTGGGGGTTGCAAAACAACACAAGCATTAAAAAAAGGCGTGTACACATAGGTGCAGCTGTCCAGAACCTTTGCTAAAAGCCATCTTTATGGATCTTTCTGTGTGCTTCTAAGTTATGTAAAGTAATATTCATAGCTCGATTCGAACATATGCACCAGCCCCAGTACTAACTGTTTCCGTTTTTTCTCGACTTTATTATACTATATAACACTTTTTAGTGATTTTTTTTTAAAGCCACAAGAATACTTTTAATTAATATTTAATTTCATTTTCCAGCACTAGCTATTCAAAGATTTCACCAACCATATTTTATAGCTCTGAAGTGTTAACTATATTCACTTAAATTGTACACGTAAGTATATATAAAAACTGCTTTACTAAATACGAAGGAATCTAAAGCGAAATGATTTAAGAGCAATCATCACGTTTCAACTTTCGTTCAATGACCCCAATCTAATTCACCAAACACCTCAACGCAACACCAACAACAATAACTCAAGACGAGAAAGTGAATTCACCTAAAGATTAATATAAGTGAGTTTAACCAAATTTAACGCTAGCTAAAGGAAAACGAATCAAAAACAACAACAAAATAATGAGGCTGCAATTAATTTGATCGCTTAATTCAAATTGAATATCCAAGCGATACGAACAGAATGTATGCAAAAATGTTGATGACTAATCGCAAGAATATGCGAGCACACACACAAACACGCACACAAGTAAACACAGGTGAAGTCGTAACTCAACCCTTACGAAAATAGACCTCACAATAGCCAACTGTGCGCCGACTAAGCCAAAGCAGGCAATAACAACAACACCACTACTGTTGAATAATAAAAGTAAAAGCGTAAGTAAAATTGCGATATGACACATCAGAGAGAAAAGTGGAGAAGAGAACAAGGACAAGCAGTGGGTTGCCGGCCATTTCAGTCCTTCTATTACTACAAATACTACAACTCCTACTGCTAGTACTACTACTGCTACCAGTACTACTACTACTAATACACTAATTCCACGCACAGCAACAACTACGACGGTCATTGCCCGTCGTTGCCATGGCAACGGCTCAGTGCCGCTGACGCCGGCGTCGGTGTCGACACTACGTCATAGCTGAGCAGTAATTGGGGGGGCGTGTGAAAATGTTAAAGCGCCGCCGCGGCCCACATAAGACAACATGCGTGGCGTCAAATATATGACAGCGTTGCCAGACCGACAGCAAACGCCATGACATGCAAAAAAATAAATACAAGATTAGATGCATTGCACTTAATCCTCACACACTAAATTCATCATGACTGGCAGCCGAAAATTGGTTTCTCCATTCGAATTTCGTAAAAGTTAAATTAAATTTCAACTTGACCTTTGATATGTCGCAGTCAGTCACCTTACTTATATACCTCTTGCTTTTAAGCCACGCCTTTGTCTTGCATTCAGCAAAAGAAAAGATTTATAAACGAAGGGACAAAGGAAAGCAATGAGCGTACACACATACACATACGCATGCACACACACATACGCACACATGCACAAGACACAGAGTAATGTCGTCTATAAATAAAAGCGCATTTATCAACAATGAAGCATGTTCGAAATGCAACAACAGCAACACAAAGAACTATAATATGTACATACATAGACTTTGAATGTGTATGTGTATGTGTATGCGTTCAATTGTGTGCTCTCTATCAATTTTGACACTTTAAGCTATTATGTTGATGCTGCTGCGGCTGCGCTTTCAATTTGACGCCTTCCCCTGTCTGTCCTGCCTAGTTCTCCAAATGTTTAACCCCGGGCTCCAAGACTGGAAGATCGCAGCCATCAGAAAACCGCGCTATGAGACCAGACAAAAAGTAAATTAAATTGATTGTGCAGGAATGCGTACAACACAAGAGGCGGGGACCAGCCAACTGGACAAACATTAATTTCATGTCATGCCACACACACAAAATATTTATACTTATATGTATATGTGAATACCCTACAGATTCCAGTTGGTTGCATTGTCGTGCAATTGTGTGAGGCATTTATACCATTTATAGCGCTGAGAACTTGGTAAGTAAGTGTGCGCGCTCTTAGCGCAAACCAGACGTAATTGAACTTTTATAAACTAATCAAACGAACGCCCACAGTCACAGGCATACCCAACCCTCCTCGCCCTCTTCAATCCAACACACACGCACTTGACAGCTGACACAAACACACACACACACACAAGGCTGACTCGCAGCTCATTTCTTCCAATTTCTTCAATCAGCCACCAGGCGGCGTCAGTCGCATGTTCAAATATATATGCAATGTCTGATTGTAGAGAAGCACACCCACACACCCACACACACACTGCAAGTGCAAGCATTGCACATTTGTCACTTTGCCATTTGAGACACATGCACGATTATATGTTTGTATTGCTGATACTGATAAGCCACGCCTAAATATAACACAATACACTGCATATAAACGTATAAGTATATATAAATATATTTTATATAGAATTCACTTAAATGCAGCAAATGCACATCACACAACTGCCAAGAGAGATACAACAACAACAACAGTTTTGTGGCCCACGCAGCAAATGACAGCAGCGACGGCCAAGAAATAAGGGGAGAATCGCACTTTGAGAAATTTGTGCGAAAAGCAGAAAACAGAAAACGAAAAGGAAAAATAATAATAATAAACAGTTGCTTCAAAAGAGTGTGTCTCAGAGAATGTCTCAAATAACCGGATATAATTGGTTAGCGCTCAGTTCATGTTGTTGTGTTCTGTGCATAAAGAAAATACGAAAAGGATACCTAAAATGAGTGCCACAATTAGTTACATGCTGAAAACTCATATACCACATACACGCCGCAATACAATAAAAATGACAAAATGAAGAATACAGTTTTCAATTATCATTTCCGGTCAGCTTTTGACGGACGATGATCCGGCATTGTTGTATTGTATTGTATAGCTGTCTGAAGCAGACTGAATCTCTCGCAGTTATTGATATGTATAGTGCCTAACAAGCATAGCCCAAATATAAACATACGTGTGTGTATGCATGTACATAGATACTCAAAACTTATTCTATGGCATAACGGTAGTTGTCGGTACTTTGCTATCTGAAAGAACCCCACCATTGATAAAAAATAAATATAAAAAAATACATTTATGAAAACACACACACATAAAGAGGAAGTGTCTCTAGAAGGCAATACAACAAAACAAAACAAAACAAAAAAAAAAAACCAAAGCCAAAGCCAAGCCAATTGATAAACGAATGAAATGAGGCACAAAGAAACTGGCAATCAATTGCAATGCATTCGGTAATCGTAGATGATTCACAGTTAACACTCAACAATAGAAATGACGATATAACTTTTAACATTTTTCTCTTGAAACCAATCTTGTATATAATACAAGAGTGGGGACTACGTGATCCCAATTGCTATCCGCATTTACCAATACATACTCACTTTCATGTTGTACATATCTGTGTTGGAGTCGAGAATTGTTCTACTGACTGACAACGGCATATAAAATAAAATGATAAGCTGAAGAAAGTGATCTTGGTAAACAATGTTTTTTTTACGTGCGTGATAACTGCGACAAAAACAATGCGGTTAACAAAGAAGATAAATTAAAAGAACTGAGAAAAAATAAACGATCACAAATTGCACTATGAAAAAACTCACGTCCGTTTATGCATTACATATGTATGTATAAAATGAATTATGCATTTGGGGATACATATTCATAGTAACTTTCTATAACAGTTAAGCATTCTCAACTAGTAAAAATATTTTAGAATCGCCAATTGCATTAAGATTAATTATTAAGTTTGGTATTCTTGTTTGAAATTGTTTTTGCTTATCAGCTTTGAGCAACCCGTTTGGCAATATAACACTTTACGCCATTAAAATTCGAGCAACACTGACAGCCAGTTTTGCAAGTGTAGCCGAAAACTTGAAATATATATATACATATATACACTCACTCACGCAAAGGTATACACAACTGGAAAGTCGCAAGTTGTTGAAGGATGCGGATGCATGGCTAAAGCGTAGCTAAAAAAAAGTGGGCTGCGACTGTTGGTGGAACCGGTTAGTATTGCCATTCTTGTTTTCTTCTATGTTTCAGCCTTTGGATTTTGCGGCTAATTAAGGAGTATGATTGTGTGTGTATATGCAAGTGGTTTAATAAAAAGTAGTTGTTATAAAGGCAAAGGCAAAGGCGAAGGCGAATGTCAATTAGTCACCTCCCATTTGGGTGGTTTGGAGTTGCTTAAAATGAAGAATCAAGAATCGAGTGAGTTGTAGGAGTAACGCGCGCCCGTCGAGCATTCTGATTAGAAATTCAATGCGCTGCACGCTCCGTCCGGACCACTTTGGTATTGTAAACGGCAATTTAATACATCCATAAATAATTCATAAGACAAAACGACAACTGGCGAAAATCGACGCCTTCTTCCTCTTTTTCTGGCTGCTTACATATTTCCGGTACTTACTTTTAGTAGTGTGTCGCGTCAGCTGCGCGGGTGGCCACTAAATTATAAGTGTAAAAAAGAGATGTGGCTGTCCCTTGAATTCGGTTGGCACAATAAATAGAATAGCTTTTAATTTAAAAGTTAATAACGGTGTAAGCACCCTTGTCAACACACACACGCAATGCACTGCGCAAGAGGAATCTTTCAATTCGTAATGTTGGAAAAAGTTCGTCGCACAACAACCGAAAACTAAACCGTTCAACTCAAATAATAAACGACGACTGCTGCTGCCGGCCGACTTACGATCAGCGACGAAACGAAACAGAAGAAGCAGAAAGAAAAAAGAAACTTCTACTTCAGGGGTTTGCAGTGTAAGCAAAGCTACAGGCAACATAGCTAGACGCAGAAGTAGACAAAGAGAAAATGCCGGAAACGTCGTCAACAGCTGAAATGCGGGCTCTAGAGGCGCAACAATATTGCATTAAGTGACCATCAGTAGCTATCGATAAAAGCGATAGTGATACTTTTTCTGTTGTTTGTTTGTGTGCGTCGTACAATGCGTAAGGAGTCAATAACAAAACTAATGAGCCTTGACGGCGGCAACGCACACATACATGCATACATACGTAATTGTACACACGTTCATACACATGCATGCCTTATTGCTTTATTTTGCCATTCATACTTCACACAATGACCCCACATGGCAGCAAGAGGCACTGTTGCAGTAGGAACTCTAAATAAACAATTACATTACAATCAAGAGAAGTAGAGAACAGAGGAGTAAGAGTCCCTCTCTTTCCCTCTCGAAGATGTCGATCAATATCGAGTTATGCCCGTTAATTGCTCAAATTGATGCTTAATATCCAATGGCTTATCAATTATAAGAAGCAAATTCAAATTCAACGACTGTTATCCTATTTTTTTCATTAGGCCATAGCTTTATATAAAAAAATAGAGATATGTATGTATAAACGTTTGCCAAGTGTTGACATTACTTGTCAGTAGTAGCTAACAGCCCTCCCAACATATACATATGTTTGTACATATACAACATGCATACATATTTATATGCAACATGTGTGTAAAATATGTTCTCGAGCAGCGCACCGACATCTCCTGAAAAGCCGCCATTGCCATTCACTCTTGTTTTATACTTATATATATACATATATATATATATGTGTGTGTACATATGGAGGTTTGTGTAGATATGTTGCGGTTTGTTACTTTGACTATTCTCGTTTTTATTCAATCAAGGCTGGCAGCACGTTTCCATGCCGCCCCCTAACGGTAAAAATCAAACCTAACCACTTGAAATATGTACTTCCACCAAGTAGTTCCTTCTTCTGAACGAATCTACTCACATACATTTCTATATAATTATGTAAATTTACAGTTATGTAAATACATGCTTAAGTGTTTGTTTATTTATAGCTATCATTGGCGGGCGCTTTAAATTGTTATAAATGCCAATTCAACAAAAAAAATCAGCACTAGCGTCTTATATGAAAAATAAATATGCCGCATTCAAAAATATTCGTAGGCCAAGCACAAATCAATTCCCAACAATAATAACAAACAAAGCAATAAGATGAGCAACACACGAAACATGAGAAGGCGGTGCAGCGACAGGTCGGGCAGACCGGCCGGCCGGTCGTAGATAAGCGACAATGCTGCCAGATCGCCGTAAACTGCGTTGTTTGAGAAAAGCGAGGTTATTCTTCTTATTGAAACATCGCAATAATACAATTAGCAAATTTATAAACGCCACACGATAAATACTACGCATAAAACTAAAATATATTTTTAATGTTCTACTCTGTTCTATACTAAGTTTTTTTTTTCATAAAGTAATAAAATTATTTATTACCTTAAAATAATTAATTATATATATATATATATATATATATATATATTATGTTGTAAGGTGATTACTGTGTTATAGGTATTCACTTTCATAGACTAGTAATTCAAAATATATTTCTAACGTGGCTACAAAATTTATTTAACTACAGCTGTTAGAACGCTTGAGAGTTTTAAATATTTTTTCAACTAAACTGGCAGAATTAATTTAATTCTGGCCTTTGTCAAACGATTGGGTTTTCCGTTATGACACTTACGTATATAAAAGTTAATAAAATACAGGCCAACAACAGAAATCACCCACTCCCAACCACAAATTGCACTTGGCGGATTGTACACAACTATATTAAACATAATTAGCCACAAAATTATTTACGTTTAAGTCAACCGCAGTCAGCAATATCGTTCACCCTTCCTCCATTTATAGAAACAACAGAATATTGGCAACCGCAAACAAAAGAATGTTATTTGAGCCGACTTCAATCCAACCCCGAGCTAAGCGTTAACGCGATTCAGAACTTCTATCCCACATTAAAGACAGACATACGTACTTTTGTGCAGCTAAAACTCGTATAACAAAGTGTTACAATAGCTAAATTGCTTAATAAATAATATTCAAAATATGTAAATTTATTAATTATTAATCATAATATATGTATATTTGCTAATTTACTTTAAATTGTGAGGGGTACGGTTCTAACCGTACTGCCTACATTCATGCATTCATACAAGCACACATGCACGAATGCACACACACACACACACACACACATAAGCGCATACACAAGCAGCGACGCCAGTTAGGGCGGTGGCTGCTGCCTGGCAGCAGGCTAACTACTCTCGGGTATTTTGTAGCTTCACTGACTGCGAAATTGCAACGCAATTTTTTTATGACAGAGAAGTAGGTGATTTTTTCTCTATCCATCTCTTTTATGCTTCAACATTTCATTCAAAATTAAAACGATCCTCAGGTCTAGAACCTAGGCGTCACTCGATAAAACTGGACAAAAGTAAAACCCACTCAAAAGAACAAACTATAAATATAAGGCAAGGATATTTGAAACAAACAAGCCCAAGTGGAAACGTTCTAGCAAGTGTAATCAGGCGTAGAATGTTCAAACAAAGACAAGACAACGACAATGAAAAATAAGTCATGTTAGGCAAAGAACGAATAAGGGAACAGTCGCAGACAACATACACTCGCATTCGTACTCTCACTCACACAGTACACATTCATATACACGCACTTAAAAAAGAAAGAAGCGACAAGGCAAGGAGCGCACGAGTGTCAGCGCAAAACGTAAAAAAGGATAAATGAAGCACATAAGGGAAAAACGTAGAGCACAAGACAGGCAACAAAGAGTGAAAGAGACAGGGTTGCAGAAAGAACGAAAGAGAGGGAGAGAAAAAGAGAGTCAAATGGATACAAAGCCACCGGCAGCAGTGACGAAGTGGCAACACCGACGCAACTGCAGGCGGCACACCCAAAGTTGAGAAAAAGGTAATAACGCCAACTACTATTATATACAGAACAGTTAGGGGATGCGATTTTGTATCGTAGCAATCAAAATCGGGATATGCATTAATATCCTTTTTACCAGAAAATTCGTGAATTCGTGAATTTAGCAAATTTTCTATATACGCGCCCAACCCATATATACTCGTATGCAAGCATGAGCATGGCGTCCTTTTTGAATTCTGTACGCTTAGGCTGTCTGCGGCACTTATGCTGGAAAGACTTTTCACGTTATTAAAGAATACAAGTTTTTTTCACTCAATGAATTTGAATAAATATTTCGCATTGACTTATCCACAATTTTAACTAATAATTCACAAAGTCTCGTCCTACACTCGCATTCACACACTATTAAAACTCCAAATGTACGTATACAAAGCGTTATACAGAATTTCAACAGCAGCACTTACACATACAAAGGCACTCAGACAGCTTGGCTTGGTTTTTTAAATTTCGTGATTGCCATTTTTTCATTCGTTTTCGAACTCATTTTGAATGAAATGAATATTGTAATTTAAATTTACCTGGCTCGTTACTTATATTACGCACACGCACTTTATTCTTATATTCTGATTTTTCAAATATAAACCGCAGTTCGTTCTTTCTTTTAAACTACTTTCCGTCTCTCGCAGAGCTGTCAAACAAACCGAATGCGTTGAAGCAGAGTGTGTGTGAACGAATGGGCACATTTTTTTAATTATAATTCCCTTCATGTAGCTAAATGCTTATGACTATCGATAGTTTTGCAATCCTGAGATGAAAAATTATGCGGGACCAATTAACCGCTATTGAATTCAAAGTGGAAGTCAAGTCTCTGTTTTCGTAAGTTTTAGGATAGCGATATTTATAAATAATAAATTTAAAAATGTAAATAGGTAATACTATGCTGATCGTTGATCAATTTGTAGTGAAATATTGGAAAAAATTCGAGTCCAATTTAAATTTATGGGGCTAGATATATCGATTAGCTTACAGAACATTAAACAATTGTAAAGTTATCGATGAAGTCGTCTACTCCACATATGTCGACGTACACTGAAATTTTGAAACACCGGAAAGGCAATTTAGTAATTCTAGTATATTTTATAGGGATTTAAGATATTTGCACATTCTCCGCAAAAGGTCGTACTTAATATATAAAGTCTAAGATTCGGCGGGAAATACCATCAAAGGAAGCGTTAGAATAAAAGTGTTTTTTTAATACGACTTAGGAGACTGCAATTCAAAATATAAATATGCCGCCAACACCAAAATCAGCATCACCAGCGACTCGTAAACGTTACTGCGGCTTGGGTAATCATCATCTTCGTCCACCTCACAAAACTATAAGCGATGAAAAAATTCTTAGCTTTGCTAAACATATAAATACCGAATTAAGAAGCACAACACTCCTTTGTGGCAGCTGCTATGATACATTGGTGAAGATCTACCGAGTCAAGCTGCGACACGCAATACAACTGCAGAGGAGCAAAAAGCAGGCTGCAGCCAACACAAACTCCATTTCGGATGTGAGCTGTAGTCAGAAGCAACAGTCACAGAGCACCACAGCAGTATCGGCGTACTCCTCCACATCTGAAAGTCCAAGCAGATCATCAAAAAGCGATGAACAGATTTCCTCAACTATCGCTAAAAGGAAACGAGTGGAGCGAGCACCATCTAACAGTGACGACGACATTGACGATGATGATGAGCCATTGGTTAGTCTCAATGCAGTGAATGGCACCCGGTTGCCAAACATTCAGCCCATACCCAAGCGTCGGCAATTTGTGCACTTAAACAAACAAGTAATGGACATTTATCTCAGTGGAACAACGGGTGGATAAAATTCACATTGCTTATAGTCTTATATTAATTGTTAATTTGCCTTTATGTATCGAATTGTTAAGACTCGCTCCTGGTCAGCACGTGATGTTTGCATCTTCGCATTAGTGTGGTTACGCATTTGCATGTTAATTAAATTTCGTAAATAATATAATTTTCGTTAAGTTAAGTGCAAGACAACATAAAAAAGCAATACATCTATTTATTTATATTACACTGCTGTTTCTCTTTACGAATTGCGGGAAAATGTGTTGTGTAAAATAAACCAAAGTTATAAGTTGGGACGGACCATCCACTAATACTTATTAACTTCATAGTTTTTATTTTAGATTAGTATTTAGTTATCAGCCTTCGCACTTATACTTTTCGATATATTTTAAATCAGCTGAGTATGTTAGATTTCTATTACAGTTCCTGCAGCAGCTTACAGCTGTTAAATTTTAAATCATTAATATTAGACTTCGCTCTTGACAACACTTGACATTAGCTATTTTCATTTTTTTTTAAATAATAAAAGTAAAGTTGACATTCATTTGCATTAAAGCAAACTTTGCCTATATCATTATTGTGGTCGAATGTTTTTGAACTAAAGTGACAGCTCAGTGTTAATAACATGTTGGCAAAATGTAAGGTTAACAGACGTGTAATGGGACAGCTTCAGCAAACAGAAAATAAATAAAAATACATGCATCGAAAAAGTATTGCTAAAAAAGCAGTCAGTACTTAAAAGCCAAAAAACTAGTCCATTATGCAGTTAAAATTGACGCAAATGTGGTAAATGGAGGGGCACACTTCTTGTTGGTGGCTGTGAGAACATTATTCCATACGTCGTGCCGCTGCTTGAGATAACAGTCAACCCGTCTAAAGGGAGGTAAAGGTATGCGTCGTCAGTGCAGAAAAGAGTCTCTATCTGAGTTTACGTTGAATGTGAGTGATTTAATTTGTGCACCACGACATGGGCTGCATCACTAGCACCAGCAAGCTGAACGAATTACGGCAGGAGAATGTGTTTCGTGTCCGTGTCGCTCATTTGCAGCCAAGCGGACCTGAGGCGCCGATCGTACGCAGCGGCTACTTAGAACTGACGCCACGGGAGCTGATCTTCCTGACACCTGGTTGTGATCCCATTGTGTGGGCTCTGCAACACCTGCGCCGGTATGGCCTTAACGGGGACTTGTTTTCCTTTGAGGCTGGACGCCGATGCATGTCCGGACCTGGGATCTACACGTTCCGTATACACAATGCCGAGCAGCTCTATCCAATGTTCCAGCGCTACATCAATGCTGTGAATACCGACGCCTTTGCTCAAGTGGAACGAGAACGGGAACGCGTTAACTCTGCGCATTCGGTGTCCGTGCTGATGGGTCGCAACGATCTCCAGCCGCATAGCAATAACTACCTGGAGCCGGCTCCAATGCTAGCACGTAGCGCATTGCTGGTACAACAGCAGCCAAGCGATATAATTGCTTCGTCGTCTGATTCGCCCGACTCCCTGCCAAATCTGCAACTGGCAGTCGCTGAGCTAGGAGGAGGAGTGGCCAGCAATGGTGCTCTTCAGTCCCCAATCACCCCGGGTGCCTACATCAATACCAACGTCTACTTTGACCATCCCGTACAGCGTTTAGTGCAGGAGCAAAGTAGCTGCAACTCACCGCCACAGGCCACGCCCACATCGACGAACAGCGCACTTAGCACCATGCGCCGGCACCAGCACTTGGGCGACAAGCCGCCACAAGAGTCTGCGCCCGCGCTCAATGAAACGCTGCGCATGTATGCCAATGTGGAAACTCCGCGGGAGCGGCTCCTCTTCGATATGTCGTTTACTTCGACCGGTTGCAATGACCGTTGCTACGAGAACGTCAATTGCTTGGATCTACCCCTGCTGCCACGCGACTCTTCGCAGCACTCAGTGGTCTCTTCGTCCCAGCAGCAGCAAAAACAACAACCAGTTACTCCCACGAGTCTTCCTGGCGTCAACTACATTGTGCTCGACTTGGATCAGCCGCGGAGTCCCGCACAATCCTCGCCGAAGCCGACGAGTAATGGTTTTGGCAGCGGGCTGTCCTTAGACCCCCCAACTCCACTGACGCCAGAAGGTACTAAAAGCACCGACGCAAAAACGACCTCAGCGCAAAACAGGAACTCCAGTGCCGGATCAACTGTAGCAGCAGGCGCCGCACCATCTACGGAAGCTGTGGGCTCCCAAGGCTACTCGACCATTGACTTTATACGCACTTACGCCTTGAACAAATCATCAACAGTACCTCTTCACGATAACGAACCAAATACAAACTGCCAACAGCAACAGGACCATCCGCACGAGGAAGGGGAGCTGCGAACCACGAGGCACAGCAAGTGTGTGCGAAAGGCTTACTCGATAAGCGAGTAGTAAACGAACGAGTTTTTAGTGTTGAGTAAGAGTGAGAGCGAGGGAGTGAGAGAGTCATTACTCTCAGAGAGTCATAAGCGAGTTGTAGGAGATTGTGTAAGCAACGAGCAGAATGCCAGTCGAGTAACTGTTTTTTAAAGGCAGCACAACGAATTTACCAAAAAAGTAAAACCAAAAACAAGAAGGCCCAATTTGTATTTTAATGCATATAAATGAACTGTTGGGCAGAGAGATGTATGCAGAGCGTAATCCAACAAAAACCCCAAAATAAATTGCAATCAGGTTGTTTCCAATTAAGTACTTACACATAAACTATTATATACATATTTATATTTAGTTAATGGTTCACATACATACATATATACATACGCGTACATACATACATAAATAAGTATTTTACACACACGAGGGGCTGTTTAGTGCTAGTCGCTTCAAAATGTTGTGCAAATTTATTTTCGTTCTTGTGAAAATGCAACAAAAAAGGCTTTTTAACGGTAAACCATGCATATACCAATATATGCATGTAAACACGTACATAACGTATTCTGTAGTAATTAGGCAACCACTTAGTATAGAAGTAAGCATAGATATGTTAGCAATGCGGATTAACACGCCTCAGTGGCCGAAAGCTTTTTAATCGACTCTGTTACCAGCTTTAAGGTAACCGACCACTGTTTATCTTATTTATAATTGCTTTGTTGTTACCAAAATTGTTGGAAGTTTAACTATACGTATTACTTACGTACTCATGTACAAACGTAAGTTTCATTTGATGTAGATCAGGAATCCATTGGTATAAATTGTTGGATTTGAAAATGTTATCTTTAGATGCAGAATATTTGAATATAATTTGTATTAGTGTTAGTGTCTACGACGGAGATGCGCAATAAAAATTTATGTTAACTATTCGAAAACTATTTTCATTTAGCTACACTGACCTACAGAGGGCCCTATTTACGTATACTTAAGAAACTATCAACAACTTATTTTTCATATTGGTTGCTTTTCACCAATTAAAAAACAAAGTTGATCACCTGCAATGTGAGGGATAGCGATCAGGAGACTCTTAAGTAAATGTACTTAAAAATTAAACTACATTTACTGAAAGAAAGAGTGTCTAAAATTAAAATAGAAACTAAAAATGTGCCTAAGCTGCTTCGAATAATTAATACACATATGTGTAAGCCTGGCTCAAGCATCAAATCTTAAAGAATAATATTTACTTTTTTATTTGTTTGGCCAAATAGATTTAACAAAATATGTAATAAATTCAATATGAAACCGTTTTCACAGCCACAACAAAATTTCAAATATCCGATAGCCGATAACAAATCACTTTTACCAGTGTGTACACACGTGTGTAAACGCACACATAATAGCCTAACGGAGCTGTGCTGTGTTTACCGTTTAAAAATCAAATACTAGGGCGAATGGTGAATTGATTAATTATCAGCCGTATGGAGCAATAGAACATTGGTGCAAGTAAAACAAATATAAATTAAATCCAGCTGCAATAACACACATTTTAAAAGAAAAAGGTGTGTTTTTTTTTATATTTTCTATATATATATATATATATATATATATACATATATATATGTTTGTGCGCTCATAATACTAACATAGCGATCTCTTCGCCTGCCTCCATACCGCGTCACGTTCATTATCACTAATTGAGTCAGCCGACCGTCCCAGTTCCCGGCCCAAGTACAGTGAGACTCGTACTGTCGACATTGAGTGTCATGGTCGGGCGTGTCGGTGATTTGTTTGTTGTGTTGGCCTTCCTCCACATTCTGCCCTTGAGCCAATGCAATCTCGGTTCAGAGCTGCTGTCACGAGTGGCACCGCAAACATCTCCCGATGTCCAGGAGCAGGCCGTACTGCAGCTCATTCAGCGTGTAATCGGAATCCCCGCATCCAATTTATTCCAGGTGGAAGTGAATAAAGTTCTGGAGCTAAGTACCTTTCAAGTGAGTAGATTTAACATAAATTTATATAATTGATTGATTGATTGCTAAATATAAAACAATTCCCCACATAGTTTAAGTTAACGCACAAGTTGTATTGTATTAATAACCACAACTGATTTACTTATGTACAGCTTATTATATACTAATCTAATATTATTCCATAAAGTACCAATATACGTATATCACTGAATATAATAATAACAAAAATAGTAGAAATGCCCGTTAATGGGAAAACAAAAATAAATATTTAACAACTTTTAGTTACTATTATATTATAACCTATAATAGATTATTATTTACAATTGAAGATCAGCCGACTTGATAGTGGAAAAATATTGATTGCCGGATGGGATGGCGTGTCTGTGTGCAAGGGTTTCCATTACTACCTCAAGAATGCGCTGCACAAGGATTTGGATTGGTTTAAGACACACATTGAATTGCCTAAGGACTTCCAACTACCGAATGTGACATATAAGTCCAAGTCGGCCAGTTCTATTATTTACTATCAAAATGTTTGCACGTGGAGCTACAGCTTTGTGTGGTGGAAGTTCGATGAGTGGCGAAGACACATCGATTGGATGGCGATGATGGGTATTAATCTTGTCATAGCGCCCAACCAGGAAGCCATCTGGGAGAACGTTTACTCAGAGCTGGGCCTCAGCCAGTCAGAAATAGACGCACATTTTGCGGGTCCGGCATTTCAAGCCTGGCAACGCATGGGCAACATTCGTGGCTGGGCTGGACCACTACCACCTACTCACAGGCGGCTCCAGCAGCTTTTGCAACAGCACATTTTACAGGCTCAACGTGAACTGGGCATCAGCGTCGCTCTGCCAGCATTTGCTGGCCATGTGCCCACGGCAATGCAACGCGTCTTTCCTAATGCCAGTTTCACACCAGCTCAGCGTTGGAATAAGTTTCCCGATGCGTATTGTTGTGATCTTTTTGTTGAGCCCCAAGATCCACTTTTCCAACAAGTGGGCGCATTGTTTCTGAGGCGTGTCATTCATGTGTATGGCACCAATCACATTTACTTTAGTGATCCGTTTAACGAGATGTATCCCCGTATAGCAGAGCCGGACTTTATGAAATCAACAGCCAAAGCCATTTACAACTCAATGCAAGTGGTGGATGAGGATGCCGTGTGGTTGCTGCAGGGCTGGATGTTTTTGAGGAAGTTCTATTGGACAGATCGTCTTGTAGAGGCATTTTTGACTGCTGTACCCCGTGGTCGCATCCTGGTACTGGACTTGCAAAGCGAACAGTTTCCGCAATACCAGCGTACCCAATCCTACTTCGGTCAACCATTTGTGTGGTGCATGCTGAACAACTTTGGTGGCACCCTGGGGCTCTTTGGATCCGCACAGCTTATCAGCAGCGGAATTGTGGCTGCACGCTCCCTAGCCAATAGCACGATGGTTGGTGTTGGCATCACGCCCGAAGGTATTGGGCAAAACTACGCCATATTCACCCTTACACTCGAGCAAGGATGGAGCGCAGCCGAGCTAAGCCTAGAGGAGTGGTTTGATCACTTCGCTTTAACGCGTTACGGCGTTAATGACACACGTTTGTCCCGCGTTTGGCAACTGCTACGTGACAGTGTTTACTCCTTTGATGGCTTGCAGCGAATGCGTGGAAAATATTCGTTGAACAAGAGGCCAGGACTTAACTTGAATCCATGGACTTGGTACAATGGATCCAGTGTTACCGAGGCCTGGCAGCTACTGCTTGCTGCAAAGGACGTCGTGCCAAATGAAGATGACCGCCTTAACATCTACAACCACGACCTTGTGGACATAACGCGGCAGTTCCTCCAACAGAGTTTCGATCAAATCTACGTCAACCTCAGGTCAGCCTATCGCAAGGAGCAGCTTAATCGCCTGGAGTACTTGGCAGACAAGCTCATGGAAATTCTCCACGATATGGAACTTGTACTGGCCAGTGGCCAGCGTTATTTATTAGGTACCTGGCTAGAGGCTGCCAAGCAACTAGCACCCAACGATGACCTGCGTCCCATCTTTGAGTATAATGCGCGAAATCAACTCACGAGCTGGGGACCTAACAATCAGATTCTTGACTATGCGACAAAACAATGGTCGGGCATGATCAGCGACTATTACCAACCACGGTGGAAGATGTTCCTCAATGCGCTGACGATGGCAATGCAATCGAATCGGCCGTTTAACGTCACCGAATTTAAACAACGGGTTGCCAACGAGATTGAGCTACCATTTAGCAATCTTACCAAAGAACATCCCACAGAGCCGGTGGGAAACTCCTGGAGTATTTCTCACGATATTTACGTTAAATGGAAAACTTATTCGAAAGAAACTGCGTTTCTACACAATTGCCGCTTACCGGTTAAGCTAATGCGTGGCAACCATCCTGATGACATAGAGGTCCAATAATTATAGTAATACGGTTAATAGAAATATGGGATAACTGATCAAAAAAACTTTCTTGATCATCTATTTATATAATTGGCAAAAAATATAAGGATTAGAAAGAATGCTTTAAAGTAACTGTTGATATTTATAACAATATAAAATATATGCTTTAGTGTTTTATTTATAAAAATAATTATAATTTTTGAGTTATAAATATAAAAAAATATTTACTTTTTAGTTAAAATAAAAAACAAATTAAAATATGTTTACTAAAGTTTATGTTTACTGAAGTTTTTTCTATTTATTAATGTGAAAAACGAAACAAATTAAATATTGTTCGTATTAAATTCAATAGGAAAATTATGTTCTGATCTTGCTTTAGCTCAAGCCTGACTCAATTATCATTCTTTCCGGTCCCCGCTAAACACACGTCATTCACAAATACATACATACATACGTACATAGAGAAATGAGCTTTGTGTTTTTAATTGATTTTTATTTAAATTATTGTACAAACTAATTTAAATGTAAAAATTTAAACATCTTCATCAATCAATCAATCAATCAATCAATCATACGCATACGAATTACTATGGTTATTTTTTGCTGTTTTGCAAGTGTGAGGGTGTGTTGTGTGAATCCTTCGTTTTGTATTTCAGTTTAACGCACATAACATACATGTATTTCTTTGATTGGGTTTATGCAAGTGTTTACATAGAATTAATTAATCATTTGCTTGATGTGTGGGCAAACTACAATTAAGTTTACTTTAATATAAATTGATTCTTTCGTTTTTACGTGGAAAGGAGTATGGGAGATGTGTTCGCTTGATCCATTCATACACGATATTTCTACATTATACTCATTTAAAAATTTCAAACAAACATTCTCATTATTATTATTATTATTATTATTATTATTATAATATGTATTTAATATTTATGTATGTATAAAGTTTTCATCTTTCGTTTGCTTTGTAATGTAGACGATGATGTTTTACAGCTAAGTTTTGGGGATAGGGAGTGCGTGGTTTTGTTGTTTGCAGCAAGTACGCAAAAATATGTTAATCATATTAAGGTATGCAGTTGCGCACAATAACCGCCTAATTTCTTGAACGATTTAACTTTATTCAACAGAAACCCAACTGTCAGCATTTATATGTGTGTGTGTGGGTGTGTGCTGGTATGTGTTTGTATATATATAACGTTTATACTCATATGCATTCAATCAAACAAACATTTATACTTTTTCTCCAATTGAGAAAACACTCATACATCATTTGCAATCATCAATCATCATTATCAGCATTCTCAAGCTTCAACTAACATGCAAGCAGCTACGCGACATATTTTATTCATCCTGCATATCCTCTGGCAATTCATGAGGATTTAACATGCCGGGAATATTACGTTGCATTTGACGTTTGTTGGACTGCTCTTCGGCCAATGCCGCTTCACGTTCTTCCAGATACAAATCTGAATCATCCTCGCCGGTCGCCTCCTGAAATTTAATAATATGGTTAATATGAAAGTTGAAGATATAAATTTTCCTTAGCTAAATTACTCACGCGTATTTGTATTAGGAAGTCTCTTAAATGTTCCTTAAATGCTTGTACATTCTCGTCCAAATTAAAAAGGCCAGTGACAAAGACTTTGATCTGGTTATCTGATAAATGATTAAATGCCGACTTCAGCAATGACGCCACATATTCCTGTATGAATATCATATTATCGGGTATGGGACCCAAGTCAACCGTTATCTTTCGATTCTCAACCAATGAAAACATATAAGCCAATATTGTAGCATGGTTGGGCAGACCCGCTGTATGTGAAGTATCGGTGACCACTGAGAAGATTTGCATAAGGATATCCGTAAAGTAGGTTTGATAGAAACTCTGCGCCGCATTTGGATGTTGTTCTAGATTCTGCAGCATCTGTTTAAAGATAATAAGGTAAAAATATAACATATATTTCGTACATATAATGTTACACTTACTTTGTATAGGATATTTAAGCCCATGTCGGCAACATTGCGCATTGTGTGCTTAAATGCCCACACCACGGAGTCGAAAACCAATTTAAATTGCGCCGGCGGTATGTTGAGGAAAGCCTTAAAGCAATGCGCGTTAACCGCCTGCAGCAGTTCATAGAAACTAAAACGATGCTGCGGAAAATCTTCGAAATTCTTATTGATCATGTCCAGCGTGCATTCAAATACAGCATCAAATATTTTTGGTACTTCATTTGTGATATGCTGGCGCAGTTTGTTCACAATCGTTGCCATTGCGCTCAGTACTTTTGGCTCACGCGCGGACGGAACTTTACACCTCTAAAGGAATAATTAGAGTTTAAAAATAAGATTTACAAACTAATACAACAACAACTTCACACCTGGTAGTCCATCAATATAGCATCCAATAAGGGCGGTATAAAGTTATCCATAACTAACTGATTGTCATTGGAGCGCGACACCCATTCAGCTATCAAGTTGAGGGTCTCCTTCTTCACAACATGCATTGATTTGATCAGCGGCTGATTGTTTACATTGACGCCATTCACTTCAATGGCCTGTATAATGTTCTCCGATGTGATCTTATACACATTCAGCATATCCAAGTATATTCGGCCCAACTGAATGACATAGGCGTGGCCCAGTGCTTTACAGGCGGCCACATTTGTTTTTAGTATGCTGCCGAGCTGCTTTACTGCTGTCATGTTTTTCAGAAAGTCAACGTTTTTGGATGCCCGTGATATAATATCGTCCCACACCTGATTGGGTAGCAGCATATACCGTTCAATAAGCGCATCCTGCTGAACCTGATCGACCTGGGCCGAGATCATATAACCAACCGCCTCATAAAACGTATGCACCTTGATAATTATGAAGAAAAAAGTTGCTTATTACAGGCACATACAGTGAGTAAAAATAATATGCTTACCTGTTGTGGCTGCAGATCACATATTATGCTGCTCATAGTACTGAGAATTTCGTCAATGAAGGTGCACGCTTCGTTCGGCTGTATTGTGACAAAGTAGCGACGACACTTAATTGCTATCTTAATAAACGTGTCACAGGCCATATCTTGTACTCCGTCGTGCGTTTCATGCATAAATTCAAATAATTTGTTCACCACCGTTTTTAAGAATTTCCAGTGAGCGCGCAGAAAACGTGGATACTGTCCAACCACATACATAATATTAGATGCAATGATCGCCTTATTGTCCTTGCCCTTTTTCTGTTCACATAGTCCCAGTAGATCCTTAATGACAGTCACTAGAAAACGCTTTTCATCCTCTTCACAGAAGGCACCTGAATATTGACAAATTATTAATAAACATGACTTTAGTCCTCAAACCTATTAATTTTTTGCCGTCTAATCAGAATATCTTGGCAGTAGGCACAATTTGGAATGTTAATTAAATATTTCTTTTTTACATTGGAAGTTCAATGACTTAACAACTGGATATTTGTATTAATAAATTATGTATATAAATATGCAATTGTTAATTCACTGTTAAAAATATATAAGAAAGTAGACAAAACAATTTCTTTAAACACACACAAAAAAGTCGATAAAATTAATGTCCGAAATTGGTTTTATATGACATACAATTATAACTTACCCGATATCGAGCCAATTGCCCAACACAGAGTGTTGAGGTTTTTCCAGGAAAATTCAGTGCCATTGACCTGATTTAACAGTTTTAGGGTCATGATGCGATCAGTATCCGCACAATCCAAATGGGTAAGAAATACTAAAGTCTCTCTCATATTTTTGTACAAGTTAATTGAATTGGTATCCTTCATAAATTCCCGAACCACTTCTCCATTTTCGTTCTCGACAACTAAAACTTCCTCTGGCTTGGCCATACGAGAAATCATGATGAAGCGCACCTTAGACAAAATTGTAGCATAAAAACGTCGCCGTGGATAGACTTGCTGTCTTTTCGAAGACTCCAGTGTCGGAGGAAAGAATTCAGTATTGTATAAATTCTCGACAAGACAATTCCAGTATTCCAAACAGATTTTAAACACTTCAACGTCCTCGACCTCACTGATCATGACTAAATACATAAGCGCCTGATTCAAGTAATCCACGTACTTTGCATCTTCAACAAGTTTGCCATGTTCCTTGAGGAAAGTACACAGGAACATTGCTAGATTCAGCACCAGCTCTTGTTCCGTATCGCTGCCGCACAGGAACACGTGATTCATATTCATATTCTGGCCAATAATCTGGTCCAGCTGCACCATTGTATCCTTAAATAGCGTTGCAAAATTATCGTTGTAATTGGCTGCCGTTAGGCCCGCAATTTCGGATAGGCACTTAAGGGTTACATTGCGAAACATGGGTACGCTGAGAAACTTAAAGATCAAAGTCTCTATAAGCGTTGTCTCAAATATGTAGCCCAATGGTATCCAGTTCAGAAAGCGCAGCAGCGTCTCCAGCGTGACCTGTATCAGCGCTGCATTCATTGAATTCTCCAGTACAAACGAACAGAGGGTAAAAATTTGCGAAAACTCTGAGCACATCGTATCCTTCAAATGCTTCGCCTTCGTCTGTGTTATCTGTCCTAGCGAAAAATCAAACACCTCTTCGCTTAGATTTTTCAGTATAACCATATTGTTCATGCACAAGCTTTCGTTTGTTTTCGATGCACCAACAATATCACTAATAAACGTTTCCCAGTTGCGTGGCCACTCGCGCTTTAGTATTTGTACCAGAATCATGTTCAACTTATTTAAGTAAACTTTGTTATGTTCCATGACGGCCGGATCCGAGGATGTTTTTATGATTAGGCTGACAACATACTTTTTGATACCTTCGCACTGATTGCGCGGCAGCACCTTCCAACGTGTCTTTATTACCTCCTCGAGTATTTGAAGCGCATAGAACTTGGTCTGCTGATTCTGTGAATATTCGAGTATGCTGTCAACACGCGTCCAGGCCTCCGGATGCTCCTTCAATGTGGTAAGTATGTCCTGCGCCAGTCGCAACTGCTCACCCTGCGACGAGTAAAGCGCTTCAACGATCTTATCCAGTAGATTAATGTCCAGCTTCTGGTTAAAGTCGAGCAGCTTGCTCGCCTCATCGGAGCTCAACATCGCCATTGCTTTATAGTAAAAGCAGCGTTCGCGTCTGCGTCGCTCAGCAGCAGCAGCACCAGCAGTAGCTGTGTCCGCGTTAATTTTGATAGATTTGGCTTGCTCCTCCGGCTAAAACGAATGGGGAAGGCGCGTCAGTGATGAAATCAGTTGTGGCTTGCGGCTGCTGGTTGTTTGGTTGAAGTGACTCTATAGAAGAATCGAAAATATCGAAATTACATTTATCGGCATAAAGGCAACCATATTTCTTTTATACATACATTTGCGTATGTTTTCTTATTTTCTACACACAAACACCAATGCACGATTTCTTGTGGCGCGCGCTTACTTTTCTCGCACATACGAACATACACTCAGAGGCAGTAGAGATGAGAGATATTTGGGTACCTGTTACTCATCCCGTGCATCTTTTAGTAGCAGTCACTTGCAATTGCATTCAGTGACTAGAAAAAACATCTCACCATCAATATAAAACACTTACTTGAATGTATAAATAGTATTGTGGAATATGTAGGAAAGTCGTACTTTACTTGAGTGTACGAGTGTAGTCTGAAAAGGCACCATCTGCTATTGTTATATTGCTGCTTGTCACCGTGGATCAGACACTGTTCATCTCTAGCACACAAGTACACACACATACACTCACACACATGCCGCTTACACATGCAAAATACAATCAAGTAGCGCAACGCATCTCGAGACTGCGACGGCATTTCACAAATTTTTAATGTACGCAAACTATTATGTTGTTGTACAACACAATTTTCGTTCAATTAAACCGACTCTATTGCACATTTACTTATTTTTTAGTTTCACACGCACTTACCTAGTTTTAGAAAAGCGTTGCAACCTACGAATCCCAAGAAACAGCGTGGAAAACGAAAAGCGCAAAACGAGTGAAAAGACTACAACGTTTTTGTCCAGACAGGGAAAAAATTTATTTTAATTTGCGGGACGCACAAGTCAATTTTATTTCTTTTGTAGCAAAATACATGCACGCTGAGCAATTATTTGCAATTTGGTTAACAACGGTTGACGTTGTGACCAATTTGTATGTTTGAAACAAACTTTTTCGCAGTACTTTTCTTCTCCTTCTGTAGTGAAAACCAGGGTTGGATCACAAGCGTCATGCGCGGTGCCGGAAACGAGTGGAGTGTTTATATATATGGAAGTAACTTATAAGGGTCAGAAAGATAATATATAGATATTGTTTAAAGAGGTTTCCTTTTTTTTTAAATATGAAGTTCGTCTGTATTCAGAAAATATCTACCGGCACAATTTACAAAACACAGTGTTTCCATACTATACAAATATGCAGCCCTGACCCAAAATAGGTTGTATTTACAAATATCGTTATCGTACCAATGTTGTCTATTTATTTATCGAGGTTAAGTTTCTATTAAGTCGTAAAAAGAAAAAAAAAAAACAAATATATACGATAGAGCTTTATTTTTATGAAATATGACATTATTTAATTGATCTTAAACAATTATGCTATAAAATAAATGTAGTATTTTGGAAAAAAAAAAGTTAGCTCGTGACCGGGCCTAGTAAATTCAACTCCAGCTCATCTCTAATTTTATTCCGAATACCTGTGCTAAAAGCAATACAAACTCAACTCCGATAGACTTAAATTTCGTTTTACATATTCAATGTCGATTTATTTACATTGTTTAACAACAAATGGCGGCTTACCTATATTTACGCGTAAGAAGGGTGAATGCGATAACGTAAGAATTTTATCCTCACATTATGAAAAGTGGAAATAAACAGTAGATTTTGTAATGCTACTTTTCGCTGTTTTCATTTAAGCTGCCATTCTCAACGGTCGCTTCTCTAAATGGATTTCACATGTTTTTTAAATCACTTGGGATACAATTGCAAACGACGCATACAGATGAATGGACATATATTTGGCGGGACTTTCACAATGCAATCACATTCATAGTGTGTGGACGCGGCATGGGAGAACTTCAACTTCAAGCACTTGCGGAACTTGCTTTTGGGGGCATAGCGCTATTTATAAGTCGCGATGAGTTAGCGCATCCTGCTCTTATGGAACGTCTAAAAAAAGATGCCAAGAAATACGTACCAGTTGTGGACGCTGCTCTGGAAGCGTCAAGCGCAGGCACAACACTTCTGGGCTATACAGACTGTGTTTTGGCAACGGAAAATGCGCATCTATTAAACCGGTTAAATGAGTTCAGTACCAATTGTGGATCTTTGTTTTGTTGCCTTGTTGTGGGTCAACGTATTGCTGTAGCCACGGAAGGATGGTGGGATTTGGATACACTTGACAGAGAGCTCTTACTCTTTTTGCTTAACTCATCAAGTATGCTGCAATTGGACGTGCCCGTCTACCTGCCCAGCAAAAGTCCAAATATTGCCTTTCGTTTTGTCAGCGTCCCTGTGTCAGCCAACAGTGCGCTGTGTGTTCTTTGTGGTGCCGAATCTGCCTTTCGGGAGCTCCACCTTCATGCTATTAACACGTACCGTAATGATGGCAATCTATTAACTAGTGTCGAGCGTTGCGTGCCACGTAGTATTCCCGAGCAGTTGGAAATCGACGCCCATGTGTTAGCGATTATATTAATAAATACTGATACGCGAAAAAGTGTCTTCACTCGGAATCTCCACCAATCCTCAAATGCTAAGCGGATTGTCGTGGGTGACTTGCAGCGTTTGGACATGCTTAAAAAATTCTTTGATCACACACTGGAGAATATGCATGAGTTAAAATGTGAAAGCAGCACCTTAGAGTCCTCAAATTCATCAATTATATTGGATCAGTACAGTTGCTCCGAGTATCACAAGTGTTTTGCACAGGCAGATGGCCAAAATAATGTAATTTTCATACTTTTTGTTGCCGCAGTGCCAACACATAGTATGAGGTAAATGAATTGTATTATATTTATTATGCATTCTCTTAAAGTTTTTTTTTTATGTGATAGATTTATTGCGAAGGAAATCTATGCTAGCCTATTACAGGATAAGGCCGTATGCTGGTGAACAACGAGTGTTTTATTATCAACGAAGTTAAAAGACTGATGATTGCATTTCTTGAAATGCCCTTAAAATATTATATATACAAATATTATACAATTAGATTTTTAATCATTTGCATTTGATACACGGTATGACGTAGTACAAAAATGCCACTCGCCGAAGGGTACAAGATATCTTGTTGTGAAATGCATTCGATATTTATATACAATTAAATTGGTGCTGGAATAAACGAATGTTTAAATCTTCATTAGATCTTGTCATTGGTCACTTTTTTATTTCCCTCATACATAGACGGTATGTTTAAGTTATATATTTGTGAATAACTCGTTAGCTTTGTATATTAATTTAGAAGTCGACAATTTCAATGCTAATTTGAATATTTTCATTACAGTCACGTATGCGGACAGTGGTCTTACCAAATCATATAAACTTGGGTAAATCGTTTTTCTCTTACTAAAAAATAAATAAATAGGAATAAAAGGCTTAACTTGTCCCTAGTTAATCCCAGTTAAGCACATTTCAGGAAAGTAGTAAACAATTTTTCCAAGCAAAATTAGATTAGTTTCAATAATCATCAGCAGTCCATATATGTAAGACAAGCCTCCACTAATTACAGCTCGATTCTTTTAATTTCAAGCTAAAATTCCAAAACACACTAAGTGGCCTATTAAAATGTTGAACGCGTCTGGGCCATAAAACTAATAAATAATAACGCCAAAACAAATTTCAATACTATTTTTAACAATCAGTGCGCATTCGGCGCTCCTCAAGTGCTGTTCGATGTCAGCGCTTCAAAAATAATAATAAAAAAAAAAAAAACAAAATATTAAAAAATACAAATTAAATATAAATTTTGTGTATCGCAAAAGACAACAAATTCAAAGCCATAGATATATACAAATATATTTTATACAGTCTTTATGATGCTGTTTCTCCGCTCCAATGAGGAACATTCAGCCGAGGAGCTGTTCAAAATTAAACAATTAAAGCAGCTTGTAGAGAGTAAGATGTTGTTAGCATGGTTCCTTTTTTGTTCTTTAAGGATGAACTATTACTTATACCATTTACAGAGTCCAATGAGCTACAGGTAGGCACGGAAAATATATTTCTAACCAAGTTCCTGCACTACACAAGCTGGGACACATTGAAGGCCTTTCAAGCTATCCACGCTTACTACGACTTCAAGCGAAAGCATCCCACCTGGCTGGCCCAGCATCCCGTACAGTACTACGCCAAACTCTTTTATGCTACGCAGTGTCGGTTTGTAATGCCTCATACGGATAAGAATGGACGAGTCCTGGTGATCTTCAAAACAGTGGATGCATTTCAACAGTTCCCTGACTACATGCAGAACTTGATCGAAATGGACGATCTAATTTTTGAGTCGATGTTGATGTTGCCGCAGGTGCAGCGGAACGGCATAACTGTGATTTGCGATCTTCAGGGGTTAGTAAAGAGTGCCAAGGAATATTTTCTGTGATACTTAATCAATCTCTTTCTGTAGCACCACCCGTAATTTTCTGCGCCAGTTCTCTCCCTCGTTCATGAAGATCGTTAACGAAAAAAACGCAGTTCTCCCTTTTTCTCAGCGCATTGTGCACATCATACAACGCGGATTCCTAATGCACATTACTTCGTCCCTGTTTCTGCCCTTTATGAATAAGGATTTCAAGGAGCGCGTGAGTAGCCATTTAAATAATGTGAGACGTTCGTGAAGATCGTTAACTTCGAATTTTATTCCAGATTTTTACTCACGATGGTCGACACTTGAGCAAACTTCGAGATATGATTGGTATCGATTGTTTACCGGCGGAATATGGCGGCCCGGCATCTAATGTACTAGACACAAACCTGATTTTTAATCATTTAAGTCAAAATGCAGACTACTTGGAGGAAATGCAGCGATATAAAAAGAGTTAGTTTAAGGTCACTCATGAATTTTAAAATTATACTAAAAATAAAACAGAAGAATAAATTCATTCATATTAAATCTATTTTTCAATAAAATCAGTTGTTATGTTCTTGTTATCTATGTAATAACAGCAAAAATCAGTTAGAGGAAGCACTTTCGTCTTGATGTATGATAAGACGGAAGGTAACTTAAATGTTAAGAGAGTATCTTTTTTAGTATATAATAATCATACAACGATGTCACCAGAAAAGTTATGGCGCGAAACGATTGCTTCCTCTTGTGTGTTCATTCGTTAGTGCAATCAAGAAATCGATAATTATTATTAATATTATTTTTTTAATATTATTTTTTCTTTGCTGTGAAATTTATCGTTATTAGCAACCAAACAAGTTCTTCCTCTTTTCAGTTCATTCGTAAACGCAAAAAACATATCGAAAATCACATTTGTTTTTTTATAAATGTCTCTTCGTTGTGAAATTACACCGGGACAAACCGACTAAATGGCATCAAATAAGGTAATCAATTGTATTTTGTAGAAAAAAATTTAATTAATGTTTTGTATTTATAAAGGAGTGTCTAATTATTGTCCTAGATGTGCGAAGCTGCGCCTCCGAGGAATTTAAATTAAAATCTGTAAAATGCGTTGCAGAAATACTTAAGGACAAGGTGAATTATAACATGTATATAATGCGATTATAATTCTCACAGTTTTGCCAACGTTTCTTTTAGATTGTCAGCGATAAGAAGGACTATGTGTCGTTTGTTCTAGTGGGTTGTGAAAATAGTGAAAATGACTTAAATACTTCGAAAGAGAATGTCTGCCAGAATGTGGTTCAGTATTCGAATACACAACTTGTCACTTGGCAGCTTTTGCTCAACTTCTTCAAATTTGTCAACGAGCCGGCGAGCGATGAGGGTGATTGGCTTGATGGCTTAGCCGTAGCCATGGCTATGCAACAGGTGGCAATACCGTAAGTTCTCCACAACTTCAAAAGATATTTTCGCCTACTTATGAACTTGCTACAGATTGAAATGCGCTAGGCAACGTATTTTGCTTCTGTATGATTTCAACTATGTGAAACAGAGTTACGATGACTATAAAGAGATAACTAATAATTTACTAAATGCAGGAATTGAGTTGATTGTGGGGTAAGATTTTTGGCAGACTAATTCATACATGTTTGTTTACTAATCTCCTTTGTCCATACTCCTGGCAGCTCGCACAATATTGCATATGTAGATAATGCTGAAACCAATTTGCCGCAGGCCATCTTTCAGTCCTCTCGAAAGGCTAATATCCATGAGCTGGAAAATCAGAAATATGCTCTACAGCTAGTTTGCAATTGCAATGCTATCATGTGCAGCTTCAAAGAAACGCTTTCATCTGTTTTTAAGGTATCAAATAGACGGCCGTGGGTGTGGAATGCTCAGCTACACATAGGCAGTGTGATTGCGATTAGTCTGCAGGGCATTATAGCTATGAAGAACGAAAGTCACATAAAGTTAAAGAAGGTCTGGAGCGAATCTGAAGAAACGGTTAAAAGAGAGGAGCGTTATTTTATAAAAGGTACGGAGATCACCCCGTTGCCTGAAGATCTTGTCGATGGATACATGCTTGGTGGCACGCCAGTACCTTATGATGAAACTCTTGTTGAACTTCCGCCATCCCATTTGCCGGGCTTGCACTTTGTAGGTTTCGTTAAGCGCAGCAGTATACCAGATGCGTACTTCTGCGGTGATTCTCTTTACATGCTGACGCATCAAAAGGGAAACACAGTGTCTGGGCAAAAGCTTGATGCACTGGTTAGGGCATTGATAGTGCAAAAGTGCGTCATACTCTGCTGGAAAATTTTTAGTGTTAAGTTCAACACACCACGGATTGTCGTATTAATGCCGCAAGAGTCTACAGAGGATCGTCCAGCCATATTATACATGTTAGAACTGTCTTATCACGCTCAACACCAGTTTTGGGATTTTCCACCTCTTCGAACGGCCAAGACAGAGTGCAACGCGGAACAACTGGCGGCAGTCGATAAGCTTATCGATAGCATGGATCTGGAATGCACGTTAACGGACACACAGAAACCTAGACAGAGGCGCCAGAACGATCTGTTGCCATTCGATGGGCTGCCGAGCATTTTTGAACAAAACGTGATGGACGTATTGGAACGCAAAGTTATCTGTCAGGCAGCGGACGATGAAAATTTTCAAGAAATGCTTCAGGATAAAAACTTCGTTGAGATTTTTTGGCGGGTTCCCGAACCTATTGAAGAAAAGTCGAAACAGGCGGCGGCAACTCTAAAAAAACAATTTCCATTGGAAAATAGTCATGGCTGGCTAGAGAAACTGAAAGCCAAAGAGAAAGAGGAGAACGCGCCGCCACCCATCAAGGAAGAACGACCAAATCCACTACCTTCTATCAGTATTGAAAGTATAGGTTTAATAACACCTGTTGAAGATTATAAACAACTGTTGCAAAAGGTGCGAAGCGAAATACATAGCACCGTACGGGATGGTCACTTTCAAACGCTAGCGGCTCAAATGCGAGTGGTTATTATTACACTATTGGAACGCAACGAATTAAATCTCAATCAGTTAGGTGAAGCCCTTACACTGTATCGGGAGAGTTGTTTTGAGTTTAACAGCTTCGCTGAGTACAGTCAATTTGCTAAAGAGATAAAAAGCAAAGCATCCGAAAGAAAACTGCAAGATTTTTGGAGTAGTATTATGGTTCAGAAACAGCTGGGACCGCTGGTAATAGGTGAGCCAACGCTGAATGATGAATTGCGTTTAAAAGCGTATTATTCGATTCCAGAATTTGATACGGATGCGGCGGACGCTGAGTGTCACAATGTGGACGATGATAATCTTTAGAAACTATCAGTTAAGTTAAACGATACACAGATTGAATGCCTTTAAGAAAATGTTCACTTTAATTTCAATATTTAAGTTTTTAATAAATTTCAAAATATACTTACAATTCCACGATAATAACAAAAATTGGAACAATTTCATTTATATCAAGTATTTTCGTTGATGCATTACAATATTAATTGCATATGTAAAATGTATAGCTACAGAGAAAATTAAAATTATAGCTTAACAAGAAAGAAAGAATGGTTAAGGAACAAACAATTTTAAATGTTGCCAATCCTAATAAAAGTACACTTTATAATTTAATAATGGGGCGCTGAATAACTTTGCTATGCGTATGAATCACAAACATCAAATACGTTATAATTTTTTAATACAATCTTTGTAATGATTGAAACAATTTTGTTCGCATGACTCGGTCACAACATCAAGACAGTAGCAAGCGACAAGAACATCCCAAAAAACAATCTTAACGGATTTCTTGTAGGGCAGAGAAGACCTTCTTTACACTAGGCTTCCAGTCAATGGGTTTAGTCAATGTTCAGTGAGGACATTAGTTCCTCCACACTGTTGGGAATAGAAGCCGAAGAAAGCTAAATCTATTGTAACTGTATGCGTAATTATAATTCTTTTACTTACGTTATATCTAGATCCTGAAAGGCAACACCTAACCAGGCAACAACTAGACAATAGTGCTGGAATAGCTGCAGTAGTAGCTCACCTTCGTCTAACATTTCAAGACGTTCAATGCGCTGGCGCTCCGATGACGAAATGCTATCGTACACGTGCACCATATCCCATGCACGTGCACCACTCCAGCCACAATCTTTAAATCGATTGGTTTGAGTCTCCAGGGACAAACAAGATTCCACGCCAGCTAAACTGCAACCTCGGCTGCGTAGGTTGTTTAACATAACATCCCCAAATCGATCGTTCATGTTAACCTTTAAAGTGGATCTAAATGATATTATGTATATAATTATGATTGCGATTTCATTTACCTGCTCATAGTTAACGAAAACGGCGGCTTGAAACTTTTGGGCTATCCATTTGAGCAGATTTCTACAATTTTGAGCTTCAATATAGACCAGCACGCATTCTGCCAGAAAAATAGTGGGCAGCGTGTAGTCTACTTCGGCTTGCTGTAGCTTACTGTCCACCTCATCCAGATTGCGTAGGTCAACACCCATTAGATGGTAGTTGGGTCCATGTAAGTCCGTAGGACTAAGCCGCACCTCTCCGTCCTCGTCGTTTATTTTTGCCAGCAGCGTCTTGTTGCGTTTGATTGTATAGCATTTGCGTGCCGTAACTGTGGGGAAATCGAGCTCAATGAAGTTCTTCACCTGGTGCGCGGTGTCTCGCAGCCGAAAGTACAGCGTGTCAAAGCCACAGCCAAGATTGATGATTTGACAGTTTCCAGATGTTTTCTGCAATGGTCACGGTCAGTTCGTGAAATAACTAAAGTGCAAGGTTGACGTGTGATGCGTAACTGCAACACATGCGCGTCAGCATCATTATTGGTCTATGCAACAGGACTGTGACTCAAGTACAAATGGAATGTCTTAGCTCAAGCAGACTCTTATCCTTCCCTTTTGCTCTTTAACAAAAAAACAATATTCCAACAACAAATATCCAAAAATATATAATTCATATGTATCATTCCTAATCGGTAATAGAAGTAAAGTGTATGTTTAAGTCTGTCAGCAAACATTCACATTATATGAAAAATATTTAAATTTATTTGAATGTAATTAATTTAACTGTTGCTTCCGTATTTTTAAATCTGAAGATGCAGAGACCGTTCTTACGCGCATGACCAATTATATGGTTTTGTTGTTTGATGCAGCCTTCAACTGAAAATGCAATAGATACACTAACCTTCAGAAACTTTTCTACACACATCTCGACGCCCTTGACGCGTGCAAAATATCCACGGTTTATCTCCGGCGCTTTTCTTTCCTGATTACGCACAAAAAACCCAATGTAATCATCCTTCCAGTAGCCTAGGCGCACAGCACCTCGTTTGCAATCACTTGCGTCGTCGTTAGTGGCTATAACTGCTTCATCGCAGGGATGAAACTTGTGTGTGCTATTGTTATGAGAAATTCCTCCGCCCGCTGACGGAGGCTCCATTGCGAGGCTGCTTTGCTGCTCTTGTCCTTAATCGCTTAATGCGTATTGCCGATTAGAAATGTGCCAGTAGCTGGCTTCAAAAATCTTTACTTCAATTACTTTAAAGCACGTATTAATTTTCTTTTTCCAAGATTATATTTGTATTTTCATAACTTTGATTTTTCCAAGCAGTGTAAATGAAAATGAGTACTAAAAACAGACCGTAAACAGCTGCAAGTATCGATTATATCAGTAAGTGTTGGTTAATTTGTTTTTTAGCGCGGTGGCTATCAACGCTAAAAATATCGATAAGCTAAAATGCCGCCAACTTTCAATTCTTAACTCATCAAAATTTGACGTCTTTCAAAATTGATTGTTTTGAAGCTCTCTAACCAGCTCAACGTACTAAACCAATTATAAATGGGAAGCTATCGGCGAGAAGAATAATTCATGCCTATATATTTGTAAGTAACGCGTGCCACAATCAAGTCAAAGTTAACTCCACCATGTAAGTGCTCTAATTGTTTCCCGCATCTTTGACATCGGAAGCGGCGGCTGTTATAATTAAAATTGTCAGCTACGCCCAAGCCACCGAGTCTTCAATTCAATAAGTCGGGGTCAAAATGTGAACTGGCTTTAATTGTTGCTTCGCTGGGCATTTGCAATGACGGTGAATGAATCACAACCCCCCGCGAAAACGAATTAGTGTCTTTATAGATAGAATAGGAAATTATGTTAAGCGAGACTTTTGTCATGTAAAATTCTCGCAGTATGTCGACAATTGTGTCCGACTGAATTATTATTATGAAAACTTTAAGCTTCAGTTTGCGGACCTTTTTAAAACATTGGTACATTTGTTAAATGCCAAGTCTGTCTTATTTAAAAAACACATCAGGTGGATACTATGGTATATTGATCCACATCAACATATCCCTACGTAGATGAGTTCTTTTAATACAGTTTTGAATTCATAAAAAATTGGAATTGTAAAAAGCGTTAAAATTTTAAATTACCTTGGCCTTTGTATATTTAAAACAAAAATATTATTGCTTATATAAGAAATATAATTAACTCGTAGATTTGTTTCTAAAATTAGAAAATTAAAATGACAAATTTTATCCATTCAATTATAAAAATTTAAATATACATAAGACACTTTATTGTAATGTATCCCAAAGAAAAATTAATTATTAAAATAATACATTCATATTGTATTCTCATTCATTATTAAGTGGCATATAAATATCTACTTTATCAGTCACAATCATATTGGACAGATCAATGGCTCCCTTGCCCCTTGCCCCTTGCCCGTTCGCCTATCTCATGCAGTGTTGCTCTCTGCCTCTCTCCTGCACTCGCACCCTCTCTTTGTCGCTCCCTACTAGTCTTGCACCCACACTCGTTCAGGTTAGTTGTGATTGCTGGAGCCACTTGCCACTTGCTTCAGTTTGATTGTAACGTTCGTGAGCGGCGGTTGTGCGAGTCGAAAGCTGCGCGCGTCTCCCTCAAAATTCACAGTCTATGAGTCGAAGCAATTGTTGGTAGCAGTTGGTAAAGCGTAGCTGCTCACGTAAGCCCATTTACATGAGTATTTGTGTGTATTTAGTTTAGTGTGTGTGTTAACAAAGCCAAAACCAACCATCTGTGCGTTCGATTGCCTTGGTATTGTGCGTGTGCATGTGTTGGTGTAGCCGTAGCGACTGCTGCTCTGGCCCGACTTGCGTTTTGACGTTTGACTGGCTCTGACTCTGACTCTCTACCTGTGGCCTGGCTTAAAACTAAAAACGGTCATTTCATTACGTTTACGTTTTTCTCCGCTTTTTCGTTAGCCGTGTTTGTTGTTTTTCGGGGCGTTGGCGCATCGACAAAGAAAGTTAATACTTTTGTATAGTTAACGTTTTCAAATTAATCATCTACGAAATTGAGTGCACATGTGATTGGGACACTCATAGAGAAGCGAAGATTAGATAGTGCGAAAAGGTCAATCACAAAAAAAGCTCGCAACACAAGCCGCGACGTCATCATTTGGAGCATAACTGTAAAACAAGTGAGATTAAAGAAGCGACGGCAACAACAACAACAACAACACTGCTGCAGCGCAGTGGGCCAACACACATACACGCAAAGCTACACGCACACAGGCAACGGCACCTGCAAACGCTTCACTTTCAACATTATCGTTGCGTTTTATTGTTTCTGTTTGCTTTGTGATTGCGAAATACAAAAACAAAAACAAAAACAAAAACAAAAAGAAAAACTAACCAAGTGCCTGGGCAATAAATGTGATTCACCAACAACGAAACTCACAAAAACGTGTAATTTGATATAAAATTCACTCAAGCACTTTTTTTGTTCGTCTTTAAAATTGGCAAACAATTTTCGATAGGGTGACAGCTATTCATATTTAGTACAGGCGTTTGCATTTCCGTACTGTCAGAAGAATACTAGCAGAAGAAGAATAAGAAGAAGAAGAAGGAAAAAAGAAGAGGACTTAACACGTCGAGGTTAACGGCGTAACCTGAGTTGGTGGCGGATGCAGGTTAATGCACTTTTATATTTTGCATGCATGCATCGACAAGAACTACAACAACAAGTTGTGTGTGTGTGTGTGTGTGTGTGTGCTAAGTGAGTGTGCGAGTCCTTGTGCCAGTTTGGGTTGGCGCTGAAGATGTCGCCGACATTGAAGTCGTGAAGACTCTTTCCAACAAATATATCAAAAGTGCGCCCCGAATTTGTTTATGTATAATGTATTTCATTGTTTTTTTTTTTTGGGTTTGTGTTCTTTAGCTATCCGGAAGTAAAAATTGCATATAACTTTATAAATGTATATGTAAGGCCCATTATATCTAGTTAACCACATTACAAATTTTGATCGACAAACAAATTTTAATTGATTGCAATAAATTTCCTTTTCCTTTTTTAGGGAAATTAATTTGTTGGTCATTAATTTTTTTTCGTTGGTCAAGTCCAGCAGTCCAAGAATTCTAATCACATTTTATGATGAAAAAGCTAAAGATCATTTAATTTATAATCTTTAAATGACAAATAGTTTTAAAACTGTCAGAATTTAATTTTGTAACAATTTTTAGTTTTTCAATTTAATTTTTCTGAAAGCTTGTCCAATAATTCTGCTTACGATTTATAATTGTACCTTTTTTTTTTTTATTAAAGTGCACCCTGATTTTTCTAAGAGAGGTTTCGAAAATTAAGAAGCTTGCCAAAATTTAAACTTTCAAAAATTTTGAGTTTTGTAATTCTGAAGGAAATTTAAAATATTAGGTCATTATTTATTACATTTCAAAATAAAAATAAGCTAACAAATATTCTATTCGTATAAAAATAAATTAAATAAGTAGTATTCCCATGACTATGTTCTTCATTGCCAACTTTAACCTATTTCAATCAACCAATTAGCGCTTTTACAACCAATGAAGGTGCATAATCACAATAGCAATCGTAATGGCTCCATTGGAGCAGCTCCTAATAGTTGACTTCAATTTGAAATTAACACAAAGTCGGAAAGTCGTAAAGTCGTAAAGTCGTAAAGTCGTAAAGTCACAAAGTCGGAAAGTCGCATTTTATGCTGTAACTTATTTTTAGCGCATATTTTTCTTCACTTCTGTGGTAGTGAAAACGGGTTTTCGCGGTCTCTTGGTCTCCTGGTCTCTTACTTCTAACACTGAACAAAACCACAAATCAAATGCATCACATGTGTATGTATGTATGTATGTATTTATATATGTATGTAACACAGTTAACGTAATTTCAAAACCAGTTTGGTCACTCTTACTCAGCTCGAGATTTGTTTATTGCTGTGTGGCCAAACATAAATAACTAAGAACGTTGCACTCGAACGTACCGACAGCGTGATACTCTGTTCCGGTTCAGTATGAGCATAATTACCTGAATCATTTTAATAAATATGTTCACAGGCTGTCGAGTCCAGAAATATATAAAACTTGAGTAAAAGAGTGGATACTCATACCATAGTGCTGTAATATAAAAATTTTCGACTAGTATACACATATCAAAGCCTAAAAATACAATTTTAAGTAAAAAAAATGTATTTAATTGTAATTACTACATGGGGTTCTTCTATAATAGTTTTTCTCCCCAACACCAAAAGTCATATGTATATTTCATATGCTATATTAAATTAATATCTAAATAGAAAAGCTCTATTTGCTAGTATGCAACTATTCAAATAATATTCTAATATTCTTAAGAAAAAAAAATCTGGGAAAAATAAACTGACTTCAAATTTAAATTATAATAGGATGGGATATAGTTTAAAAAAAAAGCCTTTTTGTTAAAAAGCGCAGGGAGGGGATATATGCGTATACATTAGCCTTGATCAGCTGGCTGATTGACTAGACAGATCTGAATCAGCAGTTACTGATATAAACTAAAGACCTTAACTTCTGATAGTTCCCCCGATTATACTTGTTAAAATGTCCATAGCAGGTCGATGGCACGAAAGCAATATACATTTTTTCCCTTGATCCCTTATAACTAATAAATAATTATCTGAATACTATGAATATTAAAAAAATTAAAAGAATTGTAAGCATAAACAAGAGTGCATAGAAATATTTAAAATTTCCCCGTTTCAGTTGTTGACATTAAGCATATATCCGATTATTCTCTATGGTATATGCCTTAAATATTTGGTATTTTTCTATGCTGAGCACATTTCAAATATTGTTAAGCTGATAAACCAAAATATTTATTTTAGATTACAATGGCACAGAAATTTAAATATCGGGACAAATTGAATACTCTATCTGTCATATTTCTGGAACTTATGGTCCTGCATTCGCTGAACAATTCCGTTGATGCACAAACTCGTGATCCACGATTTTATTCGCGCGTTGGCGTCGACTATCAGTGGCCGAATCCCGGCGATCCGGATTACAGGTGAGCCAACAAAAAAAAAGGACATTCTGTTGCTATAACTAAGCCTTAACTCGTAGGACTTACACATTCAACGATCGACGTTACGGACACTATCAGCCGAACGGATACGGCGCCAATTATCCAGGCAGAAATCCACCCGGCCAATATCCCCAGGGCATGCCCAATGAGGATCGCTTCCGTTTTGATCCGGTGAGTGAGTGTGATTATGTTCACGAGTGTATGCGACTAGGAGATACCCTGAACCACACACTTGGGGGTGTGTGAGATTTGAAATATCTAAAATGTGACACTCATTTAGTTAAAGATATGCTGGAAAAATTTAAACGTCTTATCGACAACAATCAAACGGAAAGAGTTATCGATTATTAAAAATAAATCAATATATATATATATATATATATATATATATATGAGCTCAGGGCATAAAAAGCTTGAGACTTGATCCTCCAAGCACTAGATTGAATTTTAGCATGTCCTTTTATTAATCAATATTATTCTTTAATTTCCATAAAATCAGACCATAAAATCAGTAAGAATTAGTATCGAGACTTCAAACTTGTGTTCAGGATCAATTTTCATATAATCTACGTAAATATCATTATTTTAGACCGGACGTATCGATTAATATTTGAGCTGGTTGAATTGCTCTTTTATTAATAGGTGTATCAATTAATTTACGCTGAGTTTGATCAGTGAACTTCGAGGCACAAGAGTTGACCTCAAAAAACAGACAGAGGAATGATTGAGAACGCACCAAATGCGGACAATGGGCGACCATTTAGCACGACTTGGAGCGATCCACATTCATCTCTGTAATATCGAGGCAATAATCTTAATTGAGAATTCATGCGTTCGAACGGCTGTGAATGCGACCTAATCAATTACACATGTTTGTCATCAGCCCACAACTGAAAGCTGTGACAATTAGTAGAACAATTGTAATCTAACCCTATCATAATTTAATTTACAGAACGATCCCAATGCACGCACTCAGTTTCCGGGCGTCTTGGCCGGATGGCGCGAGGACTTGCAGGGAAAACAACGACGCGACTCTTTGACTCTGGAACGCGATGTCTTCGTTACGACCAACTACGGTCAGGTGCAAGGCTTTAAAGTCTATATGTACGACAATCCCGATCCCAAATCTTTCTATAGACCACATCACTCCACTGTGGATCGCGTTATGAGCGAGTGCTCCGTTTTCCTGGGCATTCCCTACGCCCTGCCCCCCACATTTGAAGGTCGCTTCAAGCCCCCGCGTCCCCATCGTGGTTGGCAGCTGCTTCAGGCGGTCGACTTTGGGCCAGCTTGTCCCCAGCCGGTTCGCTATACAGGTGCTTCCAAAGGAGTCAAGGACATGGATGAGGATTGCCTATATCTGAATGTTTACTCTCCAAAGGTTCGTTTCTCAATTGTTTATATATTATAATATTATATAAAATACGAGTATATCCCATTAAGAGAATTTTTTTTACGATATATAATATATATTATAAACGCCAGATCTATATCCAAATGATGGAATTGATTAATCAATTAAATTAAAAAATTAGATTTAAAGTTAATATTCTATTTGTTGTATATATAATTTTGATTTATCTATATATAATGTATGTATAATATGTAGATTGTTTTGCTGAAATTATAAATGCAGGAGGTTAACCCAAATTTCAAAATTTTTACCCAGTCTGTTCGTATAAATTTACAAATCAAATAATATTAACATTTTATTCGATATCTCAAAAGACTTTTAAAAAAGTATTAGATATGTAGATACTCATGATGTGTACAGAACTTTTAAATGTTTTAGTTTTAATAAAATGTCATATTGTAAATATATAAGATTATGCCTGCCTCATTTAAATTATAAATTGTATTTTAATTAGAGTTAAAATGACTTAACAATTACGATTTTTACCTTGATCTGTTTCAGACTGGCGCTGGGATCGCCCAGAAGTATCCGGTTATGGTGTATATACACGGCGGCGAATTCGTTCGCGGTGCTTCGAATCTGTTTCAGGGCCACACGTTGGCCTCCTTTTATGATGTGGTCGTCGTCACCCTAAACTACCGTCTGGGAGCATTGGGATTCCTCTCCACGGCAGATGAGAATTCGCCTGGCAACTACGGAATCTTGGATCAGGCAATGGCACTCAAGTGGATCTACGATAATATTGAGTTCTTCAATGGTGATCGGGAGTCGATTACATTGTTTGGCCCTGGAGCTGGTGCCGCCTCCGCGGGACTGCTGATGGTAGCACCTCAGACACGAAACATAGTGAAGCGGGTTATTGCACAATCCGGGTCACCGTTGGCTGACTGGGCGCTCATCCAGGACAAGTATCGGGCCCAGAATACAAGCCGAGTGCTCGGTCAACTGCTGGGCTGCTCTATAGATTCCTCCTGGAAGCTGGTTAATTGTCTGCGCACTGGACGCAGCTTCTACGAGCTGGGCAATGCGGAGTTTTCACCACAGGTTGGAAGCTTCCCATGGGGTCCGGTTCTGGATCACAATTTCACGCTGCCCGGCGATGACTGGTATGAGGGCTGGCGGGAGAAGGATTGGCGTTTCCTCACCCAAACACCTGAAACTCTCATCCGCGCTGGTCGATTTAACCGCAACATCCAGTATATGACGGGGGTGACCACTCAGGAGGCGGCCTTCTTTGTTTCTCAAAACGAGTCTCTAGCGCCCTACTATGAGCTGGACGGACGATTCTTCGAGCAGAAGTTGCGGGAACATGTCTTCCGATATAACTACACCCTGAATCCAAATGGTGTGTACGAGGCCATCAAGTACATGTACACCTACTGGCCGGACCCTAACAACAATACCATCATACGCGACCAATACATCAATATGCTGAGCGATCTCTATTATCGTGCGCCCGTGGATCAAATGGTAAAGCTTTTGCTCGAAAAGAAGGTTCCCGTCTATATGTATGTGCTGAACACCACCGTCGAGGCTTTCAACCTGCCCCAATGGCGCAAATATCCACACGACACGGAGCATTACTTTTTGACAGGAGCTCCCTTCTTGGACACAGAGTTCTTTCCCAGAAAAGATCATTTGGAGCGCAACATGTGGACCGACAACGATCGCAACATGAGTCACTTCTTCATGCAGACCTATTCAAACTTTGCCAGATACGGGTAAGTAACGAATCCAAGCTTGCATTTAAGAAATCTTGTAGATTTCCTAAAGATTAGATTACCAATCAAATTATCTTTAGTGCCTACGCCTTTGTTTGAAACAAGGCCTTGACTTCATTTTTTTTTTTCGTATTTAAAAGCCAAGTTTGAATCTCCGTTCGTCCGTCTGTCTAGATACTTGAAATTGTATATGTAGGTTCTTTAATCGATTCTTCAACATTTTTAAACAACAACAAGGCACAAGCTTCAGGATTTCCCGTAGACGAACACACCCGACTATAGTTTTCTTACTTGTTTAAAAATCCTCTTATGCTTATCATGTCCTCATCATTATTTCATTGATACAAAATATAAATTCAAATAATACATGTGAACATGTTATTCGCGCGAAAGGTCTTTTTTTTATACACTCTTATAAAGCTAACCTTTGAACGATCTGTAAAAAAGTCAGCGTTATCTGACATTTAACTAATTATGCTGCGTATACATTCCACATAGCAATCCGACGCCGCAGCAGGTGCTGGGGATGCACTTCCAGCAGGCGTATCAAGGGGAGATTCGGTATCTGAATATCAACACCACCTACAACTCGTCCATTCTGCTCAACTATCGGCAAACGGAATGTGCATTCTGGACGCAGTATTTGCCGAGGGTAATTGGGGTGTTGGTGCCAACTTATCCGCCCACCACGGAGTACTGGTGGGAGCCAAAGGAGCCGTTGCAGATCGCCTTCTGGAGCATGTCGGTTGCCTGTTTCTTCCTCATCGTCCTGGTCGTCATCTGCTGCATCATGTGGCGCAATGCAAAGCGGTAGGTCCTCTGGTTAGTCATAAAGTGATCTGATTTATATTAACAACTATATAAACAACAGACAATCGGATCGATTCTATGACGAAGACGTCTTCATCAATGGCGAGGGCATGGAGCCGCAGACAGATCCACGTGGCGTGGACAATGCCCACATGGTAACTAATCACCATGCAATGCGTTCGCGGGACAACATATATGAGTACCGGGACTCGCCCTCGACCAAAACCTTGGCCAGCAAAGCCCAGACGGACACCACCTCATTGCGATCGCCAAGTTCTCTGGCCATGACCCAGAAGTCCGGCAGCCAGGCATCACTCAAGTCGGGCATCTCGCTGAAGGAGACAAACGGCAGTTTGGTCAAGTCGGAGCGCGCAGCTACTCCGCGGTCTCAGTTAACGAATGGAAGTACGACTAAAGCGGCTCCTATCGAGGAGAAGCGTCTACTGCAGCCCATCTCCAGCACACCTGTGCCTCAGCTGCAATCGGAGCCAATAAAGCGTGCGACAGCTACGCCCGTAGCCGCTAGCATTGCCAGCAGCAGTCGGAGCACCACTCCCGTGCCCTCGGCCCGCACCACCACGACGACGGCGACGCTGACAACGCAGCCAGCAGCACAGCCGCGACGCACACACCTGGTGGAGGGAGTGCCGCAAACATCTGTCTAAGTAACGGCTCTCTAGGCGTGTGTAGCGCTTAGAGAGAATTTGCAATATCCTTTGAATAAACAATTGACCAATTGAAAAGTTCGACTGGGGTTCGATTAAGGTAAGTTTCTAAATGTTGTTCAGGTTGAGCGCCGTCTAATCCAGTTTTCTTAACAGTGGAACCCTACTATTCGACGCTTGTATTAAGAAAAATTAAGCCTTTGTTTTATGTCTAGTTTTATATTATTTATAATTTATGTTTACACAGATCTTCAAGATCTCTATAGCCCTAAGTTCAGCTTCTTTTAATTGTATTTGTAATTATCAATTTCATATCCCTTTCGATATTTTTTACTATTATTTTTTAAGTTCGATAACCCAACGAATACGAATCCATATCAACTACATTCCATAGAATATGCGAAATTACCTACTATGAGGCAAGAGCTTCAAATGTACATATATATATATGTAAAATTTTATGAACAACAACTAGACTAAGTTATGAATTGTAAGCTCTTAATTTCCCTACTTAACAGTATGAATAAAGTAAGCACCATTTAGAATGACGAAAGCATTGCGAACGACGAATAATAAGAGGAAGTCAAACACATACTTTCCATAATATTGTGCAGTCCAAGAAACTCGTCAATACACTTATAACATTTATCAGTTAATGTTAATTAAATGAATATTGCCTTTTGTATTTGTAGTCCCAATCTCTCGACCATATTATATGTACGTCTACAATACAAGTGCCTTACCCAAATCGGATATAGTCTAGTATTAAGCTTGTGTACTCATATATCGCATAAGTGCCTTGCATAAGGATTATTATACAAAGCTCTTTATTTTATGTTTATGTATATATGTTTTATGTGTCACATATATAGAAATCAACGACCATACAAATCAGTGTAAACCGTCCAATATTTTTTATGTTTTCATGTGAAGCGTGTAACTGCTATGTTTACATATTTATCTACAGTGTTTGTATTTGCTTTTTAGATATATAGAATACCTGAACTTTACTTTACATGTGCGAAAACATAAGAAATTCATTTACATTTATAATTATGTAGCTTATTTATTTGTATGTGGGTTTTCCATTTCATCCATAAAATAAAAAATAATTTCTCTTTTGTAAAATGTCCTTCAGTGTGTTCTGTATCCTGCTTTACATTTTGTTTCGTTTAAACTCATTATAACAAATGTTAAAGAAAACACACTCAATTCATGCATAACTAAAGAAAATTAATCTATAGGTACAACGAAGCCGCAAACACAATGTCTCGCTTAAGCAAGCGAATCCCTTCAGAGAATTTGTTCTCGAGGTCCGTATTGCCAATGGTTTTAGATGCCTGGCATAGTTGGCGGAGAAGCTCCTCTAAGCGCCGCATGCAGCGAATAATGGAGCCCTCGAAGATATCCGTCATTTTGCAAACGTTGAGAAAACTGGAGCCCTTGCACCAGGCCAGCACGACGTCCATTAGGAACGGTTTAAATTTCTCCACATAGTTTTCTTCATCCAGATTTAGTTTGCATTCGGTTGAAACCTTTGCTATGCGGCGCGCTAGGCTCTGCAAAGCGCGCAGCGGGCCGGATAACTCGGTAGCACTCTTTGGAGCCTCGCTGGACTTCTCGTCGCATACGAAGCAGGACAGAAGCGCAACTGCTTGCGGGGCGGAAAGGTCGTTGAATACGCCGTTAAATATCATTTCGGTTATCAGCAACTCATCCGCGGAGCTTAGCTCGCAGGCCACCCGACCCTTGAATTCAATGACATCACCTGGTTTGCAGTAGCCCATGCGACGAAGAACACGTTTGCGATACTTAAGCTCGTCCATCTGCAAGAGGCTGCGAGCAGCCTTAAGCTCGGCCTTCAGGTTGTTTACCTCAGATTGTAACTTTAATTTATCGATATAACGCTTGTGGATGCGGTCCAGATCTGGAGATTTGTGCAGCGGATGCTCCTCAAGCAGCGTTTCAAACTGTGCAATTGTATCTACGATCGTTCGAAATTCACCATCTTTAATATTCATGTCGTCGACAGGATGGAGTACAGGGGGACCAAGTGGAAATCGTTTTTTTGCTTCCTGTATGGTCTTCAACACAGCTCGGCGATTGTCGGCGGTGCGCAGATCGTTGGGAAAGTAGACACGTATGGAACTGATTTGGGTAATGAGAGTGTTAGCCACCGGAACAACTTCCATACAGCCACGTTCGTTTGGCGGACATGGCTCAGTGTCGCCCGTTTTCGCCGCTTCCTCGCTGACGTGCAGTAACACATCAATAACAACTCCCGGCTCACTCTTTAACGGGTTTTTGCGACTTTGGTCATGCTTCTTAAAGTTTAATACCAGACCCCAATCGTACTCTTGCTTTCCGGCTGACACTTTTACCAGGCGTCCCGGCTGCAAAAAAGGCACAAGATATTGCGGCTTTGTCAGCCATTCACGGAACTTATTGCCATTGATATCGAGCTGATCCCGGATATGATGATACGACGCAATGTTGTGCTCATCTTTGATGGTCAGCTTTTCAAGCTGCTGCGTCTTCTGCTGCACCTGATCATGAAGTCCAGGCAATGCAGCCTGATTTTGAAACTGATAAAAACTCCGCTCCAGCATATACTCAGGGTTTATTTCCTCTACACGCAGTAGATTCAGTACCATGTTGTAGGTCAGGTGGAACGCCGAGTTAAGTGTGTCTGCCTTGCCCTGCACGATTTCACGGCCCACAACAGGTGACACCTTCTCATCGATCATCAGTATAACAATACCCTTGTCGTCCAAGCCACGACGGCCCGCACGTCCAGCCATCTGTATATATTCGCCCGAGCTGATCCATCGGAAGTCCTTGCCATCAAATTTTCGTGGCGCCGTGAACAGTACTGTACGGGCAGGCATGTTCAGTCCCATTGCAAACGTCTCTGTGGCAAAGAGCGCTTTGATCAAACCCTCGCCGAACAGAATCTCAATGGTTTCCTTAAGAATGGGCAGGAGTCCACCGTGATGTATGCCAATACCTCTGCGCAACAATGGCAGTACATTTTCTACCTGTGGCAGGCGACGATCCTCCTCGGAAAGCACATCCATCGCGTTGTGAAATACTTCGTCTACCAGCTTTTTCTCATCGATTGTGTTAAAGTCAAGTTTGGCCATTTGCATGGCATATACCTCACAATCCTTCTTACTGAACGAGAAGATAATGACCGGTGCAAAGTGACGCTCCATGATCATCTTGACTATTTTGAAAATATTTGTTTGACCTGAATTGTGTCCCTTAACTCCGCCCTTACGGCCTTTTTGGTCCCCTTTTGCCGCCTCACCTGCAATTAAATGCCATTTTGAATACCGCAACACATTTTGTAATTTATAAATTTGTTACCTGCATTGGCTAACACCGCCATGGCTGTTGTAAAGTTGTCCTCCTTGAACTGACCTTTCTCGTCGACAATCAAATGAATGCCATCGCCGCCGGCTGGAAAGATGTAATGCTGCAATGGTGTAGGCCGATAATCCGTATAAACAACGTGGCAGGGCTGCTTGTGTAGATGGCATACCCACTCGGCAAACTGGCGTGCATTGGGTATGGTAGCGGAGAGAAACACATAGCGCACGTTGTCCGGCAGCAGGATGAGTGTCTCTTCCCATACCACTCCACGCTCCTTGTCACGCATGTAGTGAATCTCATCGAAAACCACCCAACCCACTTCGCGCATTATTTCGCTGCCGCGATATAGCATGTTTCGCAGGATTTCCGTAGTCATAATGAGGCAGGAGGCTGACGGGTTTATAGTCACATCGCCAGTAACCAAGCCAACATCCTGAAATTCATCGGTAAATTCGCGAAACTTTTGATTGGACAAAGCCTTAATAGGCGTTGTATAGATAACACGCTGCTTGGCCGCCAGCGACTTTGCAATTGCGTACTCCGCCACCACGGTTTTTCCCGCTGACGTATGTGCCGATACTAATACGCTTTGCGAATTGTCAATGCATAAAATGGCCTGCTTCTGGAATGGATCCAGCACGAATGGATATTCTTTGGCGGGAACACCAGTAAATGGTTGCAGAGGTATGTACTCCTGGTCGGGATGGGCAGCAACCTCGTGTGTGCAGGACTCTGGCGACACCAACTGGTGGGTGACGATGCGCACGCGCAGCGCCTCCAATGCGCAATCGTCCAGTTCCTCAGCTTTATTCTCTTTTTCAATTTTAACTTCATTTTCAGATTCATTGTCGTCAATTTCATTTGTCTCCTCCTTTACGGCTTCCTTTGCGTCAACACGCAATCGCTTTGCAGGCTCTTTCTCTCCATCTTCTAGTGTCTTTTTGTCTGTATTTTCATCGGCAATGGCATCACGTTTGTTGGCCTTTCTTACGCTTTTGTTATAGCAATCCGATGTGTTTTTCCCAAGTTCGTTTAATTTGGTTGTGTTTTTGGGTGTGGGTACCGGCAAAGACATGCTTTCCGATGGCGCCTCGTTAAAACAATCAAATAGCTCGTCAATATCCATAGCGTCTGGTTTTTATGGCGTTTTTCTGTCTTTCTGCGAATTATCCACACCGCGTTAAAAAAAAAACATGTGTTTCGCTAGGTCTAGAAGAAATGCTCATAAACTGTTAACTTAACATTTAAGATAAATGTTAAGTAAAGCAGAATCTTGCTTGACAGAAGAATTATTTTTTCAATTGAACTAATTTTATACTTACCGGAATTTAAAGACAATTTTTTTTTTTTGCAAGTTCAACGATGGCAGTAATTGGAGAAAATAGCAAATTTACCAAATCGATTAGAATTGTTATTTAGATTAAACGGTTAACAGGATTATAACAGAGCACACTTTACTTTGTAAACACTAAATAAATGCTCATTTAACACAGGTAAACGACGTTTTTTTAAATTGGGTTTATATTTTTATATTATTCATTGTTTTTATTATTTTCTTATTTCTATTATTGAATGTCGGTATCGTTTTAACTACTTTTATTTATATACATATGTATATTACTACTGTTTGTTAAAAATACCAAAAAATTGATAAATTGCATTTATTATTTATTTCACATTTTACAATTCTTTAATATGAATTTGTATAAATGTAATTAATAAGATAAACAAAATATATAAATATATATTAATTTACAAGGAAAGAAAATGTTTTATACTTCTTTCCTAATCATGTGGCGATAATAACAATAATGTAAAACAGCTGTTTTGTTACCGATATTTTTCAGATTACTAATTTACTTGAATGTATATAGATATATATTTTTAAATTGCAACAAATTACATATCGTGGCTAAGTTATAGCTGAATATTTAAAATTGATTGCATTCAATATATATTTAGTTTATTCGAAAAATCGGTTAATGTTAATTTGTATTAATGTAATTTGTAATAATAACACAATAACAGCAGTTTTATTATCGATATTAGGAGCAAACCTTAAAATACAATGCGGAATATCTCCAGTGTTTGTTGCCATGTTATCGAAAATGAAGAAAATTAATCGGTTGAGCGTCCATAAATCACCAGCAACGACAGCGACAGCGACAGCAAGTGAAAACAAAGATATTTTATAAATTGTGTGCTTTTATTAATATAAAATGGAAAATGATGAAGTAAAGCGTGGACGTGGACGTGGTCGTGGTTCGCGAGCACGGGGTCGAGGGCGTGGGCGCGGTCGTGGTCGTGGTAAAAAAGTTGATGACTCTGGCATTCCGCTGGAAACATATGAAAGTGGCGTCGGTGTTGTTATTGCCGCGGCATCAAGCAACGGGGCATCCGAGGATAGTCCAACCAGTATGGATACAGTAGAGGATACTGTTATGCAAGACTTAGACAAAGATGTTGAAGTACAGATTGTCACAGCAGTAGAACAGCCAGCAACTCCCATTGCGGACAGAACGCCACCACATTCACTGCCGCCGCCTCAGCAGCAGGTAGCGCCGCCAGTGTTGCCACAAACAAGTAAGAACAATTTTATAAAAACAAAAACACACTATGTAATTTGTGATATTATAGTTGACATGGAAGCAGATATATCGCAATTGGAGGCGCCCACGTTTACTACATTGTCGAGAGGTCCTCCAGAGCCAATGTTACGGCTAAAGTGGAACCACAAAGTCAGCCTCATTGGCGAGAAAGTGCTGAACCCTATGATACACTGCTGCGACCAGTGCGACAAGCCAATTCTCGTCTATGGCCGTATGATACCATGCAAGCACGTATTTTGCCTGAAATGTGCCCGAGCCGAGCCTATCAAGAGCTGTCCACGGTGTAGTGACAAGGTGCTGCGTGTGGAGCAGTCTGGTTTGGGTACAGTCTTTATGTGCACGCATGGTGGCAGTCGGTACGGCAGCACCGGATGTCGCCGCACATATTTATCACAGCGCGATTTACAGGCGCATATCAACCACAGGCACGTGGCACAGCCGCCATTGACTGCGTCGTCGGGCGTTGAGCCAAAACTGACGGAAATGAGCGGCCTGGAGTTGCATAAGCAGCGCAAGGCGAGTAGTTGCTATGGCTCCTAACTATGCTCTCTGTCTAATGCTTGCCCTTGCAGTTATCGGAAACCTCTGCCTCCTCTGCCGCTGTCCTTATGCAGCAACGTCCAACGGCTCGTGGTTCGGTCGGCGGCATTGGATCTATTCCTCCACCGGGATCGTCTGACCGAATCACCGGCCACTCGCACTCAACCCTTACACTGGCCAATTTAGCACGCATAAACAATGCGAACGCGCAGGACTGTCATCAGGGTAAAGCCTCGCTGCATCAGACTCTTAAGAAGGGCACACATCAGTCCGAGTCTGTGGCAGATGCTTCCTACTACAGCAGCGTTCTAGCCTCGTTTGGAGGCGGAGGAGGCCCAACTGGCACGGCTGGGTCCGGCACGGCAGCTGGACAAAATTGTGTAGCAACTAGTGGCAATACATCAGGTGTCGCAGCAGCTGCAGGAACAGGCAGTAATATGAATCTTGGCAATGGAGCCCAGTTGACGAGCAGCTACGAGATCGGCAATTCGACGGTCAGCACAAACAACAGCTGGCAGCAAGCGCAATACTACAGATAAAAGTAAATTAGACAGAATCTACATTTTTATATGAAGTAAAATTAAATTTAATTATTGTACAAATAAAGAGTTGTATATGTAACCTAAACATCATTGCCTTTTACTCAAAATAAAACAAAACGTTAAAACATTATTTTTATTTTATTTGAATGTAGTTGCAGCGTACTACGCTTGAGTATCGATATCGAAATTTTGTGGAGTATCGATAATTTTCTCATCAGCTGCAACAACTAAAAGCAATTGTAAACAATTTAAATTTCAACAGAGTGAGATCAACAAAAATTATCATAAGTTTAGGTATGGAATAATGACTGAATATGACTTTGACCCGCAGTCGGTTATAAATAAGCAGCCAAGACTATTGGACTCAAAGTCTGTGAAAAGCGCATTGAAAAGTGAAAGTTTGTGGCAAAAGTTTTTTGATTGGGAACATGCAGAAAATACTACTAATTAGTGGAAAACGAAAATGCGGAAAGGACTTTATTTCTGAAAGACTGCAAAGGCGGTGAGTAGTTGTGGACAATGGACAAAACTGAATTAAAATATTTTCATCTCCGCCAGCAGGTTAGCAGATCGGGCTTTAATCGTCCGAATCTCGGAACCTATTAAAAGGGAATGGGCCCATAAACTGCAACTGGATATACACGCTATGCTTAGCGACGGGCCATACAAGGAGAAATATAGACGGGACATGATCCTTTGGAGTGAGGAAGTGCGTCGACAGGACTATGGTTTCTTTTGCCGTGCGGCCATGACGCAGGCTGCGGTGGAACAAGTGGACTACATCATTGTCAGCGACATCCGTCGCAAGAACGACATTCGCTGGTTTCGGGAAACCTATGGGGCTGAAAAGGTGCAAACACTGCGTTTGACCTCGCGCCCCGATACACGTAAAGCAAGGGGCTGGCAGTTTACTGCTGGCGTCGACGATGAACCTTCTGAATGTGATCTGGACGACAGCACATTCGATTTGATCCTTGCCAACGACAGGGACGAGGCAAGCGGAGAACATCTAATTGATATACTTTTGGAAATGCTCCAGCTCAGCTAAGCGAGTGGCCTTTAATTATTCATAAATGAAGTCAGATATTTTTGATAGCAATAATTTTAATATATATTTATGCAAACGTTATTAATTGGTGGGTTGTGTGAATGACAATAAAGGCAATGTAATTTACTAAAGAATAGTAAGTGGGGAATCATCCATTGTATTCGCCAGACATGAGCATGCGCATGCTCGGCATACTGGGATTGAGCTGATCATCGAAGCTTTGCAAGGGTATCTGGAGTTGCGGCTTAAGTAGGGTCTTTTCCACAGAACGTGAACGCAAATGCATACGGTTTTTGTTCACGCTGCTGAGAGGTGTGCGTTGAGTCCGCTGTGCCGAATCAGCCGTGCTCTTTGGTGTGCTTGTCAGCTCTCCCGTTGCATCCACATAAATCTGCGGCTTGTTGGCACGTGCCGGCTTGCGAGGTGCAACCCTTCGCTTGTTACCCAAGCGCACTCGTTCCAAATGTTTATTTGTAGGTCTAGACCGTAATTGATCTTGTGCCAATGTCTGCGGTTCATCCAATATCATCTCTTCAGAGGCACTCACAAACGAGGACACGCTGCTCTCGTTGCTTAGGTTGAGTGTAAGTGTTTCGAGTATTTCCTCCAGCATTTGAGACTCACGAGCCTCAGTCTCATCGTCATCACAGAAAATGATGGGCGTGCGTTCAACTCCGACTGTGGGAGAACGCGGATCTTGTCTTTGGGGTGGTGATGATGTCTGTTCCAACATTATCTCACATGGCATTGTTTCCTCTTCTTCATATGGCAACGACACAATCTCCAGTGAGCTGTTGTTATGGCACTCACCGGACGGTTCTAGCTGCTGCACGACCGACTCCACTGCAGTACTAGCTGGCGCGCGCGTTTCCACAAATAGATCAGAAAAAGTGTCGTCCATGTTCAAGGTTCGATCAATGGCCTCATCTAGTATCAGAGGGGTACGATTTAGTTGCGGTGAACGGGGATCATTAAGTGCAAAGCCTTTAAGCAAGCGCTTACGCAGCTGCGCAAAAGTATTTTCACTGCTTGCGCCTGTAGATATAGTCTGCGGTATTTGGCATATCGGTTGTGCAGCTGGCATTATCTGTGGCAATATCATGCCCGATCAATAATCAGTCAAATTAAACAAAACCAAGTTACTTACATTCAAAGGAGTGCGGCAGATATTTGGGGAGCGTGGATCGAGAAATGCATTTTTATCGCGGCCAGGTGTCGTGGAAATCTTGATCGCTGGTTGTTGCACTGCAGCACCTGCAACGCGCAATCTGTTTAAAGTTGGCGTATCTGGCAAGTAGGTGCCCTCCATTTTTGTAGCTTTTGTGCCCATAGCAAATATATTCAATTCTTTTCTTAACTGAGGTACTTTAATATGCGCTATTGTATTTGAAATGAAAAATGCGGGAGACGTTGTTAGCGTCGATATATAAATACATATATCGATTTTAAAAATATATGAAATTGTTTTTTTGAGACTGGTAACACCTTACGAGACTACACTATCGGCGTTTACATTGGTGATGAGCCAAACAAAATCGATAGGATATTTTCGATACAACGAACTATGTATATGGATGGATAAAAAAAAAAAAAAAAAAACAAAAAAGAATAGAGTGCCTTTTTAATGATTGCGAACTGAGAGAGAAACTCAATAATTAATGAGTATTAATTAAAAGAAATGTACGCGTGTGTGCAAAGTATGTGAAAAATATTTTTAAGCAACGAAAGCTTAAATGGCTATAGAAAACACCAAATGTAAGTTTTGGAATTGACATAAAAGTAATTGTTAAATGAAAATGCTTGGATTGTGTCAATTGACCGTCAGGAAAATTATTTCGGTAATTTTTACGCAGTAGACAAAAATTTTTCGTGTGTTGTGTATGTGTTTTGTAGCCCCTGCAAAAGACACCGCAAGCAGCAGTAAATTTTGGTTCGTATGTACATACACATGTATACAATGTTGGGTTTTTTTCAATAGCTATCTCCTTTACACACACACATTGCACTCATGCGTCGTTTGAAGCGGAGACTTTTGAGGGAACGCGTAAAATAAAACTAGTTTGTGCGTTGCCAACTTCTTATCCTATGCAGCCACATTTTGTCTTACATTAATGTAGGTTAGTGCGCGACAACGGGCTTCACCTTCATACATACATATATTCTAGCAATTGGTGTTTTTTTTTGCATAGTTTTTTTTTATTTTTATTTTTGTGTTTTTAATTTAACCACTTTGTCTTCATAGCCGGCGAGCGAAAAGTAAACAATTTGCTTAAGCAGTTGGCAACGCGGTCATGTAGACTTTCTCTCTTGCTCCAAATATGTGCAAGAGAGAAAGTCTACATGACCGCGTTGCCAAATACAATTGTACATATATGTATGCGCCTGAAAACAACGAAATTTCATTCATTCCTCTTTTTCGAGTAAAAACTACACGCTACATCTGTAGTACGGTCGCCATTTACAATTACGATGTGAGTTGCACACACATGCTCGTGTTTATTTGCAAATACGTTTGTATGCAAGTATACATTTTTGAAGGCAATCAACAGATCTAATTGTGCAACATGTTATAATTGCTAACGGGCGTTTAAACAAAAACATAAAAAACTGTGTACCCAGTATCAAGACACAGCTGCTGACGTTGTTGTGTATAGGGTGTGCCTCCGCCTGCGCGTCAGGTGCAAAGACATTGAGTTTACGTATTGAGGCAAACACAAGTCTCCACGCGACCAGAAGATACTTGGACATTCCAGAATTCAACATAGACGGCAACGAGCATCGTTTGATTGCCGTTGCCATCATTGGCCGCGTTTTTTCACACATTCCACGCGCTGTCAGACATACATACAAACACTTGTACGGCGACTATTGATTTCAATCAACTTTGTCCGCTCACATTTTCTCTCTTTCTCAGGCTCAGGCACTCTCTTGTGCCCATTTGTCAATTGGGCAGCACGTCCGCTTGTCGGCTCATCAACAATTTGCCGCTGTGTATGCGTGTGTGTGTGTATGTGTGTACATGTGTGTGTAAATTTCATTTCCTGTTTATAGTAGGTATGCTGCACACACCCGTCCGCCGCCAGACCCCGTCAT